>JAVLVB010000366.1:438650-460853 GCA_032876305.1 Orestias chungarensis | reverse complement strand
GCAGCTTTACACCGATGGTCCTCTCTGCAGACTTGATAATGCGCTGCAGTCTCTTGGTGTCGTGTTTTGTGATAGCACTGCCCCACACTGTGATGGATGTGGTGATGATGGACTCTATGATGGCTGTGTAGAACTGCACCATCAGCTCTTGGGCTAGGTTGAACTTCCTCAGCTGGTACAGAAAGTACATCCTCTGTTGGGCCCTCTTGATGATGGAGTTGATGTTGCTGTCCCACTTCAGGTCCTTGGAGATCGTTGTGCCCAGGAACTTGTAGGACTCCACAGCCATCACAGTCCTGTGTGGGATGGTGAGTGCAGGCAGGGTTTGGGGGCCCCTCCTGAAGTCCACGGTCATCTCCACTGTTTTTGCTGTGTTCAGCTCCAGATTGTTCTGACTGCTACAGAGGACAACCTGTTCAACCACCCGTCTGTAAGCAGACTCATCACTGTCCTTGATGAGACCAATGACTGTTGTGTCAACTGCAAACTTCAGGATTTTAACAGAGGAGTCCATGGAGGTACAGTCATTTGTGTACAGCGAGAAGAGCAGTGGGGAGAGTACACAACCCTGTGGGGTGCCCGTGCTGATGGTTCGGGTCACTGAAGTACTCCTTCCCAGCCTCACCTGCTGTTTTCTGCCAGTAAGAAAGTCAGTTATCCACTGGCCGGTGGAGGCTGGTATGCTGAGTTCAGTCAGTTTTCTGTGTAATTGTCCTGGAATAATTGTGTTGAAGGCAGAGCTGAAATCCAGGAACAGAATTCTTGCATAAGTTCCTGGGTGTTCAAGGTGTTGGAGGAGGAAGTGGAGACCCATGTTCACTGCATCGTCCACCGAACGGTTGGCCCGATAGACAAATTGCAGGGGGTCTAGCAGGGGGTCCGTGATTTCCTTAATGTGGTTGAGAACCAGTCTTTCAAAGGACTTCATGACCACAGAGTTCAGGGCAACAGGTCTGTAGTCATTTAGTCCTGTGATAGTTGTCTTTTTAGGAATGGGTATTATTGTGGAGCTTTTAAAACAGGACGGAACAACACACAGCTCCAGTGATCTGTTGAAGATCTTAGTAAAGAGAGGTGCAAGCTGGTCTGCACAGGTCCTCAGGCAGGAGGGAAAGATTCCATCAGGACCAGGGGCCTTCTTGACTTTCTGTTTTTTTAAAAGTCTCAAGACGTCTTCCTCGCAGATCTTGAGGGCAGGCTGGATGGGTGGCTGATAGTCAGATGGGTGTGAAGTGGTGTTGGATGGGAGCTCGTTGCTGGGCTGTTCAAAATTGCAGTAGAATCTGTTAAGGTCGTCGGCCAGTTGACGATCTCCCATTGTCTGTGTAGATGGCCTTTTGTAGCTGGTGATGTTCTGTAGACACCTCCAGCCAGTTGATGGCTCGTTACTGGACATCATGCTGCTTAGCTTGTTGGAGTAGTTATTTTTTGCAGCTTGGATCTCTATAGTTAGGCTTTTCCTTGCCTGGTTGAACAGTGCCCGATCCCCACTTCTGTATGCTACCTCCTTAGACCAGCGCAGCTGTTTCAATTTGGCATTAAACCAGGGCTTGTCATTGTTGTATTTAATGTGAGTCCTGGTGGGAACACAGATGTCTTCACAAAAGCTGCTGTAAGATGTCACAGTGTCCGTGTATTCATCCAGGCTGCTTGTTCAATCATCAAAAACACACCAGTCTGTTAAAACCATGCAGTCCTGAAGCCTTTCTTTAGCCTCATTAGTCCATTTTTTCACCGAGCTGACCACAGGTTTGGCACACTTGAGCTTCTGTCTGTAGGTCGGGAGAAGATGAACTAAACAGTGGTCAGATAGTCCCAGTGCTGCACGGGGGACAGAGCGATAAGCACCTTTAAATACAGTGTAACAGTGATCTAAAATGTTGATCTCCCTGGTGGGGCAGGTAACATGGTGTCTGTATTTAGGTAGTTCGCTGTTAAGTTTTGCTCTGTTAAAGGGAACCAACACACAGACTCTGTTTTTATCATCCTAGGTCCCCTAGGATGATAAAAACAGAGTCTGTGTGTTGGTTCTCCACGCTGAGGATCTGATCAGCGAGTGCGCTCAACACCTCACGCGTGCACGCTTGAGGTGGAATGTAAACAGCAACAAGCACAACGGATGAAAACTCCCGCGGACAATAAAACGGTCTACAGTTCAAGAAAAGCGATTCCAGATTAGGGCAGCATGTTCTCATTTACACAGTCACATCTGTAGACCAGCCTTGGTTGATATAAAAACAAATTCCGCCACCTTTTTTCTTGCCTGAAAGCTCCGTGTCGCACACCCTTTCTTTAGATTTATTGTCAAAAATATTTAAATTCATAAGCTTTACTTTTAAATCTGCATAAATACTTACAGATTAATTTATAGAAATGGAAAAAGGAAAAAAATAAGAATGGAAATAGTTTTAGCATAACATAAAACTGGCTAAACAGAAACTGGTTTATAGAAAAATAAATACATCTATAAATTTTTATGAGTCAGAACTGTTTTTGCTTTTCCTGAACCGTAATATATACCACGTTGTTCTCAGACAATTGCGTTATCAATTTTAGAAACAATTCTTCTTTACTCAGATAGAAAAAAAGACAGAATTGAAATACTCCAGAAAGAAAAAAAGAAAAAAGCAAACATCTGTTGTCCAATTGTTGTGGTACTTAAAACCATATATTCCTCCAACAACACATCCATGTGTATTTGCTTATGTTAGGTCAGGTTGTGGAGATAGTAGAAATGGGATACCCAGACAGTCTTCTCCCTAGCAACACTCGCCTAGCAACTGCTCTTACGGGGATTCCGAGGTAAATCTGTTAGGGAATGGTAATATCGCAACTTTTAAACTATAAAAAAGAAAAATGAAAAGTCAAAACCATAACATTTAACAATCGCAGATGCAAACCTTTTTAACAAATTCTATTTTAATTTAGTTGATATCCTTACCTGCAAAAGGTATGATTTTTACTTTCAAAATCAGAATACAGATAAATCACCTCCCAACATTCCAGTGTGTCTATGTGAAACAATTTAATTTAGTAGCTTTTACATGGATTATTTTGGGACTACATCAAATTTAATGATTTATAAAAAAAAATGTGTATAATTATAAAATTCACAAGGTGCTGTTGTGACGGGGCGTTTGTGCGGCCAGAAGCAAGAAGAAGGGAAACTCTTTTTCTTATTTTATTTTTTTTCCTGCAGGACATTATTATGAATTATAATCCCTGTCTCCTCATCTGCACCTCCGCTCCCTCAGCAACACATAAACATATCTGTGAGCATAGAGGGGAGAGGCTACAGAAAACAATACCATCAGGTGGCAAAAGAAATACAGAGTGTGGGGTGGAGTAGCTACACAAACATTTCAGAGAGAAAAAATAGAATTAAAATTAAAACATATCTGCAAAAGGACATTATTATGAATTTTAATCCTTAGGTTAGGGAATTATAACCAACACAAAAGGACAAATAGCGGCAAAAACGTCAAACTAAAAACACCTATATTGATGGCTAAAACAAAACAAAAACGACTTGGTGACATATAATATGAACAAGAGAGGAATATGAATGGATGATTTAAACATAAATGACTACATTATTAAAGAAAATAATACCATAATAGCATTGCATTTTTCCACAAAACTTACCCTCAGCAAAACAGAAATGTATCTGTACAGTAAGTGCAGAAGATGGGGGCAACAGAACCCCATGAGAAACAATAATGGGAAATTCCCACATGAAAAAATAACAAAATAATGAAGATGACTAATAAGAAAAAAAAAAAAAAAAGAATCATAAGATGATAAATAAAATGTACAAATACAAATCGAAAATCATAATTAATACACTGCATTTTTAACCCTTTTACACTTTGGTCCCTATCTTCTAAGGATACCTGTGCTTTTTCTATTATATTTATCTAATTCTTTTAATGAAATTCGGGCTTCCTAAGGAGGTCTGCAGCCTTTGAAAAACATATAACCATTTTTGCACTCGGTCCAGTAAAATAACTTTTTGAAAATGAAAAGGCAGATTTATTGGTATAGCAAAAACAAATCTTTGACTAATTATACTAAAGATACATTACATGTAGACAGCATTCTTGGTAAATATCAATGCTTTAGTTATTTCAGGTTTTAAATAAAGAAAAGTATAAATATTTTTCAAAAGGAGAACTGATTAATGTTGATTTTTAGGAACCATCATAGAACTCTCTGTCAGGTAACAGATAATGACTCGAGCAGAGGTGGATACGAGTGAGGAATAAATGATTTATTTAAACAGAAGAGTAGTGAAACAAGCAGAGACACCGGTAATGTGGAACTGAACAGGGGATACACAAGAAACAGAACTAGAATGTAAACAAACTGATAATTGAAGACTAACACGAACTAAGAACTAAGAATTAAAAAAAGAACAAAACAATAAAAATAAACAAACCATCGGAAGAACGCCAGAGAGGAAGATAAAGACAATAAACAAACTAATAACAACATGTGACGTGAGGGTAAACCGAGGAAATGAAGGAGCAAAACATTGAAGAACTACTAAAACAACTACTAAAACAAACAACAAAGAGGGACGCGAGGGAAACTGGAGGCACGAAGAAACAAACCACTACAGAGATAATCTAAAGGAAAACCAAATACAAAAGAGGCGCGAAAGAAACCGGAGGCAACTCAGAAACAAAAACACTAATGAAACAACACGAGAAGGGGAACGGAGGAAAATGATGGAGGAGAGAGAGAGAAAATCAACACAGAGAACCAGGCGGGCAGGAGGGGATCTTACTGGGAGACGGTGAGGACTGGTAGGAGAAGGAGCACAGAGGCGACGAAGAGAGGTAAGCCAACGGATGATCCAGCGGTGAATAAAAGAATGAGTGAAGCTTATATAGCCTACTAAGGAGCGGAAAGTGGAGCGGGAGGTGGAGCAGTGGAGAAGATGACCAGAAAGACAGATGTGAGTGATAATGAGGGACTAAAGCTGAGGGAAAACACACAGAGAGAAAGATTGAGAAACAGAGAACATGGGAAACTGGAGAACACATAAAAGAACAAAACAAAGACTCAACCAAAATAGGAAATAACCTAAAGAAAACAATAGCTTATAATAATAAGGTAAAACAACACAACTACAGTAAACTAAACAGGACAAAAACACAGGCCATGACACTCTCAAAAAAGTGCCTTCGGAAGCAAAGGACCAAGTGATTCCTTGGTAATGTCCTTAAATTTAGAAATTTAAATTGATTAATTGAAAAAAGGTAGTGACTCAAGTACACTTAAGTCAGTTTTTTTTTCATGGTAAAACATTTGACATTTGGAAATGTTATGTGACAGAATCTCTTTATCGCTTTTTACAGTCTTGATATTTACAACACCGGACTTGGCTTTTTCATCATGCAAGCTAAGCCTTTTGCATTATCAGTGGCAGTGATAAACTTTTAAATGGATATCACAAGCGGTAGACTATTTTTTCAAATTTGGCATTTACCTACTGTATTATCAGTTTGGGTTTGTGGAGCACTACGGGATGTTCAATGGTTTTATGTGATTTAACTGTTGGAGTTTTACTTCCAGGTTAATCCAAGAAAGGACAATTTGCAAAAAATCGGCTGCTTGAAAAACAGCTTCTTTCCCCAGTCTGTCTCTCAGAAGAACACAGTGAACACCTTATTGCCTGAGCAGTCAGCTACTCAGCTGTGAAACAGAAGGTGAAGTTAAATACCTTTCTTATGTGCAAAATATTGGCCAAGAAAGGTGATTCTAATCCTAAAACGAAGGCACCGTCAGAAACATTAAGAAGGTTTACTATGAAGGGCTCCTGTGCTTAAAAGCAATAGTGGCATAAAAGCTTCCAAACAATTTAAGCCTTTTTCACAAACAGGGACGACAGGGACAGCTATTTGAAATTCTTTGACATGCATGTGTGACATTTTATGATGTCAGACTTTTCATGCATTGTCACCCAACCCACAAGGCATGGAGTTAATTAAAAAAACATCAAGCCTTTCATCCTGCCAGTTTTTATGATGACCCTATTACAGCTAAAGATAATACAATAGAATAGAAATAACCTTTACTGTCTCTCAATGGGGTTAACCAAAAGCAAAGTGAATGCAAATGAAAGTATGCAGATTCACATGTCTGTAGTTATGCTGCTCTGTGCCCCTGGGATGCTGGGATCCTGTCACCCAAGAGTTCTCCAGCTGTATGAGACATAGTCCAAAAGGGATTTTATTTTAGCTACAGTTCTTATGTCCCTCACCAACTCTACTTGTTTGAGGGGGCATCCTATGACAGAGCTGCACGTCTTGATAAGCTTATCTACCCACTTCCTCACACCTGTAGATGTTGGTATCTTGGTATCCTCAGTGGGGTAAGACCGTTCCTACTCTACCTGCAAAGAGCATCAGTGTTTTGACTCAAGTCCACTTTATAGTCCAGGTTATTACCTAGATCCTTATAAGAGTCAACTACCTCAATGTCAGTTCCCTGGATCTTTACCAGTGCCACGGTCTAGGCCAGCTGCTTTGTCACGAGTATGATCGTATCCCAAATAAAAACTAAAAAAGATATTAATGCATTAAACATTAAAAGATGCTTTTGTCATCCCTCATGTCCAATGGAATGGACATGAGGGATTTCTGGCTTTATTTCCGCCAGTGTTTTAAAATTTTAGAAAATAACTCTTCACCTTTTTCTGCAGTCATGAAACTCAATTTTGTTGTTGGACAGTACAGGTTTGTAATACAAATATGACATCTTGGGGACCGTATCAATAAATTATAAATGTGTGGGTAAAATGTGTACAGTGTACAGTTCACATGAAACAGTCCCCTGGTAATTGGCCTACATATTTGCTCCATTTAAAAGGCTCTAAGTTCCACTTCCAGTTTAGCATCATGCTTCTCCCAATCACTCATCAGTCTTTTTTGGTAAAAACCTTTCTGGTTTGCTTTTTTGGCTCCAATTTATACAAAAATCATTTATATATACTTTTTTTTAATCAAAATACCTCCATGTCCTGAGTGGATGGATCAATAAACAAAAAGATGTTTTAACCAAGATAAAAACCTGAGAGGTCATCATTCATAAAATGTTCCCATGCAAATCTGACTTTCAGTCTACTTTTTTTTCCAGTTGGATTTATTTTATGTATGTAAAGGATTGCCATGACTATGATGTGAGAAAAATATAAAGCTTTATCTCTATCAGCTATTACTGTGATGAAGGAAAAACTGGGTAACCTTTTTTTGGATTTTGTTTTTTAAAGTTGTTATGGTTATCAGGTAGGGTGAGTTGAGGATTGTGCTCTGGGATTCAACAGGTGATGCCCACACATTCCTCCGATCTCATTAGGGAGATCTCATAGGTAATTAGAGACCAGTGACCTTTATTTAGAGGGTATGACACAGACCTTTGCCTTTAATTCACCTGCAACATCACAAATGTATTAAATTATGTTAGACCAGCTCGAAATAAACTCAATTAACCAACACTGCCATGAAAGAGGAAAATCTAAGCTGTTCATGCCTTTTATATTTTTGCCTGAGACTTACAGCAGCCACTAGAATTAACATTCATACGTTGTACTCTGCAACCTAAAAAGTTTTAAGATTTAGCTTTAATTTCGATATTATTCTTAGACATCTGGAATAAATTCGCCAACCAGGCAGAATAATTGGCAAGTGAAGTGAATAACAATCATTATATCTTCATAACTGCACCTATTAGAGGGTGAAATTTTTTAGGCTGAAAGAACATTTTATTCCTACAAGTTGATGTCTTGAAATCAGTAATAAAATTTCAATCATAAAGATTATAATAGGATGGAACTTCTCTAAACCTGCAGCTTTTCTAGGATGTTCCCTTATAGGGTATAGTTTGTAAAATGTTCACACAAAACATTTACTGGATAGATTGTTTTTGTTTGTTTAAAACTTATCACATTTATGTTAAAATTTCAAAACATTTAGCAAATCTAAATGGGCAAATCTTTATGTAAATCAAAAGTTTAAATCTAAGTCTGCAACTATAATCTTAATTTAAATCTAAATTCGAGTATTCGAATCATGGACCATATTTCATTGGTCATGTTAGCATTGGCAATTTTTTTTTTTTTTAGGTCACATGAAATTTGGAGAGAGTTATCGCTAGTTTACAATTAAAGTGTGTACTTTGTGAAACTGTAATGAAGCATAAAGATTAAAGCAACATTTACCAATAAAAAATTACTTTACAAGGTCTCTACTCCAAAGGATCCCAGATCGTTGGTTACAGCAGTTTCATCTTATTCTCTTTAGGATAAAATACATTTTTTTACTTTCTTCACTTTGAGAATCTGCTTATTTGAAGTGTTACACTTTTCTAAAGCTGTTTTCGTCCTTCTGATTGTACAAGTTCATGCAGGAATACAGCATAAGGCTGTATTGTAATTTTGTTTTAATACTGACCAAGAACTTGATTCAACTATGAATAATAATTCAGCAGGACCTGTTCATGTTGAAGAATTGTTTGCAGGATTTTTGCTAGATATAAATATATAAATCTGGCAAAATTTGGAAATTTGATGAAATGCTTTTCAGAATCTGACCTCAATTAAGGACATATGAGCAACAAGAAGACATTTCCCCTCATCATGGATGGATATTCGATCTAGGCTATGATAGAATCAAAACAATGGACTATTGCTGATTCCATTTTCAAAGACCAACATGGACACTACGTAGTGCTGCATATATAGTTTCAAAAAGAGAGAGCAGTTAAAGGTCAGTCTCCCTGATGGTTGTGAGCTTTGAACAGTGACCAAATGAACAAGATTTCCAAAAGAAGCAGCCATAATAAGTTCTCTACCTACAGTGTCTGTGGTCTCTCTTAGAGGTAGGATGAAAACCATTCGGGGAGTGTTTTAGAGTAAAACCTCCTCCTGGACCCTACCCCTGGTGAGGTGTTCTGGGCACACCCCATTGGAAGGAGGCCCAGGGGATCAGCCCAGACATTCTGAAGGCACTGTTACTTGGCTGGTCTGGTAAGCCTGTGGGATCCCCCGGAGGAGCTGGCCCAAATAGCGGGGACGAGGGAAGTCTTGGCCTGTTTGCAAAAGCTGCTACCTCCGGAACCGAACCGTGGATAAGCAGTAGATGGATGTATGCTTGGATAGATATGTATGTATTTATAATCTGTCAGAGAAACATGGAATTGTTTACGTAGTAGAGGTAGGATATAAATACAGGAGCAAGATCTTTTATCAGCATTCAGCAATGCAGCTTAAAAAACTTTAAAGATCTGCTGCTAACGTTTTTGTTTCCAAATCCAAAAGAGCACCTTCAGAATTCTAGTGGAATCCACAAGATCAACACAGTCTTAGGCCATCATAGAATTACTGCATTTTTCTTTTTTGTTAAGGCAAAACTTACGTCAAAGTTTTAAAAGTCATGACAGATTTGCTGCACTTCGATAAAAATTCAACTCCTACATGCTTGTGACTCACAATCCTTTACTGACCATGTAGGAAATATCACATTGTATATAAGAAATATAAGTGACTAACAATCACTGAGACTACACCGAAATTACAGTATGAGTAACAAGTTCTCATGTTGTAGTTTATTCAATCGTTGATTTTACTTTTAATGGTCGGCGTTGAATCTCTCATATGGATTTTAATAGAGTGAAACACTCATGTGTGTGGATGGAAACTTCCAGTATTGCCCCAGAAAATGATATTACATAAGGTAAGTGGGATGTTTCATATGGAGGGCCGAAAGCAGTTTAGCTGATGGTGTACAGAAATAAAAGAGAGTGAACAGAATATTACAGTATCTGTTGCTTCAGGGCCTCCTCAATAAGAACTAAAACACTGTCTGTTATCAAACCTTTCCAGGTTATAATGATGCAGAAGGACAGAATAAATTCTGAACAGAGCACATGTCACATTTTAAATAGGATTGGTAGCACCCCTTGTTTTTCATTTCTTTAAACCCATAATCTAATCATCTTGCTTCAGGTATTCTTTGCCACTGCTAAACAAAGTAAAACAAATTTTACCTGCTCAGTGAAGTGCACAAAAGCTGGTTGTATCTCGTTCCAAGGACAACGGCTGTGTGCTTGAGGTCGTGCATGCCCGGAATATGTTAATATCCAATCAAGGGGGTACTAAATCAGACTTAGAAATTTGTCAATATGTGCATTCTGATGCCTCACAAAGGATTGTAAAGAGCAGCAGCATTGTGATAAAACTCAGCCTCCATAAGCATGAACGTAAGACATGTCTTCTGAGACACTGGCGCTGTAAATTGGCAAAAAACATGCATTAATGACATATATTACACTACTTATAGTATCAAATCTACTTTGTGTTGATTGATATTATTATAATGCTTCTCTTTTCTGAATAATAACAGGATTGTTTTTCCCTGAAATTATAACAAACTTTCGGTAGGGTTGATCAAGGGACTTCATTACACAAACTTCAAAATCTTTAGTTTAGAGTTTTACTGTTTTTCCTTCTTCTCCGTTGATCCAAATACAAAAACATTATTAAGACATAAACCATTATAAAGCATCCAATCCAACCCACTTGATACCATGAAGACATTTAAAAAATGTCTTTACATCCACTTTATAGCACACGAATCCTATTTGAAGGTCAAGGTCTTTCATAATGACATGAATTACAGGCGAGGACATTTATGATTATTAAAAGGAAGACATCCGTGGTATACAATAGTGTGAAAAGGCATATATGTGATGATCCAACGAATTAAACATGCTTCAGGTGCAAAGAAAACACATATCTAAGTTAAATGTCTCCTTGCAGGCAGATTGGCATTAAATTATTCAAAGCTAAAAAAAGATGTAAAAAATGGTTTGGCAGTCATCTTAACAGTTTGTTCCGTCACAGGGAAGAAAAACAATGATTGAAACTGTACATTCTCCCTTCATGTGTAGGTGGATACACAAGAAGCATAAGATAGTTTAATGGAGGTGTCAGAAACTCAAAGTTAATTCATACAATGACGAGACTACATGTCACAGAAGCACCAAGGACAAACTTTAAACCCACAGTAAATCTGATAAGAAGAGGTACTTGGAGAGATGAGTTTGAGTTTCTCATTTGTGGCAAAGCTTTGGACAAATGAGACACCAATACACGGAATATTAAACAGCAGAGGTATACAGTGGCTTATAAATGATGGCAAAGCAGAAAAAAAAAAGTCTAACGAGATAAACACATTTTTCAAGGGCAATCTTTGGCTTCTTGGGTTTTGAATGATGTTGCTTCTTGTGTGTTTGTTATATGGATCTAAAAATGAAACAAAAAAGGTGATTTTGTATAAAATAACATAAAATAATCACATCTTCTCATGTATTTTGGTTGTGTATTTTCCAATGTGCTTCGTTTCTGAATAGTGAATGTGTAATGGAATCAAGGATGTGGAAATTAAATTTCACCTGTTTTGTTTGTATTCAAATATATAAAGAAAATGTTAATTGTGTTTTTTTATTTAAACAAATTTAAAGTTAAAATAAGTTAACTTAAGATTTACTTTCATTTAAATTAATTTAAGTAAAAACCATGAGAAACAGGAAAGTTTGAGTTTGAGTAACTGATCCTAAATACTGGTTCTAGGGAATGTTTGTTAAACCAAACTGCTTTACTTGGGATCTCATTACGGTTAATTTGGTTGGCTTTTAGTAGTATTTCAATGTGATATGGATTAAAAAATTTGTATTGTTTAATACCAATTTAAAATAAGCAATTGTTGCAAACTCAGTGACTCGATGCAATCGGCCGCGCCTTCTTTACATGGATTACTTTTAACCCGATGGTTTTATTGCCTTAAGAAGGATTGCTTTTAGTTACATTTTAGGACAAGATTAAAATGCATGTCACTGAATTTAATCTGGCTACGTGTTGCTGATGGCGACGAGGTGGCGGTGTCAAGGCTCCCACTGTGAGGGCCATTTAAAGCTGCTTGAATTTTTGTGTGTGTGTGTATTTTTGTGTACTTAGAAATGCATTGGACACATTTATTTGTACAGGTTTCCGGAGGAATTGTTTTTTTGTTTTTTTTTGTGAACTTGTCATTTATGTATAAAATGAAATATGTACGCATTTTGTAAATGTCATAAATGTATACATGCATATATAATACAACAAATAAGGAAAAGGGAAATGCATTACGATATTACAAAGAAAGCAGTACTGATAATCCCTCTATACTATATCCAACAGTTTAGGTACTAAATTCTCTGTCTGATAATGACTAGTGGTGATTCACTCTTGTCTTGTAAGTGTTTTGAGTTTATCACCATTTAGTCTTCAATTTATCCAACATCTTTTTAAGTACTTACCTTCGGTCACCACATTGTTAAGATCAAAGTTCCAATATTTTAATGTTCACCCGTTTTATCCACTTTAATATGGCCATTATTCTATGTTTATAACATGGTCCTCCATAATGTTGAAGAAAAAGAGACTATAAGGTGCTTAAAATGATGGAAGAAGATTCTCCTGGGAAAGATTTTTGATTGCGCTCAATGGTGGAGTTTCTTCATCGGTTTGTAAGAAAGGCCAAATTTCTTAAATGATAAGCATGAATTGTTTAAAGACTCATAGCAGTATGCACCTTTTTTCTTCTCCAGACAAATTGGTTTCCCGATGTCAAAAACAATTGCATACAGTCCTCTGCTGGTCATTCCTATATTTTATTGTTGCTCTTTATCTCACGAAGGTTTTTGTCCTCGCCTCTCTGTGATTGCAGATGCATTAACAAACCAATACTGCCGATGGCGACCAAGTTCTGCACTGGTGATAACATGATTCAGAAACAAATAAGCCTTTCATCATTAAACTAAGCCTTTCACCTTGAAGTTATCAATGTATTTGAACTGCAACGTCATAATGACCGCATGTCTTAAAGATCAGCAGCATACCTGCCCCTCTTTCTTTGTGCTCAGTCTGAAAATGTTATTGATGGAGAGATTTAAGCAGGACTCCTTCACATTCCTTCATTACTTCTCATTAAATGCTTCTAGAGACATGGCGGTAGCTTATTATTTGGTGCATTGAAATAATTCAGGCTCCGGGTTTACATCAAAATCCTTTCTAATAATATTCTCACCTCTTCTTTCATCAAGGTGGGTTTTATATGTTAGAAAGGCTCATAAAATTGAAACGAAAAGCAAAAATAATTTCCTATCTCCATTTATCCTTCTGCAGTACAGCTAACCTATTTAAACAAGGACTTCTATTAGTTCTGAATAAAATTAAGAGTGAGTAAATCACCTGTGATTTTGTCATGGCAAGGATCTCTGTTTGACCTGATTGCACACTCAGTTATTTTGGCTCTCTGACTATTAAAGTCTCTATATTTAGTATTTCCACAATCAGAGCTGCCGCAGATGTACCTCTGATTACTTTGATTAAAATTTGTGGGAAGGCTGGATAAAAAAGATGACTGATTGAGAACTGAGTGCAGTCTTCTTTTTGCTGCAAGGGCATTTCCTCTCACTTATCTTTGCAGCCAAACATCAAACACCTCAAATTTGGCATTGGTAGGAGCCTGACGAGACGCGACAGAGGGAGCAGCTGCAAGAGGAAAATAAATCAGTAAAATGGTTTAACTTGGGAAACCACCTGTGACGTATCTCTGAGTGCAGTCAGGAACGCGTCCAAATAGAAGACTTTAATCCATTATGACAGGGAAGATGTCTCATGTGTAACCACTGTTCTAATTTTCCCTATGAACAGTGCCTAGATTCTATGACCTACACTCTATCAACTACTTCACAGTGAGAAATGAGTGAGTTAATTTGCAACAGTATATGTTGTAAATAGAGTGCGTAACTGAGCACAATAGCAAGACTAAGATAATTACAACTGAGATCTAAATGCAGAGCAACTTTAACCTTATAAAATAAGGAAGGAAAAATTGTAAAGTTGAAGACGTATTAGTTTAATAAACCGTACTGGTCAGTAATAAACCAAAGGCAATGCACTTTAACAGAGCACAGTTAACTTTCAGCAAAGTAAAACAATAATACAGAATGTATCCCACCCATTAATGAGGTATTAATCACAGTAAATGCAATACAACTAAATATTACAACCCCATAAGTTTATTAATGAGATTATTAGCACACTTAGTGCAACTGCACTGTCTCAAAACTATTCAAAACCACCCTTTAAACAGGTTGTATACATAAAAAACAAACAAACACTGTTGGACACTCTCTGTTCAAAGATAGTGTTGGGTCTGTAGTGATGGCAGACTCCTGTCGGTTGAAGTGATCTGCAAGGAGATCAAGTGCTTTGGAAACAGACTCTCTTTGAGCAGTGGATAGGTACCACAAATCGTCCTCCTCTGTCTCAGATATAATCTCCTTTTCAGTTCTTTGCATTACACCATCATCATGTCTGTTTGTCTTTGTTTCTGCCGAAGACCTTGTTTCTCGTCGGGAGTACTCCGGTCTCTCTTCATGATCAACAGGAACCCGGACCAGATGTCCAATAGGTAGGAGATGGTCACGATGCAGGATTTTGACAATGACTCTGCCTTTTTCTGGCTTTACTTTGTAAACCGGCAGGCTTGGCAATTTTTCCACTACTTTATAGGGGCTTGATATCCACTTTTCTCCAAGTTTATTCTTGCCAAGAATTTGTGTGGTTTAAACGCTCTGGTTGTGGGTCACCCTGGGGTGATAAGGAGTCGTTCTAGACTTCTTTATGCCCAACATTTATAGAAGTTCTTTGATTATCTGGCTCTGAAAATCACGCCCCTGATCAGAGTGAATCCTGGCAGGCAACCCATAGTGAACAAAGAACTTCTCAATCAAAATCTTGGCAACAGATGAGGCCTTTTGATCTTTGCTGATGTAGGCCTCAGCGTATTGGGTAAAATGGAATCAGGCTCAATAGATAAAAAATCTATGCAGACCGGGTCGAGAGGGCCACTGCTTGTGATTTGGTTTAGTGGTGCAGCCGTTGAGGTAGGGTCTTGCGAGCAACACACCTGCCACAATACTTGATGTACTCTGTAACATCAGAGACCATCTTGGGCCAGAGAAGTCTGTCTCCCAGCAACTCAACTGTGCGATCAACTCCAAGGTTCCCTGACTCATCATGAAGAGCCTTGAGTACTTGTGGTCTGAACTGACTTCGGAGAACAAGTTGTAAGTTCTGGACATCTGCAGATCTTGAAACTTTTCAGTGCAACAGTCCATCTTTCATCAGGAGTTTTAAACTTTCCTTTTGTAGGACCAATAACTCAGGATGTCTGTCGGAGGGCCAGACCCCAACCTGAACTGCTTTCTTGGCAAGACCTATTGCAGGATCTAGGTCTTGTGCTTTGGCCAGGTCCACTTTGCTTAGCCTCTCCAGAGGACTTAACTGTAGGTGAGTAAAACAAGCATATGTGTCAGGAGCAGAGCCGAGTGCTGCTCCTGACACATATGCTTGTTGTTGGTCGACAAGTCGTTCTGGGTGCTCTGAGGACTGAGTTCAGTGACAGGCTGGAAAAGAGCTGATATCATTATTACTACAGGGGATATTATTCTCCAACTGTGTTCATCATCGATTGAATTCTAGACAACCGCATCCACATTATCCCGGCCGGGTATGTATTGGATGTTGAAGTCGTAAGTGGTGAGAGCGGCTAACCACCTATGACCCGTTGCATTCAACTTGGCGGTTATAAGTACATAAGTGAGGGTGTTATTATCCGTCCTCAGTGAAGCGTGCCCCATAAAGGTAATCATGGAACTTATCCACAACTACCCACTTCAACGGCAAGAATTCTATTTGGAGAATAGGGTAGTTTCTCTCTGACTGGCTCAACTTGCAACTAGCAAACGCGACAGGGCGTAAACCATCAGAGTTTTCCTGGTTTAGCACTGCCCCAAGCCCATCAAGACTGGCATCAACATGAAGGATGTACGGCTTTGTAGGGTCCGCAAAGACCAAGATTGGAAAATCCGTGAGGCACTTGATAATTTTTTGAAATGCCTCAGTGCATTCAGGCGTCCATCACTCGCCAAATGGCTGAGAGGTGTGGTAGTATTGTGTGACAAAGCCCTCCTTTTTCTTATGTTTCTGTTTTGTTGGTGGGTACCCCTTTCTAAGATCTGTCAGGGGCCGGACTATGGCTGAATAGTTGGCGATGAACTTGCGGTAATAACCGCAGAACCCCAAAAAGGACTGCAGTGATTTTAGGTTCACTGGAGGTTCCCACTACGCCACTGCCTTCATCTTGTCAGGGTCTGTTGCGATGCCATCAGCAGACAAAATGTAACCTACATATTTGACTTGGGGGCTGGCAAAATTGGCATTTATCAATGGACACTTTTAAACCTTGTTCTCTAAGGCAATCGAGCACTTTCAAATGGCGCTCTTCATGCTCTTTTAGAGTATGACCAAACACAATAAGATCATCAAGGTAGACGAGACACTGGAGGAGATTCATATCACCAACTGCCTTCTCCATTAATCGCTGAAATGTTGCTGGGGCACCTGTGATCTCTTGAGGCAAGATTCAAACTGGTAGAAACCCAAGGGGTAAATGAATGCAGTTTTTTCTTTGTCTTCTTCTGCCATTTCAATGTGGTGATAGCCACTGCGAAGGTCGAGCACAGAGAACCAGCGACTCCCAGTGAGGCCGGCCAAGGCATCGTCTATTCTCGGAAGGGTGTATTGGTCTGGTATAATTCTGGAATTAAGTGCGCGATAATCAATGCACATTTGAATTTTGACAGTTTTCTTTCTTGCGATTACAATTGGTGATGCATATGGCGAACAAAATTCTTCAATTATGCCAGCAGCAAGAAGCTGTTGTAAGTGTCGACGGACATCATCAATGTCTGCAGAAGCCACGTTCTCGAAATGGTCTATAATCGTGTAGTCGGATGTGGTGTTCAACCCCTTTTGCAGGTCCAACATCCCATTCGGACAGAGAGAAAACTTCAGGTCGTTCCACCAACTTTTGTGATTAGTCTGACTTTCCAGTTTTCAGGAATAGGCGAGTCAAACAAATTGAAGACTGCCGGGTCAAGTCGTTGGTGGGGTACTTGGCTTGGCTGTATCTGGGTGACTATGTCAGCTTTATGGACATGAGCTATGACCGTGCCTTTAGGAAGGGACTTGGGTTTGGCCGTTTCATTTTTCAGGAACAATGGGAATCTTTCTGCATCCATGTCCATGGACAAAAGCACAGATGACGGTATTAATACCCCAGCAGGAAGGGATCTGGTAACAGGTGTCCCCATCACCAGTATGCTGTCCTCCAAAGATTCTAACTAGGACACTTTACACATAACTGTAAGTCCAGAACCAGGGGGTACAGTAAGAGGCCCAGGTCCAACCCATTTCACAAAAGCTACAGCTCTGTTTGGGGTCACTGTTGACCCTTGAATGGGCTGTGTGCATACCCGCATAGTTTGGGCTATGTTGTTTTTCTTTGATGCCATTTCGGACTGAGGCTCATTAATGAAAGTCACAGGCTGCTGTTCGGGACCATTTGGTTCTGGGCATACTAAGGCTGGGATCCACCTTTTACAACATCCTCGGGGAACTGTATTTGAGCAGAGATAAAACCTTTATAGGGGTAACTATAAAGGCCTCAAAGGTCAGTGGGATAAGTGTTGGGTATACCAGCCCTCAAATACAATAGAGACAGTGGAACCACTCTCCATTAATGCATCACAAGGCTGGCCTTCAATGATAATTTAGGCTACTGTTGGTGCTCCAATGAGACCTGTACGAATCTGGCTGGGTGTGGGAGGAGCAACTTGGCTCACAGTAACATGGCCAACTTTTCTTTCTGGCTCTGAAGACCGTGAGCTGGTTCCCTTTTGACTTTGTTGTAGTTTTTGCATTGACTGAATTTGTTTTCGAATGACCTTGGAAGGATTTTCAGGACAGGTGCAATTGGTGGCGATGTGGCCATATTCACCACAATGGTAGCAAAATACATTTGAACCTTCTCTGGCAAAGATTGTGGGTTCTCTACCTTTACGCCAAGAACTTCTTTGGTTTCTCCCCTGAGGAATGGGAGCCATGTGTAACTTGTTGGCTGAACTGATAAGGACTAAGGCTAAGGACTTGTTTTTTTTAACACTCACATCTCAGGATTAGAACATGCAGCCGCAGCTTGTGGTACTCCTCCAATTAGGTGAGGGATATCTTGTCCTTTTACTGTTAGCTGCTGTACTTGGCATTGAAGCTCCTTTGTCTGATCCTTGAGGAGATCCATTTCAGAGAGATTTGGTGTCTTTATGACGGCTGCACCAACTTGTCGCACCCCGGTAGTATGCCATTTTTTGATCCTCGTCTGCTCGAACGTCAATTAGCAGTGCCATGAAGGATGGGGGATTGTGAAGTCTTTCTTTTAGCCGTAGCTGCAACAGCATAATGTCGGATTCAAAGGCACCTCGTAACAGCTGCCCGGCTCATGCGCGGTCTCTTAGGGCGGGAGAACCACCTCCCTTTTGAACAGCTGTGGTTAGAGCTTTCTCAGGCCTTCTAACAAAATCTGAAAGTCTTTCATTTGGGTTTTGCTGCATAGATCTGAAGGCAAATATAGATCTTCCCCTGACTCTGTTGTGCCAAATACATTTTCAATTGCCTCCAAGAATTTTTGAGGGGGTATGTCTGGATCATTAGCCCCTTTACACACTCAACAATCCTCTTCCGCTACCCATTGGCAGAACAATCACATTCATCAAGCATTAATTGTGCCTGCTCCGACCAATTCTCGAGTGTCTCTTCACCAGCAGGGGTGGGAATATCTCTAGAGAAATGTCGTAGACGGCAAAATGCATTGTTCTTCTGTGGGGGTCTGACTTTTTCCAAAAGCTCTCCAACAGCCTGGATAATAGATGAAGGGTGTTCCTGTTTCAGATTTGACTCTTGAGAAAGCAAGGGCTCAAGGTCTGCTAATGTTTTCCCTTCATTTTCAAGCAGTTTTTTTAGTTTTATGGCACACTCATCTGGTTCTTCAGCAGTTTCAGTAAGCTAAGTTAGCCTCCATGGTGATTCACCAGTGTGGGAGAATATTTCTGGAGGTGCTTGGCTAGGGTCGACTGGGTTGCGACACTCACACAGCAGTATGTCAGTATTTAGTTGAGGGACAGACTTTTGGCCTCGGACACGTACTCTGCCAAAACCTTTAACTGTCACCATTAACTCTTCAACATCAGCAACACTGGTGTCCATGGGAACTGCACTCACAACAACTGCACCAGGTCTGAAGCTCTAATGGTGGTAGTGGGAGGGATGAAGTGGGCATTGTGGTATGATTGTAGTTCTTCTAGTCTTGATTGTAGTACAGTTTCTCGGTCTCATATCCCAGCAGTGCCTCCATTTTATGTAACCACTGTTCTAATTTTCCCGTATGAACATTGCCCAGATTCTCTGATCTACACTCTATCAACTGCTTCACAGTGAGAAATGAGTGAGTTAATTCGCAACAGTATATGTTGTAAATAGATTGCGTACTGGTCAGTAATAAACCAAAGGCAATGCACTTTAAAAGAGCACAGCAAGTTTAGTAAAACAATAACACAGAATGTATCCCAACCATTAATGAGGTATTAGTCACAGGAAATGCAATACAGCTAGATATTACAACCCCAACAGGTTGGTAATGAAATTTTTAGCACACTTAGTGCAACCGCACTGTCTCAAAACTGTTCAAAACAACCCTTTAAACAGGTTTTATACATAAAAAAGAAACAAACAAGGCTGAACGATGAAAATGGTTGTATCAACCACACTGTTCAGTTTCTTGAATTAGTAAAACAGTCCGTTAGCTTTACAAACGTAGCAAGCCAGAGGGGAGTTGGTTACCAAAGCAGTTCCAAATATGTCGGTTCCCAGAACCACCACCAGGAATGGGCTACTCCCCCCACCAAGGATTACCAATTTTGAATGAACGGCAATAAAACTGCTCCAACTCCGGCCCAACAGTCTGTTATGGCTCACGAGCGTGGTTCAGGTCTGCAGCCCCAAAAATCCAAACAAAACGTGAACCGCGGTCCGGTTCTGGAAACTAGACAGAAAATCTCCAGGAAGAGGTTGTAGCTCCAACTGTCTAGCAAAAAATAAAAAAATTACAGTCCACAGCGACATAGATCCAACCTCGTCCGTGAACGGCCACCGGCCTCCCCGCAGTATGTAGCAGCGGGCACGTACACCTCCAATCGCATTCTCACCCCCCAGTCCATCACAACCAATCAAATTGCCCAAACTTGATTTTGCCCTTGACTGACCAGTATGGTAGAGACAAGTAAAAACGATGCATTTACTGGCGGTAGTAAATAACAGTTATTAATTACATTTACTTTATGTTTTAAGCCAACAGAAAGTACCTGTGTACACTATATTGTCATGGTCTTTTACAGTGTGTAAAACCTCCAATATGTGAGTGTAAAAAATGAACCAGGTTAAGTAAAAGGTGATTATCACTGTTTAAGGTGAACAGGCCTACAATGCATTATATTTAAGAAAATATTTAAGGGGTGTAGGAGAAAAGAGTTATATATGTAACCAGTAGGGTTACACATGGATGATGGAGCCTTGAAAAAAAGTGAAAGATTTCATTAGATATTGCACTAGTTACATTTAAAACTGCAATACGTAAAGCGAGGAACATTTTTTTCACTGTTATTTATCTGAGAAGCGAGGCGCTCTATTCCCTTTACTCAGAACAAAACTAAAAGGCCCTGCTATGGTCACATGGCTGTGAAAATGATGTTTTCGAGGATGACAGATGATGATCAACAACAGCATTGTGTTTTTCTGTTATCTGGGGCCAAAAATAAAAAAAATCCCAGATCAGAAGGCGTAGGTGGGACCGTCACCTGCTTCATCGGACAAAAACGGAGCAGGGTTTCTTCAGTGTTTTGGTCCAATAAATACGGGAGATGCCTTTCAGACACAGGCTTCTCAAAGCTATCCAAAAAAAAAAAAAAAAAGGTTTTGAATGTTGAGTTGGGAGAGTGAATAGTTAACATTCCTGTCCAAATATTAGAAACAAACACACCTATGAAATCACAGATCACACAACATTTTCACATCCAGAGGGGGAACGTTAGTTTGCCAGAGAGGTGGGGGAAGAAGGTGAAGATGGCATTAGATTGAAAAAAAAAGGGACACAATTTTCCCCATTCAACTGTGACAATGAAAACCTACTTTGGCACTTCTGCCTGAGTATACAGAGCCCTTTATGCTTCACCTTATTTCAATAAAAACTCTGAGATGCACAAAGCTCAGGGTGGTGTTGACTGCAGAATGAGTGCTCATCTCCGTTTAGGCTGTGTTTTATTTCTGTCCCCACATGGTTCCTCCATATTCATATAATAAAAACTGGTGGTAATTTATCATACAAATAAGGTGGTTTGTTTATAATAGAGCAAGATCAAGAAAAGCTGACAAGCCTTTACAAGGTTATGTCATGTATTCTATAGTACGAGTCTAACATGAGTCCTTATCATCTACTATGATTTAGACGCAAACCATTTCATGCACCCCTAAATCTCGTAGCCTTCACATCTCTGGTCCGTCACTCAGACTACCAGCTGGATCTCCAGCTGCGATTGGTGAAACTCATTTCAATCTCAACTGTCTGTCTGATTCCTGTGCTTCATTTCTCTCGGCAAGTTTGCACCCTTTGGATTACGAGTCGCGCGGCTCTACTTATCCCCTCAGACGCTGGTTGGCTTTAGTCCGCAGAAAGCTTTGATGTCAAGAGGCTGAAAGGGAGAAACCCATAAAACTCGTAATACAGCCATTTAGATTGGCAGGTGCAGAGACCAGACGCTCCCCGTGACTTTGTGTAAACAGCTTTTTGGCTTCTTGGTCTATTAAAAGAAAAAGAGAGTGGTACCAAAAACCTTTTTGGAAGAAGGTATTTACTATCAGACTATGTCACCACTTAGTCTAACTGTCAACAACAACAACAACAACAACAAAAAAGAAAAGCTAAATAGAAAAACTTAATTCATATAATTTCTGACTTAATTATCATCATACTAGAATAAATGTAAACAATTGTATAAGAATAAAAATAGTGACATGTATCCTGTGACATGTATGTGTGTATATATATATATATATATATATATATATATATATATATATATATATATATATATATATATATATATATATATATATATATATATATATATATATATATATAT
>JAVLVB010000366.1:415178-428580 GCA_032876305.1 Orestias chungarensis | reverse complement strand
TATATATATATATATATATATATATATATATATATATATATATATATATATATATATATATATATATATATATATATATATATATATATACATATATATAGTTTAAATTATTTTACAATGAGCCACTGCAGGGAGTTCTGATTACGTCCTAATATTTATAAGCATCTTATAATTAATCTGTATTTAATTAAAAAAAAACATGATTATTATTGTTGCTTGATTTTAACATAGTTATTTTCCTAAATCTGAGGTCACTATTACAAAATTGAACACCATCCAGGTAATTAGTAAAACTTCACCAGGTGTAGGTTCGTGTTCTCAACATCTGGTGCTTATTAAATACCTTCTGGCCTTTATTAAGTGTTTCAGACAAGGTTTAAAAGATGATGCTGAATGGAACACATTTCCCTGTCTAAACAGCTTTTTAGATATTCACACTTGGTCGGGCCTTCTTTTGCTGACGGTGGCCACAAACGTTGTACCACTATCTATGTTTCCATCCTGTAGTTGACAAATTTTGAGTGTGCTATTAAAAAGTTTCAAAGAAAAAAAAATATATACTAGGTGTGTTTCCATCTAGTGGCTTGGAATGAAACATCTCTTACTTTACAGATCCATGAGCATCTGTAAATGGTTTACATGCATTATCCCTTTAAAAAGGTACAGAAAACAAAAATAAAAGAGATCTCTGACTAAGCATAAGCGGTTAAAGTCCTTATTTAATATTTTATGTCCTGCACTGTGGATTTCTAAAATATACAGATGGTAAGGATGGAAGAAAATATGGATGTATATTTATCTGATAATATTATCACAATACCACCTAATACTTAACTATACTGCAGAAACTTGCACAAAAATGCCATAATTGTATAGAATTAGTATTAAAATCTCACACGGGACAGAGTGCAGACACACGATCCAGGTCAAGTGGCTGACTAAGCAATTTCTTTTTTAGAGGTTCTGGTCCAAAGATAACAACTTCTGTCTTTTCAGAGTTCAAGAGCAGAAAGTTTAATGTCATCCACATTTTTATGTTATCTAGACATGCAATATTTCCTCCCAGACACATCTAAGATTAAATATTGAAGACCTCTTTACAGTTACATGACAGATTTTGAGCTGAAACAAAAGTAGGAAAAAAAAGTCAACTCCTAATGGAACATAATGCTTATATACAGTAAGTAAGCCATCTTCTCTGACTTTGAGCAAAGTGGCCTTTTTTTCCACTGAAAAATTGCCATCCAATTAGAGTGTTTCTGCTAATTGGAAGCAAACATGAGAAAGGAATAAGTGTTCACAATTTTTTTGTCATTGTTGCAATATTTACCAATAATGAGTGTGTTGTCCTATATGTGTGCAGCTAAATTTTACATCCTTAAACCCATTCCATGGATTCAGTCACAGCAAGCATGAAGCCAAAACCCGTAAGTCTGTTCTCACCAGACACGATTTGGAAAAGAACATATTTGTTTTCCGACTCAACTGCTTAATCCAGGCAACGTAGAAAAAACTGGATTGAACACAAGCAGAACTCTTTCAGTGTTGCTGTCAGCACACTGCCAGCGTCTCTGAACAATTTTCATTTTGCCTTTGCAGTTTGGAGAAAGCATACTACTTCTGTAATGTTACTGATTTTCAATATTTCGCTTCATTATTTCTTACTGTCTTCACTGATTTAACTGCCTAAAACTACCAATTGCTGCCTTTTTACAATGAGATCATTTTGATCTTTTGTACAATTCTTAGGTGTCCGGTACGGTTTCGTGTTTTTCTTCATTTTCGTCTGTGCAGCAGCTACTATGTGGATGGGTTTGTCCACACTGATCACTCACAGCTCAAGCTCTGCAGCTGATTGTAACCTGGTCAAAATATTTTGCAAGAAGTTCTGCTCAACTCTAGTTCTCATAGGAGCGAATGGGATTCCATTGAGTAAAGCTGGATGTGAAATTACATTAATAGATTTGGCGGAAATATGGGCAATTGAAAAATAAATAAAAATAAAATAAAATAAAATCAAAACTTCTGGGAAAGTCAGAAAACAAGAGTCCATTTTTGTAAAATATATAACATTGCTATGTGATTGTTGCAAATTGCCTTTCTGTTATAATGCAGTTCAGAGCATAGCGATAAGAAAGGTAACAGTTTAAAAGATAAAAAAATAAATTCAATAACATCTTAACAATTAGAAGTTTTGCTGGAGTTGTTTAAAACAAAAAGGTCAAATGGCCTCATAGAACGCTATCTTCTTTTAATTAATTTTTTTGGCAGGAACCGTTGCTTGGCAATGATAATCCTTAAATATGGGAGAGAAGAAAAAGGATTCACAAGTAGAGAGGTGAGATTTGTACTCATTTGTATTTTTCTACCCTAATGAAAGGTAAAGAAGACACAAAGTAGTCTTATCTGGGACACTTTAATAAACCCTGAACATGACGAAAAATTTTGTTGACATAGCATTATTTAGTTACAACAGAAAGCTGGTCAGAGTTAATTGAAAAATGGATTAATCCAGGTAAACTTCAAAAGTCTTCCGAACACAGTGGAAGCTCCCCATCCAGAACAGCAAGCGTAAACATGGCACACTGGCTACAATTTAATCATTTACATGAAATAATTTCCATACGCTGCAATGGTCCAAACAGGGCTGAAGCTAGGCACAGTAAATTAAGTGTAACAACAGCTACGAATTGCTATTTACAGGGTCTGTAGATCCAATCTGAAATATTGTGCAATAAGTCTTGATTTCCAAAGATGCTAGAGGTACACCCTAAAAGAACTACAGCTTTAACTGCTGCTTAGAGTGATTCTAAACAGCATTGACTACAACTGAGAAAAAATCCATGATGCAATCATCCGATTTGAATTTAATAACTACGCACATGTTTTTCCTTCACAAATATTTTGCTACTGTGCAATTTTTCATCTCTAACGGTCCGAATAATCCATGTTCAGATTTTGCTGCAAGGTTAAAATTGATCTCCAAAATGTTTGAGTGAAATGTTTCTTATTTTTATGATCTTTATTTAGGAGTTTTTTTTGACTTATTTAATGTTTGTATTTTCTTCTTCTTTTTTCATCTTTTCCTTCCAAACGAGCTCCATGTTGCTTAATTGCACAAATCACAACCTTTCTTACTCGTACATTCACAGTTGTCTCTGATTGGGGATGGATAAGCCTGTCTGACGACTCTAAATGAGATCCTTCATAGTTTCAGATTGGATGACTACTAATTCACACAAGCAGACGTTGATTGTAGCCATACCAGCTGATATACTTAATAACCAACTACCTCAGCCATTCCCTGTCATAGTAAAAACATTAGAAGGAAATATGCTAGAAGTAGGTGATGTGATGTGCAACCACTTTTGTTTTTGTAAGTATCTCTGCTGCTCACTTTGAATATTTCTTTGTGGATTTCAACACAAAGCCCAGTTTTGAAAAGTCTTTGATGATGTGACAGCATATTTGATTCGCAAGGCCATGTCTGGATGCCCCGTAGTCAGCAAAGTCACTGCCAACATGCAGTCTGTGATCATCTGGACCCTTTTATGCAGAGAGAGCACAAGAGATACATTGGCTTATCACACTGGCGTTTCATTAAACCACATAAAGGAGTAACATAACACATGAAAACAATGACATTTTTAGTTTTGTGTTGATGCTCCTTTTTTACTATTACATTTTTCTAAATACTGACTTTAATCATTCAAGTTGTTACATTATTATTGTCATCTCTAGTTATGTGAAACTCAGCCGTTTATGAAAGCACTTTAAAATGAAAACCAGGAAATGAAAACCAGGAAATTTTGCTGGGCGACAAAAACATCAACGAAAAAAGTTGTTATAATCGTTCCATAAAATTCAATGAAAGTACAGATTAATCACATTGTCGGGATCTTCTTTACTAGCCAGTCAGCAACAAGAACTCCTCACCTTTACTTCCAATTATGGACCCTTGGAAATCTAAAATTCAGTTCACAGCTCTTTAAATTATGTTATTTAGAGTAAAGCCTGCAAATATGGCAAAAAACAATTAATACCATGTACATATAATTGCTACTTTTTTCTGTGTTTTTTAAATTTTTTATTTTTTTTGCCCCATTGCTGTTTGGACTGTTCAAACTACTGTAGAAATGATCATCTTAGTCAACAATCCGTCTGATACGGAACTACATAGTTTTCATAAAGAACGATAGTTTCAAACCTGTCGGCAAAGTAAATTTTGGGCATTCTCTTTCTGATCGAACAGGCATTTGACCTAGATTTGGTAGGAGTTGTTTTGAACATAACCCCATCATAATGCTTAGTAGTGAAAACAAAATCAAACAAAGGCAATCAGAGACAGATGCTTATCCATGGAAATAAACTTCAACAGTAGCAGAAACAGCAACTTAATACAAAGAATAAACAAAAATTCTGATCTAAATTAAAAAAGATGTCAAAACAAAAACATCGACTCTATTTGTGTATTCTTTACATCTTGAACCACACTCATAAACTATTAAAATTACTTTTTGACTACCTTAGACAACTCTTTAATAATTGGAATTGTACTATTTTATTAATTAATTAATCCTTATCCATTTTCTTTACAATATCTCAACAGCACCTACTATTTAGAGTGCGCATTGACAACCCCGTTTTTACTTTTTTAAATTTTTTGTGGAGATAATCCACTAGAAAAAGGTCTGTGACTCCTTTTTGCATCACCAACCAGTTGAAAAACAACTACACTAATTGTTCTCTTTTTCATTCACAATTTGACTGATCAGAAATGAATGGAATACATCTATGGAGTTTACCTCTAAGTGTTTGTATAAGACAAGGGTCATTTTTTTTATTTCTTAAACAAAAAAAAGCATTTTATGTTTATTATGCCATGATAGATTCCAGGGGATGTCTGGCATTGGCTTGGACATTTTCACTCGTCTAACTGTGCTGGAATAGCAAAAGGGATTTTATAAATTTTACTACAGACAATAGCTTAAATTTCCATTTGTATTTCAGACGTGATGAAGTGATAAAGCACAAAAGGAGCTCTGATTCTATAAAGAAACATGAAACATTGTAACAGAAGTAGAGCCAATGGTACCAACAGTACCATTATAAAGCCTGCCGTAAAAAACTAGATGCACCCACCTCACAGCATCCACCTGACATCCAAAGGTCAGCTTGTCATTAAATGCAGAGACAAGATATTTATACTCTCGGCCCAGCTCGACAGCCTGATGTTTAATCTCCGGAGTGACACATCAACATATATTACACATGTCGGGATGATTGTTTGAGAGAGCAGGAAAAGCCATTGCAGAGCTGGTAGATGACTTTTTAACAGGGAGGATTCCTTTCCCTGTGCTCCCTTACCTTAAACAGAAATACAGTGACATCTAGTGGCCTACATTAAACATAGCGCAAACAAAAAATTTGTGTAAACCAAGCATTAGGCCTGTAATGGTAGGTCATGACTATCACTAACTACCCTGTCAGGGTCGCAGGATTCTAGTGCCTGTTTCCAGCAGTTATTGGGGGGTTTTAAATGCCTAACTGTGACCAGTCCCAAAAGAGGCTGAAATGTAAATTGTACATTTTCCCGATGAATTAAAAAAATTAATAAAAAAATTTGTATTTTAAACATAATATTTCAGATGAGATTCTTTAGATTTTCTTTTGACACACAGGACTACAAATTTACGGTTTTGTTCTGTAGATGCTCTGATTTGAGGGAGTGAATTGATAAACTTTTTTTTCAAACCAATGTCTTTAAATTGAACCATATTAAGCATTCAATAATGAATAATAAATTAAAATTATCTTAGTTGTTAAATAATGCATCAAGTTCTGGTTACTAGAATCTGGCTCAGTGTGAGCAATCATCTGTCACAGCTGACTGGCTTGATAATACAGAGCAAACACACAAAAACTCTCCAAAAGCAAAGTTCCAGAAGTCCTGGGAACTTACATTGGGAAAAACACCTAATAGCCAATAGCAGCTCATTTAGTAAGTTCATCTCATAGAGAGACACAGCTAATAATATAAATTATAAACAAGTCTTCAAGTATGTAGGATGAAAGAAATCACAACTGAACTTCAGCTGATATCATTATCTAAGAGGGAGACAGGGTTAAACAGCAAGATAGGGTCAAATGCGTCATTATATAAGGACAAAATTAGGTGGATCGCACTCCCATATAAGATATTTCTTATTCTAATAAGGCATTTAAGAATAAACACTTACTTGTTAATGAAGGTCAGTTAAACGCCATCCAGAACAAATGAATAACCAGGGGTAGTTTCTTTTTCAGAGGTTCTGCTGAAAAGATGGCAACTGACCAAGAGAACTGACCCTAGCATACAACCCTGCGGTACTTCACCGGTAACCCTGGGGTAAAAATTAGGCTTATTCAGCAATAGACTCTGTGTGGGAGGTGTAGTTGAGGTTAAAGCCTTTGATGACCCTTTAGCCAAATAAAGTATGCTACAGGTCAAATAATAACCGCATATTTCAATGTATTTCATTTGGGATTTTTTTATGGAAGACCAAAAGAATTTATGTAATGAAATAGAAGGATAATGTTGAATGCTTTTAAAGATTTTCTGATAGTTGGTTACTAATTGAATACTTTTTTTGTGTGTTGACAGCGAGTAACTAAGCATTAGCATGCTGCCTGACATGCTGCTAAGAATGCTGTACAATATTGTACCTATGAAAACAGTTTTCAGTTTCAGAAAGAACTGAAACATTAAGCTTCATTGATAAAGGTTTTGCAAGGCCTTGTCAATCCAACAAAAAAGCAAATTGTTCAGAAAACAATGACACTCAACAGGAAATACTACAATGGACACTAGAAAGCTGTAGCAAAATTATTATTGCATTATTCATAATAAGAGGTAGATGTTAGGGTAATACTAATTTTACCCAGGATTTTTACCCATTGATTAAAAGAAGAATGTGATCAAAATGTTCTCCAAGAGGACATCTTCTACAGAACCAAATTGTAGTTTGATCTGTCAAGATGGGCCCTCGGGTCATAGAGCCTACACTATGATGCAGTAACCCAAATTGAGAAAAATGAAATATCGGATCTGATGCCAAGAAGATGTACACTAACAGTTAACAGTCAATTCCCGAAATAACATCACATGCTTCAACATACATTACACATGTATCATATATTTCTACATGGTAACTAATTTCTACCTGGAAATGTATATAAAAATAAAAAAATAATAAATAAAAGAAAATAATAAAAAATGTGTAATGTATCTTTTTTTTTAAAGGTTCAAGCAAACAATTAACACAAAAAGGACACTGTGTTATATGAGCTAAATATGATTTCCAGTATTTTATTTGTTAGTTCTTCTAAATTTAATCCAAGAATAAAATAAAAGCAAAACAAATGAGCCAGTCATGAAGAGAACAGCCTCGTCCTCCCACTGAAATGTGACCTGTGGATGACTTATTAATAGCCTGTTGATGCCAATTCTCCTTTATGCATGCTAATCCACAGCAGAAAATAGACAATACTTAGAGTAATGCATGGTAAATGTTGCAATGACCATGGTGTTTAGGAAATTACTGCGCTTGTAAAAAAAACAATGCAACCCAATTTCTGTGAGTTTTTTAGGTTTATTCTCGCTGATATTCTGCCCCAACTAAGACTTCTGCAATTCATTCTTAATGCAACAGATGGCAGAGTTGGACAAACCCCTGAGAATAATGAGGCATGTGCTGCAATCAAGGAATCAAGGAATTTTATTCGTCATCACATCACATGTGTTACATGAGGTGGGACGAAATTCTAATCCCCCGGTCCAGTTTACACCCTGATAGCAATTTTAAATAATATAATAAAATATAAAGAACTATGCGAGAAATAGGATTGGACCAGAAACCAGAAATGATAGGATAAGCTTTGTGTTCAACACATCTATTGCAGACTCCTAAAATGAGCAATGTGTAATTCAGATATCATTCAGTGCAACAAGAACAACAACAAAAGTAATAAATTCTAGGGCACAAACTGCAGCTTTAAGGCAACACAAGGCTCAGATTATGACATTATTTTCACATCAGCAAGCACCTTGCTCTTAAACTACCCTAAAATGCATGAATGCATACACACAGACGTTACAGACCTAAAAAAAAGGAAAAAGCAGACTGTACCCCTAATGACAAAACCTTCTGCTACTCAAGAGGCTTCCCCGAGCTGTGCACAGGTCTATTTTCTCCCACTGACATGTCCTCACTTCAGCAGCTACACAGCACCTTTTGCTCTCGCTCTGCTAAATTTAGCGCGCATTCGCACACAGGGGATTTACGCTCAAACATGGATTGCACACACACACACACACACACACACACACACACACACACACACACACACACACACACACACACGCGCACGTACACACACAGCTTGTCAACTCCCCTGCTGCTGCTAACAGATGACAGGAGGCCTCAGGATCAAGGAAGACAGAAGGCTGTGAAAGCAAAGGGCAAGATAAAAATCAAAAACAAAATCCCTGTTTGTTTAGACATCATCCAGATGTGCAATGTGCACCTTAACACACCAGAAGATTAGCAGGAAAGAGTCAATTTTACTTTGTCATTTATCACACTTCTACAGCATCAGGATAATCCCGCTGAATACTGTAGTTTTGTTTCATCTGGCTCGTCTATTCCTTGAGATTCTTGCTCCTCAGTCTCAGTCAAGTTCCAGTTAGACGAAATGTATGATCATCGAACCCACTCCCCTCTTCCCTCCTCCAAAACTCACAATCCACCCTCGTAGAGACCAGTCTTGGCCTAGTTTAGAGTGAAACTCTTAGCTGGAGGGCAGATGTGTTTCTCCCCTGAGTGGCCAACAAAGCTTTTAATGGATAGAAGAAGAAAGCTTCAATAGTTAAGGCAACATCTGGTCCCAAGGAAAACGACACAGTGGAATAAAGAAGACAGTGTGTGAATGCTGTAGTGCACATTTCTGCAGACAGGGGATTTCGAGCTTTTTACTATGAGATGTATGAAAAAGTCAACCCATGCTCTGCTTTACTCTTTTAAATCCTGTCACCAAAAACCGTGCAATAAATAAATAAATAAATAAATAAGTAAATAGTAAAAAATCTGATTCATACTATTAAAGACTTTTTAATACTAAATAAGTTTTTACAAGGACATTTTACATATCAATTATCCAATGCTTTACATTGGGCAGTCTGCGCTATCACGTAGTACCAGCATTTTTACATTTTACCCCTCACTGCACCAGCACTTTCTAGTGTAGGAACTTTTTGCCCAATGAGATAGGAACCAGCAGAACTGTGCAACCCCACAAGGATATGTGGGTTGGAGCATGGATGGAGAAATGGGTCTTATTTAAACCAAATACAGACAATATATGTGTCAGTCCACGACTTTCCGTGCCTTAATGCTCATCCAGGCATTGGTGGAATCACATGCAATGAGTAATCGGGGATTTTATTGTGGTTGGTTGACCAGGTTCAGCCTAGTCAACGTGAAACTTCCATTTAAATATTTTGTTTATGACAAATATATACTCTGCTCTGGTTTCCAAAAAAATTCAGTGTTTGACACATTTATTCAAAAAAACATTACAGTATTATAGAATGATCTCAAGAGGGTGTTTGGAGACTTCAGACTGCTGGATTCTGCTCATTCCTTTGAACATTATGCCATTGTAGAATAATTATAAAACAAAGGACTGGTTAATTTCAAATTCTTCAAAAACTGTTACAGCCTCGTTTTCTTGCAGGCGATAGCACACCAACTAAGATTTTACTGAAATTCTCAAAGGCTTTTTCCTCTGTTTTAAATGTTTATTTATTTTTGTTCCTGTGTTGTTCTATTAATATATTAATATATTTCTATGGTCATAGGGCATTCTTCATTTTTCATATTGGTGTATGTTTCAATTTCAGCCATTTAGGAGCTAGGTGATCTTCTTTAATTGTTAAAAGTTTTGCAATAGTTTGACTCTGGTTTTACAGTGTTAATCCGACAAATGCATTTAAAACTTCATAAACTATTCCATGGTATTGTGCTATTTTGGCGATTTAATCCAGACATACCATGAAAACAAGCAATACCTTATAATCAAACTAAACAAAAAGTGGCATGTGCAGCTCCATGACAGCAATATTTTATGCTCCGTTTATTTCTGAAAAACATACAAAACTTCCACCAGAGGCAGTGGAGGCAGAAGAGGACAAGGCCAAGTCCACAACTGTAATGGCAGGCCATGGCGAGTGAGTCTGTTTCAATGTTTCAGTAACATTATTGCTGGATCATGGACATCAAAAGTTTAAATGGTTGCCACTGCTTGCCTTAGATAAATAGTTTTAAGTGTTTTCTTAAAATGTCAAAATCATTTCCATGTATCAACCTAGTAACGCCGTCTCATTAGTCCTAAAACCTTGGGATCAAGTAGATGTTTTCGGACAAATATAAGATAGAACTTTGTGCTCTTTCTAGCCAGTTCTGGTTTTAACTTTGGAACTTTCCCTTGGAGGCCATTTTCTCTTTCTTTCATGAACTCTGGCCAAAACTGATCCAAGTGACGTCTGATGTACTTTGGATGGTTTTTTGCTTTTTGTTTTATTTCTCCAGATTAGGTCGTTGATAGCCTCTTGGAATAATTTTGAGATGTCATTACCTGCTTCAACAATCCCACTGTCACCTGGACAAAGCAGGCATCACTTTATGGATCATGTTCTTTGCTTTCTCCAGTGCATTTTTACACAATTTAGCCTATTATGCTTTTTTGGAAACTTCAGAAGACTCAAGTGGAGGCCTTAGCAATTGCCTGGATCAATAACTACCTGACCAGCAAAGCAGTCTGTGAAAGTAAAGAATTGTGAGTCTAACCAGGTGATAACTAGAACAGGAGCACCACAGGGAACAGTACTCTCACCATTCCTTTTCACGTTGTACACTTCAGACTTTCAGTAAAAGTTAGACTCCTCTGCGGTTGTCGGATGTATCATAGATGGAAAAGAAGCTGAGAACAGACGGCTAGTGGAGTGCTTTGTGGCATGGTGTGGGAACAATCATCTCACCTTGATATGAACAAAACAGAAGAGAGGATTGTAGAGTTCAGGAGAAATCATGGCCAACCCTGAACATCCTCTTCATGAGACTATTATTGGAAAACAGAGTCTCTTCAGTCAGAGGCTTCTTTAGCTTAGTTGCAAAACAGAACGCTACAGAAGATCTTTGCTACGCACAGCCATCACCATCTACAACAACTCCTTAGTTAAATGAGTTACTCCAGCACAATTAAATTTCACTTTGAGATAAATAAAGCATTTTTGGTTAATTTGATTGATTGATTGACATTTGAATAAGTTTACTGTTGTTCCAAATTTCCTCCACTTAAAAACATTGTTTTGCTTGAGTCCCAAAGCTTTGGAACTGTCTTTGCAACCATCTACCAGACTAACAGAGAACAATATTTCTTTTTTCTGCCGTCAATTTTATTTAGATGTGGTCGTAACATGCTCCTATTTCAGATCCTGCAACCTACTTCAAGTTGTCAGACTGGTTCTGTTTATTAGATTTTTTTTTTTATTCCATAGGCCAGCAGGACTTGGTGGGAGCAATGGGTGAGCAGGTGGAGTTATTTACTCACAATATTGTCTAGTATGACAATTAGTTTGAAACATTTAAAAGAGAAGCATCCTGTAATGCTTTCAAGACCTTTACACTTTTGGTATAAAATCCGAGCATTTGAGTTACAAAATATATCACTATGAAAACATTTTGATATATAAAAACAATAAAAATAAATTTTAAAAAGGAATATTCCTAAATAATGCCTTTATTTATGGCTTTTCTTCTTTTTTTAATAATTATAGGCATAACATTGTAACAAGCTATTAATAATTGGCTATTTGAACTCCTATATCGCCTCAAATGGTAGCTAAAATGTCAGACTAGGTTCTATTGTCTGGTTCATGGAAAACAGAATCAAATCGTAAAATAATATACATTTGCTTTTTTCTCTCTCTCTAATTTAAAATTGGAGTTGATCAAAGGCGGAGAGACGCACTGATACAAATGTCCCCTCTCTGCTGCTGCCATGAACGCGCTCCATCCCTGTCATCAGTACAACATCAGCATCTTCCGGGGGGCGCGCAGAGAAACGAGAGGAGGAGGACGGAGAGAGAGAGAGAGAGAGGAGACATACTGGTTAAAGGTAACGACAAAAACCATGATGATAATGGAGTCGAGGCGGTGGAGGATGGATTTACGAGAGAGGACTGTTGAAATTTGACAGAGGGCTCGTGTCAAAGAGAACCTTTTATTTTATTATTATTATTTTTTCCTCATCTCTTATTTCCGTTTGAATTCAACACCGCTGCGTGGACGTTAGAACCTGGAAGGCGAGCAGAGGAAGAGGCGCAAACCCCCGCACCCCCCCCACGGATGCCTCGGAAGGTGAAGACGGGCTTTGGCGCCACAGGCTCCATCTCATCTCCCGGATGGTGATAAAGGACATCCTGAAGAAAAGCTCTGGACTGATGGATGAGGAGGAACAGCAGCTTTAGCCCCCCTCCTCCTCTTCCTCCTCCTCCTCCCTCCCCTCCTCCACCTGACGATTGGGAAGGAAATAAATCCTATTCTGATGGATTTTTAGTTAATCGTTCATGGTGTAGCCTCGAGGAAAAACCAGCAATGTTGAATCACTGGTGTTGGTAAATTATTCATCAGAGGTAGAAGTAGGCTATGATTTTCTATTGCTTTAATGTAGCATTCCCTACATTTCATTTTTATTATTTATTTTGTTATTTTTTTTAGTCTGTTGTGTTTTTGGATACGTATTTTCAGGTCCAATGATTTTTTCGGCCCATTCCAGATCTTAGCGCAAATACAGCTTTGGATATTTATCTGTTTTGGGAGGTGGGTGAGTTTACATATTCATATTATTTGTCTTGTAAGAGCAAACAAAGACAGAACAAGGGTGTAAAAGAAGAAAGAAAAAAAACTCGCAAACATGTTGCCTTCCCAAGAAGCCTCCAAGATCTACCATGACAACTACATGCGCAACTCCCGAGCCATCGGGGTTCTGTGGGCCATCTTCACCATCTGCTTCGCTATCGTCAACGTGGTGGTGTTCATCCAGCCCTACTGGATCGGCGACAGCGTCAAGACGCCGCACATTGGCCACTTCGGCCTGTTCCACTACTGCGTGGGCAGCGTGCAGGCGTCCACCCGGGACCTCACCTGCGTGGGCAGCTTCTCCGACTTCGGCTCCATTCCGTCCGGAGCCTTCAAGGCCGCCTCGGTGTTCGTGCTGCTGTCCATGGTGCTGACCCTCAGCTGCATCGCCTGCATGGCGCTCTTTTTCTTCTGCAACACCTCCACCGTTTACAAGACCTGTG
>JAVLVB010000366.1:387579-415078 GCA_032876305.1 Orestias chungarensis | reverse complement strand
ATATATATATATATATATATATATATATATATATATATATATATATATATATATATATATATATATATATATATATATATATATATATATATATATATATACTTTAACAACCATCAAAAGCACCACCATGTACTGATTAACATGGGTTAATCACTACCTTCAGCACTTCCTTAGATCTGAAGCAATTTGATAATAAAGTATCCACTAAAAATCTAGAGGTCTGGGATTTACATCTTTCTAGATATAGATTCTAGATCGTCTCCAAAGTATGCAAACTATAAATGTGCTTGCCATTGTGGTGACTGGGAGCAGGAGGCGCATGCTTTAATGTAATGGTTTTAAAGAAGTAGAAGTTTTGGAAGTATTTTTTCTAAGCAATAATACAAACTGTTTAAAGATTTGAGTGATATAATTACCTTATATAGATGCAATGAGATTTAGATTCATGAAATAATGAGGCGAAAGAGGTGGGGCTCTTTACGATGAAGGTTTATGAAACCGGTATATTTTTAAAGAGGGAGAAATCTTTGAAATCTGTTTGTCAGAACTGCTATATTTTGATAAATATGAAAGGCAAGTCAGAAATCGCTCTCCCCCTGCCACCCACGACTCCCATTATACCATTGATATTCTGAGGATACACCACTGCATCTCTAAGGCAAGCAGTGGCAGAATCATTGCTTGGTGCTGAGGAAAATTCAAAAGGCAAACCTTCCCTTCAGTTAAAGATCCATCAATCAGTCCGTCCGTGTTTAGGATGTCAGTGCAGGGAGGTGTGTTGTTCACAGTTCAGTAGAGATATGAATTCCCTGCGATGATGGCTGCTATTTCGAGGACAATTCCGGGTCGATTGGATTACTGTTTTCAGAGAGGTTGTGTTTTGTTTTGTGGGTTTTTTTTTCTCTCACTCTCTCTCCAACCCCTGCGGGAATAGATTACAGTTTGTATATAGAATATTGAGGGGAAAGTGTGGCTTCTTAAACACACAGATACACACACAGCGTTGCCTTCATTGGAATAGAAGAATGGGGCTTATGATAAAAGATGGACACTTTGATAGCTCATCTCATACCTCTGCAGATAGCTCAGTAGGTTCTGTTTGAAGTGGAGTTTTACTAGCAGCTGATAATGCTGTTGTGAGCCCAAAGAATGGCATGACTAGGCAAAAGATGAAGTTAGGACAATTCTTTTCTTTTTTTTGTCTATTTGTAAAGGTGGTAAAGCAAAAAAAAAAAAAAGGCTATACTTTGTTCTTCGAATAAAGTCAGTCAATCATCCAGAATGGAAGGTTGGAAGAAAATCACAATCATTCTAATATGCACTTCTGGAGCAAGCCTCCCGTGTAAATTCCAAGTTCTTCATAACCTGATCAGTGTGATAAATAGGCCAGGCATAAAAGCGTGGGAGTCAGTTTTCTGTACAGAAACAGTCAGCATACTGAATATGAGGGAGCGAGAGAGAGATCAGCACTTTTTTTCTCTTCTGTATTGTTCTTTTCCTCATCCTCATCTGCCCACTCTGTCCTCTGTTCTGCCGAGTGTGTTGAAAAAGGTTTTGTTGCTCTACAATCAGCACGAATCGGGCAGGACAGCAGAGATAAAGATTTTTTCTTCTAGTCTGTTTAAATGATCATGAGTTCACAGAAGACGCAGCTGCTACGTACCGTTCATTAAAGTAAATTAAAGCAGAGAAGAACGAATGCGACAAGCAGGGTCCACGTCTGAATTGAAATTTCCTCTATATTATAATTTTTTTGTTTTCTGTTCCCAAGACGTCAGATTAAATCCTAAAAACATAGTAAAACTGCATGTGTATTCATTTTAAGAAATACACTTCTGGCTTTGATGCTCTTTTTGGCAAACATTAAAGACAGATTCCAGAAAAGGTTCAGTGATCTACACTTCTTGTCGTGAAATCACTTTTACTGTTGCTGGGGGAAAAAAAACAATTTGTTACCAAAGGTGCGTTGTGTTTGCCTTGGGTTGAGGAAAGGTAACATTATTCATTGTCTTAAACCCTTCGGTCAGTGTTCGAGGTTTCTTAGTTGCTCTATGAATAGCTTGGTTGAATATCCCATCGCAAAAGCAGAACATGGTGGTGGCAGTATAATGCTGTGAGCATGCTTTCTTCTCTAAACATCCAGCAAGAGCTGGTCAGCGGATACTGATGTATCAGAATAGCCTAGTTTAACTCCAGACCTGAATCCACTTAAAAACTTTAGATTTTTGCTATAAACAATGCTCACAGCTCATTTTGACAACACTACGGTCAAAATTAGCAACCCTGAGCTAAATCAACAATATATTTGGAGAGGTGTACTTTTATATCACCCTCAGCAGGATTTCATGTGTTATGGTGCTGTTGCTGTAAACGATTCTTTGGATCAGAGCTTTTTAGTTTTATACTTGTTGAGTATTGCTATCTCTGTTGCTGATTTTACCTAATACACCGTGTTAGTACTTCAGTCAGAAATCAGCAGAGTTCAAACTGTTTACTGCAAAACCACAGGCTATGGGTACAGAATACATGCCATTTTGTGCAAGGCATCACAGGTGGAGAATGTGAGTCCTAACCCACTTCAAAATAACAACATTACAACAATACAAACATCTAACTGCTTGGAGACGTGTTAACTTGATGACCAAAACATCAACACAAATGTCAAAAAACAAATTATAATAATTTAACTGCAAGTTTACAAAACAGTCAAATTAACAGTTTTGAAAGTTAAATTCTAACAGGTAACAAGTAAAAAATATGTATTTTTTGGGGTGAGGACAGATATTTCCAATAAGCAACACAGCTTGTTGTAATAATGTGACACATTAAAAAGGACGTTTCCTCTTTTAGATATTAGCGTCTAACAAAAAGAACACTAGACAGATTGCTGCTTTTGTATGTGGTAAATATCAGTTTTAACCTCTTCACAACAGATTTTCAATCTTTTAGCAAAATGTGTACACAGGATTGAAAGAAAATATTAGAAGCAGAGAAGTGGTAGAAACACTAAATAATAAATGTGTTTTGTGGGTCTTGTTACTCTATGAAACAATTTGCCTAGTAATAATTATTAGTGGCATGACTGGGATATGTGTTTTAGAAAGAAAAGGCAAGTTTCTGCAAAACAGAACCTCCTTCCTGGGAATTCCAGACGTCCATGAAAAAAACTACTTTATCAACGTTAACTATGTACTAATTGAATTCGAAACAAATCACTTATTGTATTATTTTTGAATACACAGTTTGACTGACTGGCACAATGGGGTTTTTTATCAATAAATATGTGTCAAAAGTGTTAACCATGACGCACATAAAGTACATATGATGAGCAGTGTTGGAATGTTTCACAAGCATGCCCATATTTCTGACTTTTGCTTTTTCAGTACTTCAAAATTGTAATTTTTAAAATTTAAATTTAATTTCAATTTTAGTGTTTCTAGCTTGTCATCAACGAATAATCTACAGTGTACACCCAAATGACTGCTTTTAACGTCTGAATAAGTCCTATGGATACATATGTATCCATAGGATATGTAAAGTTGGTCAAACAGTTAAAAGCGGTTTAACACCAAAGAGTCAATCATATAATCATCTGCTTTGTCCCGCAGGTTGTAGCAGCAGGTCTTCTGGCATAGACCAGTCTCAGAGTACAAGAAGAAGTGTACTCCCCAATCAGAACTGTTAGAGCCTGGGTTTGTGTTATCTGAGCCAAAAGCCTTTATTGAGGCGAACTTTTCAACATTAATTCTTGTGAATGTCTGGTGCATCCAACAGGAACTAAAAGATAAAAAAGGATTTTTTATTTTATTACTATAGATGCACTCTCTTGCTCCCCGTCATTCGGAGCTTAGGCGTAAAATGGTCTGAACATGCATGCAGGACTGTGGTTTCTTGGCTGACCTTCCTGTAAAATTCTGGGTGAGTGGTTCACATCGCTGCAGAGATTAATGAAACTTATTGGTTTAGCAAAAGGTTGAATAAAAGATGAGGACAAACTGGAAGTGGGGGCAAAACGATGCCTGGGATGCAGGAGTGTTGCCAGTGCAGATTGACACAGCACTTCTTGGCATCCATTAGTAGAAAACAGGCCAAAGTTGGCCTCTATATAAAATGAACTGACCAAATGTGAATCAGGTTAAAACACTTGAAAATGACTTAAAGATGGCACACAAGACCCCCAGCAATGCATTGTGAGTATGCTTACCATGATGTCAAAATAATGGTCTGGATTAAGACTAATTTAAGATGTGGGATCAATCCTTGGATAATAAACTGGTAAAAAAAACAAACATTTTTCACATGTAGCCATAAAAATCCCAGGTGGAGATCTTGTTTTATGCTGCCTATATCTTCATAAAAGATTACCGCTGTAGGTTTTTTGACTAATTAGGACACAGTATCTTAACGTATCTGACTTTTCGGCACTCAAAAGAAGCTTCAGTTTTGGTCCATTTTGGGGGCCAGAGTGGTTAAAAGTAGTAACTGTTTTGCCTGAGGGAAGACTGCATTTCCCATGATTACAAGCGCATAGTATCGTAGAATCCTGATCTCCCGGTAGCCTGCGGTTGGATTGAAGTATATTTCTGTTTGCGGTGGCTATGTGAAGGATTAACAGCAATGAGGTAATGAATCTAATTGTGACTAAACGATGTCACAACTTGATCAGTGTGATAAATAAGCCCGTTACAATATTTTCAACATGCTACAGCATTCACACAGATTCTACCTAAACATTGGAAAAATGAACCAATATAATCACCACTTCTTGTGATAAACTACACGGACGCTCTATCTGCGCGGATAACGATTCACTTTTCATTTATATATGGATTTACTATTGGATAACATCATCTTTGGTTCCCACTTAGTTTTTGTAATCCATTGTCTGTTTCCTCTCTTCTTCCATTTTTAATGTGTTTTTTTTCAATGTTAGATTTCACTATGATTAATTTGCTAAAATTGAATTAATGGTTGAGTCAAGAACTATAACCAAATAAATTCATTTTCAAAATAAGAAAAGCAATACGAGACAGACAATGGATGTTTCTAGTTTATAAATTTTGACTAGTGCTACTGTGGTCTTGAGAGCTCATTAGTGCTACAGACGTCTGACATGGACGTGGTTTGCAAAAAAAAAAAATTCAATAAAAAATGTGCACCTTAATAAACTGCAATTTACAAGAAAATTCTAAAAGTCAACATTTAAAGTGATGAGCATGGAGTGTTTAACATATCCCATCAGAATAAAATGGGTAAGCTGTAGAGCTGCTGTAACTACGAAAGGGACAAAAGCTGTTGAAATGTTAATCGTATTAATTAATATTTATTGTAAATATTAAATGCTTTGGATTTCATCTAATCCAGATTTCTTCAAATATTTGTCAGAAATGCTGATGGATGTGAGCAGTTATGATCTTCTCCACCAGTGTGTATTACTGCAGTGAAACTAAAGTCATGTTAATTTTTTTTGCCCATAAACCTGACTAATAAAGCAGATTCTGATTCTACATAGGTTCACAGAGAAGAAGGAAGGGTCTGGTGAGGTAACTTTTTTAGGCTTGCTCTAGTCATATCCTCAAAACTGAAAACAAAAAAGACAGAGGGCGAAGCTCAAGAATTAGAAAAGATTACACAAAAGAGACATCTTTGACTGTGTGAGTTCAAGAAAAGGTTAGGGAAGTGAGGGTAGAGTGGTTTGCATGTATGCAAAAGCGGAACGAGGGAGTTAAAAAATAAAAGAAGACCACAATAAAGTTTCATGTATGTCTGGATGGAGAATCCATACAGTAGGCTATAGCTGTGAGAGGCTAATGCTAGATATATCGTCCCCCTTTAATGGAGAAGCTGAAGTTGTTGGGGACATTAGTGATCTACGTCATCGCGTACATTTTATTTTTGCATTGACAGCCAGTTATTTTTCACCAACGGTCGTTTTTGATTGGCTGTCATTTTCAATGGGATTTTCCATTGAAATTTTTCTATTGAAAAGATCCTCTCCCATACCTTTAAGCAGGAGATGGCCTTTGTAACACTTAATGAGATGGTCTAAAATTAACTGAAAATGTCTGGCAGGCCCATCACCGATTCTCAAAGACATTCTCCAACTTGATTGAGCTTCAGTAATTGTGAACAGAAAAAAGGACAGAGGTTCTTGATTCAAGATGCAAAAAACTAGTTGAAACACACCCCAAAAACTCGGAACCCTTGAAACATATGTCCTCAGTATCCTTTATAATCCACTTCACAACTATACAGTCCTTTGTACACTCGAAAAAACAAAGGTTAGTGGTTGTAACATGACAAAATATAAGAAAAAACAAAGAACTAGAAGTGCTTCTGGTCGGCATTTTGAACTAATAGGTAGCTTAACTTCATAACTTGTGTTTTTTGTTACAAGTCAAACACAGGCCAGATGTTTAAAGATAAACTTTTAAAATCTAACTTTTTTATATGAAAAATATACCCAAAATGTGCTGTTTTTAATTCAAAACATCAGTAGGTGTACTGGGATAAAATTGAAACAATAAACAGTGGTCTAACATAGGTGAATCAAAAATACTGAAAAAACAAAAAGTGGATTTTACTCAGAGGCATTAAAAAAATCAACAGCTCTCTGAAAATCGGTGGTTTTCTTGCTATCCAGCCCAGTTATTTCTCACCTCAGTGTGAAAGTGAATACTCAGGTCATTTTGCTAGCAAAATCCAGACGAAGCAGCAATTTCCCCCTTACAAATAAAAAGCAAATATAGGGCTGGATTTTCCAAAAGCACCTTGACTCTGTAAAGAACCTTGGTGCTCCCACCGTGGCTAGAGTTTTGATTCATTCAGAAGAAAATGCTCCGGGGGAAAAACTCTCAAGCTTTGGGTTAAACTTAACCGAGCTAGGCAGAGATTCATTTTATCCTTAAATCTTTGAGGAACCTGAAAAAAGGAAGCTTGAACTTTTTAATCCCAGACACATTAAGACCTATTTACTACCTTTCCCTTCGACCAAGGGTTTTCTATTGCTCCCCTAGATTCAAGGTACTACAGAAAAAAGCTAAGTAACAATCCAACCATAGCAGCTTGATAGCTCTACTCTCTCCCTCCCCTCCTCACTCAGCTCAAACATCCATCCTTAAAGTCTGACCCTGTCTGCTGCAATATTAAACAGAACTAAGCAGAACATGGGCTAAGGCACAAGAGAGTCGCCATCTTGGGAGAATCGACAGTCACTGACAGGCCTTTCTGCATCGTTGTGTGTGTGTGTAAGTTCGAGAAAATATGGAAACAGTGTTGCTGAAGGAGTAGTGCGTAGGGCAACAAGATGTGATGCCTGCCGGGGATTATTGAGCAGTCTATTTTTGGTTTAATTTTTAGTTGCTCTTCTTTTTAACTGTTCGTGTTCTTTCCACATTTCATGTGATTTTTGGAAACTAGGGTGGAGAGCTTTGACCTTAAGCTACCATTAAACTGTCAAAAAGGTGGGGCACACCCAAGAACAAGTCACCAGTACATCACTGAGTGAATCTTTAAAGGCAGTGTCACATGTTTCCTTTCTTGTTGCCTATATTGGTGTGTCTAAAAATGCTGTCCGTGTCGACCAACGAAGAAAGAAATGTATCGATTTATGATGGAACATCACGTTTTGTTTGTTATATGAAGTATTTTGATCATTGATGAGAGATACCCTGTGTTTCGTGATGGTGGGTGTGTTTCTTTTCCCATGTGTTAGCCACTTCATCTCGGACAGTGCAGAAAGAGTATCGGCATAGAATAGTCTGACATTAGGTTAGAGGCAGTTGGCTTATTACCACAATCCTAAATCCTTCTCTATTGATTGTCATTGTTCTTAACCCAACATAGCTTAATTGGAGACCAAATAGATACACCTTTAAGCCAAAATTATTTATAGGTTTTTGGTTAGTATTTTGTTAGCAGCTAAACCCGATCAAAGAGTTTGTTGCCATGCTCACAGCATTGACAGCTTTGAACTGCTTTGGAAGTACTGCTAATTTTTGACAAGCTAAAGGCTCTTAACAGCATAACTGAACTGCACCTTTTTATTGAAGGCAGATGAACATTTAAAATCCAATTTTGTCTGCTTACATGAAAAAAGGAGTATTGTTTTTTACCTTGAAGGTGTGAGCTTGGCGACTGCTATGAGGGCGTCTGTGTGTACTTGTTCATTTGCAGCCACAGGCCCTGTTCAGCCACGCAGGCAGTCTTTGTGGTGACCTGGAATCAAACGTGTTTACTTTTCCCATCCATGTTAACACTTTCCTCCTGAAATTATATGCGGCAGTAGATCAGATGAAGCTAAAACCATGGACTTATTGTACAAGAAAGCTTTAAATGTGCTCTTGATCACAGGTGTACCCTTTTGGTGAAAATGTAATTTAAATTTATTATGACAAAATGATTTAGGTGTCACTAAAATGTAAATTTTTACTTTCTAGACTTATTTAAAATAATTTCATCTCCTGACCCGCAACTGGTGCGTGTCTGAAGGAGACCCGAACTCGTGGGCTTTAGTAGCCGCTGTTCAACCCATGGAGGGCAACACTAAGGGAGAGTTTAGGCCAAATGTTGCAGAATTTAAAACACTTTAGACAAAAATGTCATGTAAAGACGGCAACTATAAGGGCATTTTCTATCATTTGTTTGCAAAATAACCATAGTAATGGGGTGTCTGTGGCACAGTGGGTAGAGTAGTCCTCTTGCAATCAAGCAGATTGCAGGTTCAATGGCAAGGCACTTAATCCCAATTTGCCTACCAATCCATGTATCAGTGGTGAATTTGGCTATAGTGTAAAGATTTGAGTGGTCAGTTTGATTAGAAAAGTGATATATAAGTGAAGTCCATTTACTATAATAAAAGAAAACAGGTAAGAAATAATCCAATGTAAAAAGGCTAAGGTGCCAAGATCTTGTGAAAATAAAAATCAATGTTCTAATTTGTTAAAAATGGAATCTTATATATTTTAGACAAAATATGATAGATAGGATAAATCAAACTCTTTTTACATTTTATGTGGTATTTAAGAATCATCTGAACATATGCAAAATTAAATTTAGATGTTTTCTGAAGAATGGTTTATTCAACCAGGAGATCAAATTATTACAAGCCAAATTAATCATAAATTAAGTCAACTGCTGGTTTATCTTGCATCACAATCAGCTACAAACACTTGTGTTCATAAACTATTGTTTCCTCCTTAAGCTTTCAGGACACCAAAGCAGAATCCAACACTAACTCTCGTTACAACACTGCAGCCAGAGTTGACAGAATTCAAGATTAAAATGGTGTGAAATGACTCTGCTGAAATTGTGCAGTGGAATGGCTTTGTGCCATTGTCAATTATTCACAGTTGATGAATATGGGGAGCTACTATTTTAAAGTGTATGTAAAGCTCAGCAAAAGGCCAAAATAGTGTAAGTTATTGATTACTTATTGATTAGAGGCTTTAGTGGGGTGAATTATCATACAATTAACATGAGGAGTGGAGATTATCATTCCTTCCAAATGTAATCTTACAATCACTCTAATTTTATTCTGTTTGTACTATATTCCTAATTTAAATTAGATATACATCTTTGTTGTTCTGGATGGAATGAAGCCACAAACATAGGATAGTAACATTTGACATTCAAGCTGCACTCTTAGAGTGTAGATGATCATTTAGAGGTATTTAGATGTCCAAGTCCAGACAATGGGATGTATTTACATGACACCAAATCTAAAATAATCTAAGTATTGTTTCCAACAACATATAGGAAAATGGCTTTAGCCATTGATGTAAAGTTCTGGATTCAAATCACACAATATAGTTTTTTCTGCCCTATTCAATGTGTTAATACAGCACACGTATGTTTGGGTGTCTTTAGACAAAAGCCTTGTAATTTTGTTAGATAAATGTGCCTTTCTATCTGGTTGTCTAGCAGCTCCCGTTAAATCAATGCTGCAGCAGCGGAATCGCAGAGAGATGCAGAGGGAAGAGTTTCCCCGGGGGAGATCCCCGCTTCCTGCTCTCTCTGTGATTTCTGTCGGCTTTCCTCAACAAAACGTACATGTTTTAATTATCAGGCAGTTAATAAATAATTCCAAAGTCACTTGGGTGCTTCTAAAAATAACCACTCAGCTAAATAATGGATTCCTTTGACCTCTCTCTTCATTGTCACTTAGTGTGAATGTGCGTTCTTCTGTGCATTCACAGGCTTGTGAGAGAGAGAATTAAACTTTTATCAAATGTGAGGAAAAGGAAAAGGTTTTTTATTACGTTTCCTGATCTATGATTCTTATTTACATGGTTTCTAGATTCTATATCTTATTTGAAAATCTGAAACATTACCATCTATAACCCATTTCTGTATATGAATACAAAAGTTAACTATCCCCTTACTGCTGATATTTTCATTAAGGTCAAAATTTTGATACAGACTGTACAAATAAATGTATTCAACAATACTTAATGAATTGCAAAAATAAATCCAATGCTGTCACAGCTTATACCATCTAAATATCTAAAACACTCATTATACATTCGGATGCTATAAAAGCTGTGGTAACAATCCGTCTAGCAACTAATAAAAAAGGAGCTTCTGACTGAAGACTGTTGCTATTTGACAGCATTGTGTTGGGCAATGGGCAGCAGAAATTAGATATTTTAAAGCAGCATATCCTGGGTGACACAGTTAGTTAGTGTCATACAAGATTGACATGTTTTAGCCTTATATTATGTCGTTATATCGTTCTCTTATCAAAAACAATGTGTTCAACAATGTGTCTCTTATTTACACACCGCGCCACCTTGGATCTTTAGTCCAAATATTATATAATATTTCTCCTTTGTTCAACAAGACAATGTTTCTAATTAGCATAAATGGACGGCGTATTGACAAAGTGCTGGAATGATGTTTTGAAGGTAGGGTGTCTGAAAGGGCCGTAGTTTCTTAAAGATACAGGGGCCCTGTTTAAGGCTTTAACAGAAGGTGGCATAGTTACTTGATTATGGATGGATGGATGGATGGATGGATGGATGGATGGATGGATGGATAGATGGATGGATGGATGGATGATTTAGCTCTATTTTAGTGTGATCCTTTAAAGTTTCCTGCATTTGAAAATTTCCTTAACACTGTGATTGTATGGAAACATGAAGGATTTCTCCATGATGGAAGCTAACAGTTCCTCATTCAGAGCTAATTAAACAAATCAAACCTGACATGTTTATAACAATGGGAAAAACTCTACTTTGTTTCAACAGACAGTGGCTTTGTGTGATGCTGTTTTTTTCCAGCTGAGAATCATTTAGGAGTTTTCGCAGAGTTTGCTGAGTCAGAGCTAATCTGGTGGATTGATACAAAAGAAAGGCGAAAACAAGATATGTTCAATATAGAAATAAAGATATCATCATTGGAATCAATTATGGCAAATTGTTGTTTGTTTTGTAGTTTTAAATGATAATTGTATTGTCAAAAATATTATACAAGAATATTTTAACTTTGTTTTGGGACCAGAATGCTGGCATAAACAATTATAGACTTTATTGTCCAGTTACAATTACTGCTAGCATATTCTTACAATGTGTCGTCTACACCAGCAACTTCCTTCTTATTTAGTCAACAAAGGAGGAAAGTGAAGAAAGTGCGTAACTACCTTTCCATTTGCTAAATGTTCTAAAGTTTACACGCTCAGATTAGGACTAAATAGTGCTTTCTAATGAGGGAATCTGGACATTCTTTGATAAATGTTTCATAAATATTAAAATCTAAAAGAAACTCTAAACACATTTACAATTAGTGGTAAGGAGAGCAAGGCTGTGAAGATGAAACAAAACAGCAAGAGCTCATTGTTAAGTGAGCCGGTGAACCCTGATAGCGAAGCATCTTATAAAGTGCCCCGTAAGCAATCTAAGGTTTCAAAAGAAACCCAGTCCACTACCACAATACACACACACACACACACACACACACACACACTCATAATGCTTAGTTTGCACCAGAATAAAAGCTGGACATATTAGAAGGAGCGTGTGCATTAGCTGGATGGCGAACATCAGGCCAAGGTCCAGACTCTGAGGCGGAGGGAAGGGAAGACCCCAGACAGCTTTATCGCTTTACGAATAGAACATGGTGATCTCTTAATGCACCCGTGTTCACACTGTTGTACTCCAGAGATCTGTGTTGCACTTTAAACGCAAAGAGAAGCTCCTAATTGGACCGACGTGTTCAAAAAGGAAGTTGGTGTCCAGGTTCTTTTTTTTTTGTTTGTTTGTTTTTTTAATACTTTTATAGCTTTGTTTTATTCTGCCATTTGTACATATTTCTGTTGATTATTTGCTTTCGATCACAAACAACTTATTGATAACATCACAACATATGTTCATTTAAATATGCAGAATATAGACATTTAGGTTGTAACTAAAGTTGTAGTTTTTGATAAATAAAGGCCAGATTCAAAATATATGGAGTAGTGGAAGAAAGTAGCAGAGGGAGGAAAAGTGGTTTTGTCCTCCAGAAGTCTAAACTTGTAGCAACATAACTACCGAGATACTCAGTAACCTAGCCAGGAGGATTACCTGGCAACTCAGAATCAGGCAGAAGGGAATCAGAGCTAGGGAGAACTACAGCATTAATATTACATGGTCTACATTAGTAGAACCTGAATCCCACTTGACTCACTTAAGAATGAAAGTAGAAATGCTGCAGAATGTTCTTTGTTTCTCTCAGGAGCAGCATGTACACTATATTTTATATACAGTAGGATTCCATCACGCTTCCATTTCTTTGAATCTAGCTGTTCCAATCACTTCCATGGCCACGGGTTTATAAAATCAGTCACTGACACATGCACACAGCTTCCACCACAACTGTTACGGAAAATGACTTCACAGAACCTAATTTTAAAAAATCCGTGTTAATCCTTATCAAAAATATAACTGAAAAAAGCTAAATTAGGAGTTTTTCAATTCATACGCTCTTAGAAACTTGTCTATACACAGCATGTAGAGAGCCCAACACAGCATGTACACATTTTTAACAGCAATTCAAGTTTCTGTTATTGTATGTGATTGATGGACTTCTGCATCTCATCTCTGCCATTGCAAGAATTAATTTATATTCATCTTATCTGGCACTGTGACTCTTGGAGATGTGAATCTTAGTAATGTACGCTGAAGCTGGCCCCACCTAGACCGAAAGAGGCCATGCTGAATGGCGTCACAGCTAGCACAGAGTCAAGATGCTCAGAAGAAGTAGTGTGAAGCCTTCTTCACACTAACGCTCACACACATACAACACTGATGGTATTTTTAGAAGTGTTGCATAATAGTTATGACGTTTTGTTGCAACAAAAAAAAATGGCTAAAGACATGTAGATGAAACAGTCTGCAATAAGTTTTATGTAACCAGTCAATAAATATCATGGAGATGCTATAAATTAACTCATTCATTTAATGTGGTTGGAAATCAAACCGATGGTTCCAGCTGTTTTCATTGGTTCTGTCTGGTCTGATGTGGATGTTGCTGCAATAAGAATCAGAGTGATGAAGATAATCGAGTGAAATTCTCCAAATACACAGTGGTATCTCTTTTTTATTCTAAAGCTCAGTTCTCTTGCTACCTTTCAATCCACCTTTTGTGTTCAATCCCACCATTTGTCGCGTTTGAAGTTCCTTCCCTTTAAGTTCAGTATCTTAAGCAGGGGAAAAGTGAAAAACCCCTTTAAGCTTCAAAAGGTTTGTCTTTGGTTGGTGGAAGGTGGAGGTTATTTTTAGCCCTCTGGTGCCCACTTAAATATTTGGAGTTGGAGAAGAAAGACAGATAGCACGGGAGAGACCAGGTGAGATGGTTTTTCAAAAAAGCCGATTTATTGCAAGGAATCAACAAGATTTTATAAGCTCCATTGCACAAATTGGAGGGTTGTAAATTTGAGCACCGAGATGCTCATGTTGCATGAATAAGAATTATATCTTGAATATCAGCACAATCACCCAGTAATACTATTTGGTATCATGCTATGCAAGCAAAATGTTAAAGTCACATGTGCACGTTGAAAGCTTAAACAAGATATATCATCAAACATCAAACCTCTTCCAGAGTTAATATACCATAAAGCCAATTGCTGCACATTTCACACATATCAAGAATCATATTAAAACTGATTTGCTGCCATCTGGTGTTTGGATGTATGCTTAGTTATGTCTAAACTGTTTATTTCTATTGTATTGTGGCTAATAAGTATATGACAACTTACGGATACTCTGAGAGCATCTAAACTGTATTTCCAGACTGTTAGTGGTTCTTTGGATATCAGGAAAAATATGAAAAGGATGACATCACAGCAGAAATCCCAAACACTATGCTTATACTGTTAAAAAATATAAAATCACTTGCTTTTTTCCTTGGAAACCTTTAGCACTCTATGGTAAAGGTTCTGGACTCACAGAAGCATTAAAAAAAGCTGTTTTTGATTTAGAAATATGTTGCTATAGTCCAGTCATATATATATGAATGTGTGTGTATCTTTTGAAAATCAACCCTGTTTAGGAAATATGTTTGTACAGGTATGAAGATTGTAAATTATAGGATGTGCAATTGTATAAGCAAAAGTATCCCCTCGTTATGGTGTTATTGCACTTTTTATTAATGTTTTCCCAATGTTAATAATAGTCTGAATATCTAGGGATGAAAGTTCAACGCTTTTAACAGAGTCTATTGCCCCATTTTCACTGAGCAGTACAGCAAAGGTCAGTGTGGTTCAGTACTCTACTTAATGGTCTTGTGTGTTCAGGAAACCTGGTCCCTTTTTGGACAGGTTTGGCATTATACTAGACAGACTTGAAACATTAGTACGTCTCCTTCTTTAAGCAGTGATATATTTCTGTCTCCCAATCAATTGACCTTGTTGTTTGACCCCAGTAGTTCCACCTTAAACCCTACCATAGCATTGTCCTGTGCACCTACAAGGGGATCCACAAAGGGGTAAAGGGTGGCTGCACAGGTCTCTTTCCCAATGGAACAGTGACCTGTACAGTCTGGTACTTTTTACTGTTTGGTAAAAAAATCCAGTCTGTGCTGTACCGTTTGAAAGGAAATAAGGTATAGAGCTCCTCTAAGGGGTCAGATAATTCCAAACTCAGTTAATCAAGTATTCATCTGTTTGCACATGCTTTGGGAGCACCTGGTGATTACAACATTTTTGACAGTGCAGAAGGGAGCATCTGCAAAGGTATTAAGCAATTGTATTTTTACGTCATTGCAGGAACATCTGTGGCATACAGGTTTACATTTCATACCCATATGGTATATATAATCTCTAAAAAAAATTATTTAATTTACTAACACCTCCTAAAACATGTTTGATGTTTAAATGCAAAAAAACAAAAAAAAAAGCTGCTAACGCTCTAATGCGCAAATCATTTACAAAATAGTAGTAAGTAGTCAATAAGAAAAACTCATTCTAAAGACGGTGGCATTCATTATTAGCTTGCACTGCTGAGTGTCTAAGTTCATCTCCTAAGCATTGGGTTTGCTTTGGAGTCGCAAAGCATTCAAAAACACCTCGGATTGAAGTAGTAGTATGAACAACAATGCAAATAAATTTGTATTTATATTCCTCAACTGTAGAGATGAACATCTGTAAAAAAATGTGTCACCTAATCTGACTTCATAGGTTCTGACCCTTAAGACCCAGCTATGTGAAATTGCCAAGTAATAATGATACTATGCTAAACTGTGCCAAAAGCATTAAAAGAACAGAACTCCCTAAGTCAGTAAAATAGGTAAATGCTAGAGTCATGTAGAAGTCGTTCAGTAGAATTACTGTACTGTATATTTGTATTACACGTTTTTACGTTCAGTTTTCTTTTTTCTTTTTTTTTGATTGATATTAAAAAAATCATTATATACCTTCAAATTTTTTTTATTTTTTTTTTGCTCCCACCAATGAAGACAGAGTGAAGTGAAACCCATAAGCACAGCTCAACTGTTGGTGGGTTTAAGAAGAAGGAAGAGATGATGGGAGTGGATGAAGTAGGCTGTTTTGTTGTTGTTTCTAAAAAAACATCGATCGCACACCCAGAGCAGAGTTTTTAAAATCTGGAAAATCTTTTATGATCTTGTTTTTCTCACCTAAAAATGAAATAAATAGTAGACATACAAACACAGAACAAGATTTTAAAGAGACCCAAAAAGTATGTACACCATTTCACTTTTGAATTCTAAAGCTAAATTATGTTTTATACTAATCTACACAAAGTAGCTCATATTGCTGAAGTGAAAAAACATTTTTCAGATATGTTTTAATAATCTGAGCCTGGTGGCATCTGTTTTCCTCTGATCATCTTGATGGTGATTCTGTAACTGGATTGAGGTACATCTTGGATAAGTTTCATTGTTTGACAGTTATTTGTCATTAAAAGTTTTCTCATCTGACCATGTAAGACCCTTTTTGAAACCAAGAATTTTTCTCTATGCATTGGCTTTTTCAAATTGTGTCAATGCACAAATCTAAGTTAGGATGGTCATACTTAAAAAAGGATAATTCTATTCTATTCTATTACCCAGTAGAGATTAGAGAACCATCCTAAAGATAAACAATAGCAAAATTAGAGTGTTGTAAATACTTTGTGGTAGTACTGTGGTTGTGATAGTTCTCAGTGTCAATCCTGAATGTTGCAGCTTTTACAAAGTGCCACATTATTCTATTTGCTTTGGATTTGGGTATAAGTGCAGACAGAGAGACCCTGACCTTCCAAAGATATTTCCCTACTCACTTGGTGTAATTTGCGCTCGTGAACAGACGTAATTGCAGCATCCACAGCTTGGACTAATTGAATGCCATAAATAACAGTTACTACAATGGGAAATAACTGGTAAATGAGTTGCCATCAGGCTGAAACATTTAACCAACCAACATCATTTTTTTTTTTTTTTTTTTTGTGATTCTCTAACCATGTTTGCACGAAGCCCACATTACAAGCTCTGGATGGGTTTGATGCTAGAAGGAGGCACATCCATCAAAAATCCATAAAACATGTTACCTGATGCTCATTACGCCGTTAATGATTTTATCTTCACCCATCATGGCTAAAATCTCGCATAAAGGTGATAAAAGAAGTTAATAACATGATGATTTCCCATGATAACTCCTTGCTTTGCTCTTACTTTCTCTCATTACTTACTGTATTATCATCATTATATTCTCTCATTACATTTTCTCATTACACTGGCAGTCATTTTGTCGGAGCTGCAGCCACAGTTTGAAACGGTGTGCATCTCAGCCTAAAATAGGACTACTTGTGTTTGCATGTTTACACGGAGTGCTGGTGACTAATCTAACATCCTCCTTCATCTGTTGCCATTAGTTCACCACCCACCTTTTTCTCATAATGTCATAATGGCTTGCCAGTATGTAAAAAAAAAAAAAACAGGTTCAGCGGGAATCACCAATATTAGATGACTAATCAACTTCACTTTAATAGTCAGAATTCCCTTCTGTAGACCCTCGAAAGTCACTTTCTTCCTGTGTTTTCCATCTATCCTGTAGATGTATAGTTCTGGTTAGATTTTAGCATACACTTATGACCATAAACAATCGTATCTGATTTTAAATATTTACGTTTTTGCAAACAGACATAAAGATATACTCATAACCAAACAAGCAACACTTTAGCCAGTAGACATCAACCAGCTTTTGGCACAAGCCTGGATAAAAATTCACTCTTGACAGATCAACATTGTTCGAAATTCTTTGACTTATTACAAAGATTCCGCTTTTAGCTGTAGTGATGTCAGTGATGTCTGAAGCCTTATGTGTTAATGCTGCGGATTTGAAGATGAAGTAAAAATGTTGGCCAGTGCACCCGTCCCGTTTGACAGGGAAAGGGTCTCACATGGAGATGACGTCTCAGTTTAATAGTGATGTCGATATTCTTAAAAAAATGTTGATCAAAAGTGTCTTTAAACTTTTGACTAGTTCATTATAATTATAAAACCGAATACACACATACACCCCTTACAGTAAATATCCATAACTGCATTCATGCTTTTTATCTAAGCATGGGCAAATTCTTGAAAAAACAAGAAAAAAACTCTTTTTCCTCATATATTGTTTGTTGACTTTATTGCAATGTCTTTTCAGCTGCTTGGCAGAGCAGTCAAGCAATGTGTTGCTTTTTTGTAAGAAGGTTCTCAGTTTAAATCCCAGCCTCTGTTCTCTGTAGATGGAGTCAGCGTGTTCTCTCTGTGCATGCATAGATTCTGTCCATGCATTCTAGCATTGTCCCTACCTAGTCCATAAACATGGTTGTGCATTCATGGTTGTGTATCTCTGTGTTAGGATATGATGGACAGGCTGCCTGTTGGGGGTGTCTCCTGCATCCTGCTAATGTTAATGCTGGAGACAGAACCCACGACTCTGCAAGAACAATGAAGAGAACATGTGTCGACAATGTTTGTGTGGGGATTTTACCAAATTTGGGAAAAAAGTGTTGTTTGCAAGACACAGAAGATAGGCTAAAAGTTAAAAAAGTGAACAAATACTTACATATTTTGAAAGGTTAAATGAATAACAAATGATAACAGCCAAATACAATCATTGGAATAATATTAAATGCAGGGTAACATATTAGTATTTTTGCTATCTGCACAATGTCAAGTTTCATGCGCTCTTATTCTGAAAATGCCATCAGAGAGCTCTGCTGGGTCAGGACAGGATTTATAAAGTTCATCATGAGGCCTGGTTTGTTTTATTTGTTTGATGTAGTAAAATCTGACAATCACCTGAAAATAAAATATATTGTGTTTAATTTAGTTCATTATTGAAATTATTTTTAAAAGATTTATGACTAAGTAAACCCTGCAGATTGTCTCCTGTTGAATGGTAAACATTTATATCCATGTTTCATTCATATATATTCATGTTTCTTTTCATACTAGAAGTGTGTGCATATAACAAAGAGCTAGAAATTCCTGATAAAGCCTGTTTATTATCTCTCTGAGGAGCTGAGTTCAGAGGGGCACGGGAAGGGGGTTATCCATCGATCCCTAGCAATAAATCTGTTAGTTGGGGGGTGAAACCAGATGGCAAAGTGGTACTATCTTTTCTTCCTGTGTCTGCAGACTGATAGGGATCAGTGAGGGATCAGTGAGGGGTCAGCGAGGAGGGGGAATAATGTTTTCTGCAACAGTTTGTGTAAATCACATGTGACTTGTTTTATGACTCTGTATACTCCCTACTTTCAATAAAATAGCCTGATGCAGAGGTAGAGTTCAGACCCGAGTGAGCCATTGCACTAGAACGGCCTCTCGACTCTCCCATTCTGCAGAATGGAAACTCTTATATCGCAAGATGTCGTTTGCTGAGCGATTGTGAGTTTATATCTTTTATTTGAACATTGTGAGAACCTGAATACGCTGTCCTGAGATCAACCAACCTGGGGAAGTCAAGGAGGACTTCAACACTCCCTAGACTGACTTGCAACAGTCAATCCTCCTGGACCAGCATGCTGCAACATGGTGGTGCGCTGAGTCGCAGACTTTACCACAATCCTTAATACTGAGGATGCATGTAGCAACAGTGGAGAGAATTTGCCACGACTGACTGGGGATCTGAGAAAATTTCCTAACTTTAATTTTCACAAATTAAGATTTTACCATGCATGGCAAAGGTTTAAAAAAAAAAAAAAAAAAGGTACACAAGTAAAAACAATGAAATTAGATACTAAACTCTAAACTGCTCTGAAACTTGAAACTAAACCTTTTTTTTAATCTGAGCATACTGTCATTACAATGCAGTTTTTTTTTGCTGCAGAACATCCTTCAGCACAGAACAACTGCTGTAACTGCATGAAACTGAGCTCCAGGTTTGACCCTTCTAACATGGAAGCAAAAGCATAAAACCACTGACATGGATTATTTTTATTGACTTTTTATGTGCATCACGTAATATATCGCCCATGGAAACTATTCGACAGGATCTGATCATCTACTACGTCTACCCCTTCTCTCCCTGTACGCACTGTTTTACCTTCAAACCCTCCCGAGGCACATGATGAGTGCTAGTTAAACAGTCCTGGAGAGCACAGAATATGGCAAATTCAGCTCCCTTGGTGATGCACAATTTGATGAATGAGCAAGTGCGAAGTATGGATTACCCTCTCTGTTGTAGCGCTGAAAATGCATACTATCCCTTCCCCGAAGGGGTCGACAGTCTGTGTTGTCAACACTTTAATTTTGCATGTGATTTATTTTTTGCAGTTTTTCAAGCTGTATGACTTCCTGTTTCATTGTTTTATTTTATTTTATTTATATTTTTGTTTTGCTGCTGACCTGTCTGATGCTTTTCTCTGGCTCTTATTAATTATGGTCCCTCAAGATTCATGGACCCTTAGAACTTAATGGTACAAAGGGTTTTGTTTCTTTCTATTCTATTATTAGTAATCTCCATGACAATTTTCCCCATTCTTTTCCACCCGAAGTTGCTTTCTACCTGTTCTGCAGCAGACAACTGTTTCTAAGTCTTCTCCTCCATCACATTTCCAGCTATAAAAAAAGCATATTTGATAGAACAACTAGCTCTATGCATAATGGACAGGAATAGTAACTGCAGGAAATAGCACCAAATTTGTACTTAGGCTATTTGCTTTTCTCTTAAAGTGAGTCTATTCCACTGTACACATCAACAAGAATAACTAAAAAGAGGATTTTGACCACATATCAGAATCCAAATAAATTAAAGGATTTAAATTAATTATAGTAACCCAATATTTTGCGTTTAAGGATATTTGTATATGTGTGTAATATACTGCAATCTTCTACACATGACACACAGGTCCTTGGGGAATATTGCTGTCTTACTTGAACATCTGTACGAAATCACGGCTTTTCTGTTCCAACTGTACACATGTGCATGTATGGTTTGTTGGTTTCCCTGTTCTGTGTGTTTGCCATAGCCTTGCAATCATCTGGCAACCTCTCACTAAGGTTCTGCTGGGAAACCATTAATGGAAGATTGTTGTTGGGTATGTGGTTAAGAGGTTGTGGAACTTCATCTAAAAAGCCCACTCCTGGGCTGGCGTTCTGTTAGCTGAGACAGCTCCTTGGATGAGGACATGGGCTGAGATGCTTCCAGTGACGTTCTACAACTGCTGCTACAAACTCTTTTATTTCAGTATCCTGTGCATCTAATTTAGTTTTCTGTCTTTTCAAACCCACAGTCGGTCATGACAGATGGCTGCTTGTACTGAGCCTGGTTCTGCTGGAGGTTTCTTCCTGTTAAAGGGGAGTTTTTCCTCTACACTGTTGCTACATGTATGCTCAGTATGAGGGATTGTTGTAAAGTCAACGACAACACAAGCCATTGTTTTGGTCTGCTGATTCCAGAGGAGTGAATGCTGCAAGTCAATGACTCGGTGCAATCTGCTGGGGTTCCTTAGTTTGGAAACTTTTTCAAATTGATTTGTTTATGATGTATCTTTGATTTTAATTGATTTTTTTTCTTGTAAAGTGCCTTGAGAGGGCATCAGTTGTAAATTGGCGCTATATAAATAAATTGATTCTTGATTCTTGATTCTATTGCTGTTCTTTAGTGTTCCAAAACAGTCTCAGGAAGATCATGTTTGGAAAACATCTTTCATTCATAGGTATTATTTATTGCTCACTCTGTTGCTGATTTTGCCCAATTCATAATGTTTGGGCTTTGGTTTATAATCACAAAGGACATCTTCAGATTTACAGTTTTTTGCAGTGAAATTACTTAGATGCATTTTCGGTACAATGCAATTTGCTGTACCGAACCAAGTTAGATAGCATGAGGAGAGAAGGAGTAAAATTTTAAAAAGGACAAAAAAAAATAGGAGCCTTAGAATTGCAAAACAAATGCATTTGGAAATTGATACCAGATGTGTTCCCTATAGCGCATGACAACGAGGAACATAGTTTTCTAATTCCCAGTGTTCTGCTGGACCAGAATGGGGTACATTACTTATGCCAAGAAGTCACAATTTTGCTTCCTTCATTTTTCCACATTCAAACATTCGATGCCTGGGATTGTGATTTCAGTGTTGTGAAAGTACTACTCAGGGCTCAGATACAGTTCAGTCACTTCAAAAAGAAAGTAGGCCAAGCTGTCAGTTTCATTTCGAATTTCAAGTGTCTGATATGTTGAGTTGAATGAATCTATATTAGCGTGGACAGAATAGGACATTATATGCAAGAGGCGCTAAAACCTGGAGTCTTGAAGGCCTTTACAGTAACTCTTCTGTTTCAACAAACAAAGGCTCAATATTTCTCCATGAACTACTACTTCTGTGTGGGGGTCAATCCCATGAGTGCTCATGCTGCCTTCACCAACCAGGCTCTCGCCATCTATTCTATGAGTCCTTGGTATTTCTTCACATTCTAATAATAATTTTTCTTGACGATCTGCTCATAATTTAGGATGATCACATTGATTACAACAATGGTCCATATAAATCTTTGCTTATTTTTTAGAAAGTATATATTTTTTTATTTCATGTCTTCTTTTGTTTCAGTGTTATAAAAATTACACAGGCCAACAGAAAGTTTTACTTGCATTACTTACTATTTGGCAGAAAAATTCAAGAACAACTCCTGGGAGGTGACTAATTTCTTAGCATACATGTAAAGGGTTTGCAACTTCTGGGAGTGGTATTTCCTGTTTTTCATTTGTTTATTTTTTTCGTTCTCTTTTTTACTTCACTAAATTTTTCTATTAAAAAACAATCTCCCTAATGCATAATTAACTTCTCATTTTTCACAAGAAAAAAGAGAAGTGCCCACACTTAAATGTTTATCAGAGGTTGGTAGAAGGGCTAAAAACTGTTCTCTCCACCTCAGTTTCTCATTGTTTTGGCTATTCTGTCACTGTCCGCCCACTAGCTGATACAAGTCATCATTGTTTTACTATTGTGTTAAGGAATTTAAAGCATAACTAACCTTTACCACGCATTACCTAAAAATGCCCCAAAAAAAACCAAAAAAAAACGCATAAACAAAGCTCCGGCACATGGAGAGTTGCACTGAAACCGGACTGTCACATAGGCACTTGTTCCGAGGCTTTAAAATCAGCATCCATGTATTCCCAGCTTACTGGTCCTTGTTCAGCACTTCAAACACGCTTTGACTCAGCAGTTGCAATGGCAGAAGATTGCTTCACCTCGATTGCTAGACTCTTTGCAGGCTTTAGATAAGTCACTAGTTCAGCAAAACTCTAGTGTTAGATTATCGTTATCAGTACAACCATCTCTAGAACAATTTTTATAGAAATGTCTGTATACAAAAAGGTTCATGTACAGTTTATACAACGCTGCAGGGTTATTGTTTTTATTTGCTCCATCTCTAAACTTTGATCTCACTTTAACTTACGACCTACTCTCAACCCTTTCCTTTCTTAGGAGTGTGCCTGGTGCTGGGTTGTATGATATTCCCCAACGGATGGGATGCAGAAGTGATCCGGGATATGTGCGGGGAGCATTCAGGGAAATACTCTCTGGGTGATTGCTCAGTACGCTGGGCCTACATGCTGGCCATAATGGGCATCCTGGACGCCCTCATACTGTCCTTCCTGGCCTTCGTTCTGGGAAACCGGCAGACAGACTTCTATCTCGATGATCTGCAGACAGACAACAAAGGTAAATGGAGCCAATTAAATAACTTACAGTTTAACATTTAGGGAAAACCTCTTTAGTTAAGTAGACATGTAAAAAAAGAGCAAGCTGCATACATTTTTAATTCCACAAATATACATTAATCAGTGTTGTCGATGTTTTAGACAAATGGAAAATATGTTACCTACTTTTCCTAAGGGATTATAATCTCCTAATGGCACGGGACCTTTTTAAAAGTTTGCAACCATCAGCTTTAGGCCTGTTTTAAATTGCTTTACATTCAATTCACCTGTATTTCAGACAGACTCTAATCTTGTTTAAAGTAGTACATATTACTTAATTTTATTTACATTTTTAGCATTTAATGGTTAAAAGATAACTAACTTACAGTGTAATTCATACATTTATAAAGAACTTTTACAGTGTAATGCACTTTCAGGTTTCTAGTTAAAAAATTAACCACAAACTTTCCAATTTTCTGATCCTAAGGCGATTAATATTATCAAGAGAAAGATTTGCTTGGTTAAAAATGAATACATTTCAATCTGACCTTTGTATCTCCAGCCAAATTTCTCTCAGTGCTGAATCTATGAGTTACGGAGAGTCCTCTGTGGGCTTTCTGACAGTTTGCATGATATTGCATCAGGGGAGGCCAAGCACATTGTTCTATGCTCTAAGAAGAAAGGGGAAGAGAAGGAAAGGAAGAGCGAAGAGTGGTTTTGGAAGGGCAAAGGCAAGGGATATATTTTTCTGAACAATAAAGGTTTCTTACATAAGAGTTTTGTGTTTGATCTCCCTCTAAAAAACGCAAAATGCATCATCACAGAGGACAGTCCAGTGTAAAAATACAAGGAGGAGAGAGAAAAACATTTCAAATTAGGCGTAGAAATGGATGAGATGAAATCAGGAAAGTAAAACAAAAAAAGAGAGGAGCGGAGAGAGGAAGAGTCAAGAGTATAGCAACATGAGATGTCGCGGTTTTCCGCCGATCTGTCTTCATGATGGTTTCCATGGTAACTGAGATATTCCAGGGCGTGGGTGTGTCTTTCTGTTCTTATCTGATTAACCTCGCTGACAGTCTGCGTGAGTTTACATATAAAACATCCTCACAACTGTATACGGTTCATTATAGACACACAATTTTCCCCCTTAAAACTGATCAATTGCAACATGTAAAACCAAAGAAACTTGTAAAACTTAACCAAGGAATCATATCATCCTTTTTAGCTGTAAATCCTTAAATGTTATTCTGTATCCACACATTCAGAATTGCGATTAATTATCAATGCCTTTAAAATATAAAAGATTGAACACAGGGCACCAATTACAGACCTTCAGAAATAGCTCAGTAAAAGCGGCAAATCTTATGCTAAACTACAAGAACGTTTGTTCATAGCACAGGGTGGGGGTATTGGTTTGAACCAAACTATTAAGTTAGGTTTGAAAAAGATAAAATGAATTAAATGTCTCATATAAAGCATATTTGACTGAAGAGAAATAGTTTTTGTAAAAAATAAAACGAAAAAACAACATAATATCAACATGAGAATTTGGATAGTAAAATAACTAACGTACAAACATTGCAAAAAAAAAAAAAAAAGTAAAGAAGCCGGTGTTTCCTCACTTTATTTGTTTTAATAAAAGATCTTTTGCAAAAAAAATTTGATTTCCTTTAAAATGTTACTATATTAAAATCTAAAATACATATTTGAGTTGTAGTACGAGAGCTATGCCGACCACATGGTTACATTTCCACCAATGCCAAACAACTTTTGTTGGGGGCAGTGTGAGGATTTTGGCAGGCATTTACCTCCCTAAATAAAAAAGGCTGGCCATCATTGGTGGCATCCTCAATGCAAAGAAAGATGGACATGAGATTTTAAAACTTTTGGCAATCCAATTTCTCTCAGAAATCAAACTGTTTGATTCAAAGTATGACTTTTTTTTTTCACTTGTTTTCCCAATCTAATAAAGAACAACCAAAAAAGCAGTAAATGGCAGAATAGACAGTTTGATGTTGTACAACGTAATCTGAGAAGTTATTAATGTGTCCACTTTCAAGGTCATTTGTTGCCAAATTATAGTTCAGATTTAGAATTAGCTCTATTTTTGTTTTACGTTGGACCATATGACTATTTTATTATATTTTTTATCTTAGTGTACGCAATGTGATGACATAATATTAGCACAAATGGAATGAAAAGAAAGAACAGAAATAAAGAAAATTATCAAATCAATACACACATTATAAAACTGGTATAATTAAATGTTTTATTATAGGCAAGCTAGCTTGTTAAGATGTTGTTAAGATGTAGTGTCTAAATGATACGTGGCCTAGAGCATTAAGCAGTTCCAACAAAGAATTCAACCACAAATCTCTTATCTTTTGTCTTACGTGTCTAAAACTGAATTAAATAGTCATATTTCTTTTGCCCTCAGTGCATGTTTTCTTATGTCCTAAATAGATGGAATAGTGAATATTACAACATGCTATCTACATAGCATAGACAAGGTTATTTTCATCAAACAAAATCTTTCTCTAGAGTAAAATAAAGGAAAAAGTGAATAAACTATTTTTGGAACTCAGGTTTACCATCACACAAAGACTTCTGATCAGCTGGTTGCGGCCCCCAAAATGGCTTTCCATGAAAAGTAATGAGAATCTTTGTTTTTCTCTCTCTCTCTCTCTCTCTCTCTCTCTCTTTTTTTTACACCCATTACTGCTCACTTCGTGTTTTATTATTGACACCCATTTTTACTGTCCCAACAGCAAAAACCCAACACTTGTGTTGAATGAATACTATGCGAAATATTTGCATGTGAAAGCTACACCAGTCAGATACACATAACACATAAAAGCAAATTTTCCCCCCAGTAACAGGATGACCTAAATACTTTACTCATACTTATGTAAGTGCATTCATGTTTTTGCAAAAACTTACAATTATTCCTCATGGTGCGTTGCTGTGTGTAAACACTAGCTTTCCTTTTCTGTCTTTGCAGATTTTGCTGTTTCGAGGGTAAGTTGATCTGCGTTGTGCATTTTATGTTTTTTATATGTGTAGTACGGTTGAAGAATATGCCCAAAATAAAAATAAAAATCTGTGTAAGCTATATAGTAATAGCCTCTTCTAAGATTTCTCAAACTAGCGTAAACATTTGTAAATTTACTGCAGAACAATGTTTGTCAAACATAAATGAAAACTTTAATTTTTGAAATAAAAGGTCAAAGAGTTGTAAACTTGTGCTTTCCTAAGGTCATGCAGCAGCTGCCTACCCTGCATTGCTAATGCTAGATTACCACATGTATAAATTGTTCATGGTTTTAAAACAGAATGAATACTGTACTCGATCAATATATGTTCCTTTCATAAATACATGATTAATGTTTCTTCTGTGTCGTCTTTCTCAACAGATTGAGGTGCGAGACAGAAGAGAGCTGCGGTATGGAGTGCAACGTCTTCACTGAGGGCAACAATGGCACTGAAGAACTTCAGTTCATCTCTTTCTCTTCTCGCTCTTTTCTTCTCCTTTCCTATATAATGATCAGGATATCTCACCCAATATCAATGCAGACACCAAGTGTACAGGATTGTGTAAGAAACAAAACTACTACAACAAACACATGGGAATAAACTATATTTTGAGAAAAACAAACGACAAAAACAAGGTTGTAAAGTGCATTTAACACTAAACTTTCTCAACGAATACCTTTATGATGAAAAATATTTACTGTATTTAAAGTCTTGATTTTTGTTTTCTTTTGTTTTGTGTGTGTGTGTGTGTGTGTGTGTGTGTGTGTGTGTGTGTGTGTGTGTGTGTGTGTGTGTGTGTGTGTGTGTGTGTGTGTGTGTGTGTGTGTGTGTGTGTGTGTGTGTGTGCGTTTT
>JAVLVB010000366.1:374932-386235 GCA_032876305.1 Orestias chungarensis | reverse complement strand
CCCCCCCCCCACCCACCCACCCCAAGTGCTGCAATATCTTAAGGTGATGTCACTAGTACGCTCTCTGAAACAGTTTGCAGGAGCCACAGAAATGGCAGGTGGGACAAACATCTGTGAAAAAACACAAACAATCAGGACTTGCCTGAAACATAAGCATTTTAATACTTATCCTGTGTAGTTCTTTATAACTAACAGTGAGGAAAAAGTGGAGGAGTGATTGTGCTAAAATCATATTTAAATTAAATTTCAATTTTGAATGCAGTCACTAAAGAAATAGATCAACATTTTTAAAGTGAGGTTTTGAGAATATACATAAGGAGGGAAGAGCATCTGTTTTTAGTCAAATATTTCTGTTGTCATAAATGATTATAGGCCATAAATTCCTCTATTCTAATTTAATATCGCCTTAATTGGTGTCAGATTTAAAAAGAAAAGGCATTTAAGGGTTTTGCAGCAGAGTTGAATATGTCCGTTATGGTCATGAAAGGCGTTCCAAACCCTCTATGCTATGGCCAAAGAGTTTATTTTGCTGCTAGATATTTATATGTATCAAATGTATTTTTTTTTTTTTAAGTGGGGATCTCAGCGGCAAAATCAGCCTAGTAAATCCTTCTCAGTCTGGGCACCAGCTTGGTCAAACACTGCTGTAGGGTGGCATGTGTTGGTCATACTAGTGTGCTCCAACTTATCCGTCTTCTCCAACCCTCAACTCTACAGATACTGTCAGACAAATCCTAAAAGTGAGCATTGACAGTTTGAAGGACACAGTTTGATTCCCAACTGTGGGGATTTTCACAGATTATTGAAAAATAGCTCAATATATCCGTTAACTGAGATTGCCATTTACGACAAGTTTTTTTTCCAATGAGATCCATTCCACCCACATCTAATATCTCCTCCAGCAAAACCTGTTTGGACTTAGCTGATTAGCTTAGGGCCATTGTTTATTTTTAAACTTGGTCCTTAAGGCAACACTGATATTTCCAATACTCAAAGTAGACTTGATTTCAATTGATGGCTGATTTAAAACAAGGAAAAAGTTTAGCTGAGCTGCCAAATCATTTGATTCAGATGTGTTGAAGCAGGAAAACATCTAAAACATCCAACTGTGTGCCTTGAGGACCAGACCTGAGACAACACTGGCTGAGGGAATGTTTTAATAGGGACTCAATCAGATTCTCAACTCAGCTGCTAGACCCACAAAGCAGATTATTTAGATGTATGTTCAGGGGAAGTGCACAGGCTTTTCAATAATGCAAGATTTAAGGCTGGGAATATATGTAAAAAAATAAAAAATAAACAAGAACTTATCTTAGCCACTAAAAGCTAAACTGTTATAGTGGATGTTAAAAGGCTACACTTTCAGCTTATTTTCCCACACAAGCAACTTCCATGTTACAACCTTAATGTTACACTGATTGAGGTTATTTAATGTGTCAATCTGACCCATCAACCCTTTTGAAAGATGAAGACAACTTTAGCATTTTACAACATATCCTTTTCTGTTCAGGTCTCAGTGTGGGGAATTTCCCAAAGGGAATTGATAAATCCAGTGACCTCCACCAAAGCAATTCGAGCGTAATTAAACATATGTTGTTAAACGACAGTTCTCAGTATGTACCCAGTAAATTTCTGCTAATATAGCATCGTATCCCATAGATATAAAGATTATCAGATTATTAGTTTGATTCTTTTGGGTTTTGGTAGTATTAAAAAAGGAATGGACAAACTAATATTTCACTTAACAGAAGCTCACAAGTTCTCCACTTCTTGGAAGAAATACACTTTTAACACAACATTTAGCCAAACACTGATCAGTCAGGTCATTTTAAGTATTTTGGGAAGTTCTATTTTCTTCACACCATCTTCATCTATAAACACTATTGAATTAAAAGATGGTAAAAGTAAAGTCGAAGTTTCATTACCATGTTTTTAAATGTTTTGATTCTGGCATGATCATTTTTCAATGGTGCACTTATTCTCTGAGTTATGACAATTTAGGTTTAGGAAAATTGTTGAAAGTTACTCATTTTATGATAACAAGGGAATGCGTTCGTCAAAACAGAACGTATTAAAGGCTACCTATACTTTGTGAACAGGCTCCAAAAAACACGTTACCAAAATCAATGTAGTGAACTTCAGACTGTGAAGGCTAAAATTCTCAGAGCATTAAGCGGCATATAATATGAAATAGTTTTGACTTTCCTACAACAGTGTTAGCTACAAAAATGACATTGGAAATAAAGTGTGAAACATTCAAGGGGGTTTTGAATACAAAATACAGTAGAATCTTTAAATGTAGCAAAGTTATTAATCTAGGATTTATTTATTAGATGGGTAGATGGTTCCAACAAGCCTTGATAAGGATTTCCAGATTTTCGTCGTCAGTTTTTTATTTGGCTATGAACTTAAAGCTGCTACTAAATCTTTCATGTGTGTGAGGTAACATGATAGCAAGAGAAACTGCTATTTAAATGTGAATCGACTGATCACCATTAAAGAAAACACATGGTAGTGTGATTACAATCTGTTTACTTCTCTGTCAGTAATGATCACAAGCTGGTATGAGATTCTCATGGTGTATTAACTTTGAGAAAAGAATATCATTGTACTTACACAAATTTGGAAACATAACTGTTTTTATTTGAAGCAGGAAAGGCAACTTTTACCTAAAAAAATAGAAATTGGAAAAAGGGTTTTATCAGGCATAATTTTGCCCTTCTGCTTAATAAAACAATATACATGTAAAAAAAAAGTACGCTGGTAGCAAGCTTGTAGTCGGCTGCCAACTGTACATGCCCTACAAAGAATGTTAAATCTTTAAAACAGCTTTGGCTTTAGTTAGTTTCAAGCTGTTTGTCTTGAAAATGTTTCTAGACAAGTCTTTTTTATTACCAAGGCAAGGCGAGGTAGCCTTCTTCAATTCAGCTTACTGTGCAGCAACAGGTGGGAGAGGGGGAAGTATCGCTCTATCCCAAACTCCAGAATAGCCAGAGAAAGCGTACGGTCAGTCCGGCAGCTTCTCAGCCTTAAACTATTAGACCAGTATAATGAACTATGTTGGTTCTCTTACTGGATCAACAGTTGATGTAGTTATAAGTGTGGAACTTCATTAATATCTAGTATATGTGTTGAACTCAAGGAACATAATTAGGATTTTTTAAAATTATTTTCATGTTTGTCAATGGGACCATTGATTCTTTACTGAAGATCTTTAAGTTTGTTGGTCTGAAATTCCCTGAAAGATTCCCCAAAGAGATGCAGACCACACACTGTACTCCGGGATAACTGCTAGAAAATTCCTGCTTTATCCATGTAGCTGTGACATGTAACTACTTGTTATCCTTGGTGGTACATTTTTTGCTCATCTCTGACTAAAGACCTGGGTCCAAAGGCTTGATGGACATCGGTTTATCAGCGTACACAAGATTAGTAGAAGTACTGTTGTTTATTAGTTGTTATCAAGTTACTTTCTGATAACGTGGACAAAAAGCTACCACTTGCTTAGTTAATTACCAGCAACTGTATCGTTTTCCTTTGTCTGAGCTCTACGATCGGCTAATGAAAATTATTACCAGATTATGGGTTCCCTAACGCTTTAGCTGCCTCACATTTGGCCACCAGCGCAACTGATTGCTCTGGTGCCAGAGACTACCAGGATTCTATCATGACTTGCACAATGTGACAAAGCAGTCTGCTGTAATCAAGGGCACCTTGGGGGGTTTTATCCCTCTCAGAGCAGCTCTTCAGTCTGACACACTGTAACTGAAACTCCCAAAGGGTTGGCTTAAGTCATGACAGGAATGAATTTAGCTTTGTGCATTGATAATTGTTTTATATTAGAAACTCACTTGTTGACCCCAAACAACGGAAAGGTAAAATAACACCATAAACTCTCCTAAGTTTATACATTCATTTCACTGAGCTATTGAATATCAACCTGATGGTTTAAAATTTGGGTCTAATCATAGAAGGAATACTCTGTATGGGATTTTCTATTTTAACAATGGGGTTTTATCGGGTGTGTATAAGTAGGAAACATTCTACTGGCAGTAGATAGTACCTTGTGCAATCCATGATTGGAGAATCGTCTAAATAATGCAACATCCTATAAACGATAAAAATTAATTTGCATATGTTGACTGGCTCAGGGTTTCTGAAAGCTCTGCTTTAGAATCAAATAATAGAAGCAAATGGAAATTATTAGTGGTGATAAAATTATAACATGTTGAATAACTGTTGTTTATCATGTTTACATAAGCGTATTAAAAATTGTAGCCACCGTTTTTTAATATAGCACTTCAACAGTTTGGAGTTTGCTTAGTGCCACTAAGCGATCTAGGTATAAGGTTTATAAGAAGTATAGCTTGGCAAGCCAAGTAAAACTTTTTCTATTTCTTTATTGTTTTAGAGGTGAGAAAGAATTTAATAAACTACCAAAGTTCAGGAGTTAGTTAGTTGTATAAACTTTGAAATCAAAGATTGATCCGATCGCTGTTTACTCCAGCTAAGACTTCTGAAAAGCTGCCAGTGATTACTTTGATACTTTCACTGTGGAAAGTCCAACACTTGACAGATTTTTACCTCTCATAAGGAATTTCAATCAACCTTTAAAAGTTTGCTCATTCGTAAACAAAGATAAGATGCCTACCAACTGAACAGATTGGATGTTGTTTTATTTGGTTCACTTACAGTGGATTCCAGTGCATTCCTTAACTAAACATAGATTAAGCAGATAGCTAGATGTACAGTGTATTTCTAGAATGGTAGCTAGCTAATTCTCAGGAAGCTGTGTACTAAGTACTGTATTAAAGGCTCATTATTGAAATTACAAACGCGTCGAACATGCGTGAATCATTGACTTGGTGAAGTCTTCATTAAAATGATATGTTTCCCCACATTATCTTCTTAGATGATGTGTAGGATATGACAGCAATGATCTTGTTTTTTTGTCTTTCTGGGCCTTTAAGACAGTAAGATAACAGCCCTTATGCTGACTCTAATGATGCTGTCTGTGGAGGCTCTGCACCCAACCCTGGCCTATATCCATCCGCTGTCGTAATGTAAAAAGTGCTGGGCCCTCATTCAAGAGATGTTTCTTTCTATTTTACCTTGAATTAGCTGTGCAAACATTAACAACACAGACAAGCATTTCCAATGGCACTCAAACATTTAGAGTCAAGAAATTTTCACGAAATTTGCTTTTAATTATTTGAGCAGTATTCGTCCACTGTTCAGTACGAAAGGCTGCGTTAAGCAGTCGGCAATGTTTGTCACACACTGTAGCTAGCATCCGTCATCGTCTTTTTCTTTTTACAGGCCCAGGACATATTTCTTAACATATACATACATAGAATATAATGAAAACATAGCCCTGAGGCCTAAGCGGCTGTGTGTGGCTTCCGAGAATCAGTACCCGAACGATCATTGCTCTGGTCTTCTTTCCAGGTACTTTGATCCTGAGGACTTGACAATGAAGCTATAGACAAAAAAAGAGAACCTTAAAAAGGAACTGACTATACCTTAACCCTGATGAGCACATATTTGTACCACTCCAGGTGCCTCTAAGAACTCTTTAATTAATTCTGATGTGGTGCAGAACCAGCAAAACAAGTAGTAACACGGTAGTTTGTTTCTTTTTCTACTATAGACAACTCACTCAGACTGATCTCTGAAATTAAATGGGTTATCCGTAGATTTGAGGTCAATTCAGTTTCAAGCACTAAAATTAAGACAAAGTCTTATCAGTTAACTTAGTTTAGGAGACATTTTGATATATAAAACTTAAAGAGGTTTTAAAAAAAGTATTTTGCTTTTAATTTGCAAGTGGGTTGCAAAGCTGGATTCACCTCAGTCTAGCACTGCTGGATCTTTTAAAAGTGCGAAAAGGACTGCAAGTGTGCAAAGAGTTAGAGTGAAGTCATTTCTGATTTCCAGCTGCAAACAGACCGTTTGTGGATTACGTAAATGTCATGGACATGTCAATGATGTATCATCTTTTTATCATGCAATATCATATATAAAGATGTAATATGTGGTTTGGGAAAGATTGGGAACAAAAAAAAAAAGAATAATGTTCAGTGACTTATGTTATTCTAGTTGACTTTCTGTTAACTTCTGAAATGCAGATGTTGCCAAAATACAATAAACAATCATGTGTTACCATGAGAAAAAAAAAATCAGTTTTGCTTTTGTACAACAAAAGAATGATATACAGATATCTGTCATGTATTTCTGATGAGATCTTTGTTTTCCTGTGTTTACTGCAGACCTTTCTGTTCTGTTACGCTTTTGCTTTCAAAATATTTAAGTATGAAATATGATGGTTCTGTGGTCTTGATGGACCTCAAAACCCTTGATTAAGTTTGGACTCGCTAAAGAGCCGCTGCTTTTCAACATCTTAAAGCCCAAAATGTTTGAAGAAAAAAAAAAGAAAAAAAAGGGAATAAGAAGTTTCTAAAGTTGCTTGATGGTGAATGAGCACACAGAGCCTTGAAGAAGCCTGTTTCTTGCCATGGGTAGGGGTGACATATTGATTTTGATTTGAAAAATTATGTCTAATTCCTATTTGTGAATAGTATTCAACCTCACAGTGATGATAAATTCTGTTATTAAAACACATTTTGAAAAAGCTAAATAAAGATATTTTACATTCAAAAGATTTTGCAATTGATTTATTGAAGATAAACAGGTTAAAACCCGAATTTCTTACTGCGCTTAAGGGAGAAAACAACCTGGTGTTAAAAGGGACATCAGAGAAATTCATCACTTACCCTTAGCAAAACTACCTTTGAAAGGAGAGGCTCAGACTAGTCAGAAGCCAGAACCGCCTTAACTCTATCATCTTTTGATGTGGACAAGCAGAGGGCTTTTTATTAGTATTTACATTCAGACCAGTAGATTGAGAACCTGGTTTGTTCTCTCAGCTCCTTCTTCATAGGAAGAGAATAAAAGCCAGGTGTTCTACAGACAAGCCTCCATCCTGCTATTGCTCCTGTATAAGCGTCCCTTTATAGCCACCCTCTGTGCATCACCAAAAATTACCTGCAATTAAAACTTAAGAGTTTTTCGGGGATGATTAGCTTTGAGAGTCTTGGGGTATGTCTTTGAATGAAGAAGAGTTAAAACTCAGGTAGACTGGCTGGGAAGAGTCATTAAGCCTAATTCTGGACACAATTTCTCAATCGTATTTTGTTCAAAAAAGTTGAATAGACCATTCTAAAGTGAAGATTCTTTGATATATAATTTCCCACTGTAGCTCTTAGATTTTAATTTATTGCACTCAAATCAAAATATATTTACTCAAATCTGTATCAGAGAAAAACCATACAGATGTAGAAGGAAATTTTCGTTGTTGAAAAAAAAACAAAAAACTCCTAAAGACGAGGACAATTTATCCAGCAAATCTTGAACAACGAAATTAAGAATCAGAGCAGATTGAAATCTTGTTCACACTGACGTCAAGCTATGAAGACTTTTCTCAAACTATGGTGTTTTAACACTCCAATACATTTTAAGAGGTGATGTTGTTTTAAGTTGAAAAATAAAATTCCCTGAAAATTCAACTAAGTTAACTAAAACTTTGTTCAGTGCGTCCCAAATAGCTTAATATTACTGTGTGTTTCGGTTTATACAGTAGCTAAATCTAAATATATTTCAGGAAATGCAAGTATTGGCAAATTCGATGCATTTCCCTACTAATTTCCAATTAGATTATAACCTTATAGTGCATTTTGCAATTTTAAAACTTTACTTACACAATCAACGAGATTTTACCAAAATTAGAGTGAGACAGCCTTAATCACAGGCTTCACAGTGACCTGAGGCCCACATCCATCACTGTGCAAAAGGTTGAACCAGTCTTAATATTATTTATGAAAGACTTGCCAGGTCCTCTGCAGTGGTGATGTTGAGTCATGCAGCCAAAAATATCCCACAGACAAAACTGTACACAGATGCGCACAGAGACTCCGGTGTGACCTGTAACTAGAGACTCCACAGGCTGTCACAGTAAGTACCTGCAATTCATCAGTGACTTCCTCTCCTGTGAGGTCCACATGGAGCGGCTGCAACACTTGAAACCCAGCAGTGCTTTTCACCAAAATGTAGGTCTTGTATCTAAAATAGAAGTGCAGTACCTCCGGTGCATGCATGGTTCAATATAGTGCATACAAAAATTCTACTGACCTCTATTAAAGGGGTAGGTTTTTTCAGATTGAGCCATGAGCAATCCGTTCAACCGTAACCCCTCATATACAGCATGTCCTTTACAATTTTATTAAACCCTTAAACAAAATGTAAAGACGCAAAAAACTGGTTGTGTAAATGTGCTTATCTTTAAACATAGTTTTTGAGTATATTGTTTGAGATTATAGCAAGAGTAAAGAAGCTTCAGTTTTGGTCGATTTTGGCGGTCACTGTGGACAAAGTGGTGTTGTTTTGGCCTGAGTGAAGACGCACATGGGGTTGTAAAATCCTGATCTTCTGGTCGCCTGCAGCTGGATTCAAGTACATTTCTGTTTCCACTGGATTTGTGAAGGGTGAATAGCGATGAGGTAATGAATCTAATTGAAGCGTGACAACGTCATATTATGATGTTGAAAATAAGAAAAAGGGGAAGTGAAGTGTGGCGTACAGAAGTCAGCACATTCGTAGTTGTCTTGTGTGGCAGGGTTCCTACCACCCTCATCAAAGGTTCTTAGTGCCGGTTACAGCGATCGGGATCCCCTCGGGCCATGACAGAGATGTCATTTAACTGGCTGTAAGTCGACGTATACTCACAAAAGTTATGAAAATATTATATGAAGGTTGAAAAGTTACTTACAGTTGCTTTAAGTTCCAGCATTTTTTCCCTCCAGTATAGAATTGCCATCAGTTAAAGGGAACATTAACTACTTTCAAACAGAAAGAAGGCAGTTCGGATGTATTATTAAAAATGGAACTGTATGGCTTGGCAATATACTGAATACATATATATTCAATAGAATATTAATTACAATGTACGGTGGACAAGAAGTGCAATTACAGCAACAAAAGACGCCACGCGACAGAAGCCACTACACACCGACAAAAGAGACTATACAACAACAAATCAGAACACACGTCAAAAGACACTGCACAACACATTAACAAAAATGGGAATGGTTGGTTCAATCCGGCAAAATGGATCATTGCCAATTGGTGAAAAGAAATGCTCTGACATTTGAACCGGAAATACATAACATGTTGCGCTGTTGATGATAACATACTTGCACCCTTTAAAGCGTATTTCGAAGCAGGACCTATGCTGCGGATCTCGGATATGACGTCGCATTTCCACTCGAGTGTTTTATTAAACTTTCCGACCTCCGACTCGGAAGACATGAAAGACACCAGTTTTGTTTATTCCGCATGCGATTTTCAATTAATTTCATTGTTTATCTGCTGCTAAAAATCCTTTAGCAAATCCTCGGACATCTAAGAACGTTGCTAGGCTACGATCTCGGACCATCCCATTCGAGTCAGATGGATAAACGAACGCACCGTTAGATATGACGTGATAATGGATATGCTTTCGTCAATCTACAACAGTAATATGAGATATTTATAATTGATTAGCAGGGTCTGGAAACTTGCGCAACTTCAAAAGCTTGCGCTGGTGAGTTAGGGGTAGAATGTCCAAAAGTAGCTTATCATAAACATTGCAGTAACTGTCATGTCGGGTTTTAAATTCCTGACCCACATAAAACAGAGACTCTCAGGAGAACGGTTAACAATGATTTATTGAGGGAAGTGAAATGAGAAGGGGAATCCGGCGGGGATCCTGCAGCAGGCAGCAAACGGCAGTGAGTGACAAGGAACGGGACACAGCAATGAGTGGCGGAAGTACACGGGGAAATCAGGAACACTTCTACGAGGGAGACCGGGAACCTCTGAGAGTGAGAACAGGCAAGGTGAGTGAAACAGATGATGGAGCGAGTAATGAAAAAAGGAACGATCTACTTGGGTAGTGGATTTCTCGTGTCGCCAGGGGAATGTCCGGGGTGAGTCTCCAGCTGATGGAAGGGATGTGGTCTGAGGGGTCTGACCAGCTGGTGAGGCACGCTGGGGCAGGCAGATCGAGCAGAGCCAAGAGGAGTGGAGATCACCTGATGGAATGATGACCGGAGAGATTCTTGGAGGAGTTGGAGAATGGAGAAGTGAGTACAACCTGAGGTGAGACACAAGTGCTGTTAGAGGTGAGGGGGAATAATCGTGAGGCACAAAAACAGGAACACGGCTTGGGTCAAAATACATAGACTAGAGAAATACTACTACGAGAAAAACTACGATAATCACGAGGAAGCACTAGGAACTAGCGTGGCACTGAGACAAGAGTTTACCGATGGTAGCACACACTCAGGCGACGAGTAGTTGATCCACCACCCCTCTTATACTGGCTCAGCTGATCAGCGCCAACCAGAAGCACCTGGGCAGGACGGAGCTCCAGCATGGAAGAGAGCACTGGTGACCCCCCGTGGCCACCTGGAGAACTGAACAGAAAACTCACCCTGACAGTAACGACACACACATTAACTTACTTTAAGGTCCTGCTTGGGTGTCATTGGTATCTTGATTCTTTGTCAGCGTTTATTTGAACTGCTTGTTTTTTGTTTTGTTTTTCTGATAAAATATTCAAAACTGTAAACAGAAAATCATCAAAATTGGAAAAAAAAGCCCCAAAAATTTTGGGTGAGTTGAAATAATATGTATATTTTTTTAGCTAGGTTTACAGTCCATACATTTATGTGAGTGAGCATGAGTCAAACGTGCTGTTGGTGCCAGTGCGTGTGGAAGTCGCTGCGTCTGGTAGTGCATGTGGATGTGAGACATGCATCATAACTCTACACTCTAAGAAGCTAAAGATTTTAAATCTGGAAGTAAAAATGGCTGAAACAAGCAGTACCGATTTGCTTACGTTTTTCTGCCTGTCGGCTCCAATTTCTCTAAAACGTAAAATTAGAGCCACGTATTGGGGCGTCCATTGTTATTTCAATAAACAATGTGCTGCTGTGTTTGCTCTTCTTCTAAACTGGTGGTCGCATGTAATTAGTTAGTAAGACCTGCAGTGTAAACATAGCCTTTAACTGAGCTTTAAGGAAAATGAGTTACAGAACTAACTAAAGTGGCTTAAAAGCTTATGGAAAACCAGGATGTTGAACAAATCTGTTTTGGTTTTTTTTCAGCAAGGCTCTATAAAACCTGTATATATATATATATATATATATATATATATATATATATATATATATATATATATATATATATATATATATATATATATA
>JAVLVB010000366.1:360615-374832 GCA_032876305.1 Orestias chungarensis | reverse complement strand
AAATTCTGTGAAAGTTAAATAACTTTAAAAATGAAATCAGATTTTTTCGTTTTTAGAAATTCTTTGCAGTTTCATGAATATATAAATAAAAATGAAAAAATTATTTCAAGGCCAGCTGTCCATTATGTTTAAAAGAACATAATTTCTGTGAGAAAAGAAATATATTAAGAAGGCTTGTTTTTAAAAGCAGTAGAAGGCGGCAGGTGAGGACAACAGTGTCATGGTCTCTGATGTTTGTTCGTTGTTACTGTTTCCTTAGTTATTGTTTCTAGTTATTTACTTATTGTGATAATATATTTTATTTTTTTATCTGTAGTTTACCATTTCGTTTTTAGTGCCTTCCTCTGTTAGTCTTGTAATTCAGTTTTCATTATTAGTATTATTATTAGTAGTAGCTGTAGTTGAATTGTTACCTTTTCCCGTCTCTCTGCCTCAGTCTGCATCACTCTTAACTAAGCACACCTGTTATCACTCTGCTGTCTAATTATTCTTTGTGTTCCACTACTCATCCTCCCAGCTTGTATACCCAGTTCTCCACTGCACTCACCGCTCTATCCTCCACATTATGTTCCTCCCTGCTCCGTATCCTTGTTTTCGTTCTCCTCCTCGTTGATTTCCAGTGGTCCTTCTGAGTTCCCTTTGAATCCCCTTAGTACCTCGTTGTCTTCAGTCTGCAGGTCTCAGTTCTGCTGCTCCTACAATCCTAGGTTTATTTTTAATATTGTTGCCAAACGTGCGAGAAATAAAAACTCTGTTGTGCCATCCATTCATCCAGCTCTTAGTTTAAATGACTTTATGGAATTCTTTATTGACTAAATGGAATCTATCAAAACTAAAATTGATGGCATCCTCCCAAACATAACTACTACCTCAGTAAGCAATGAGGGACTGAATGTGACTCTGGAGCCTGATCTCTGTTTGAAGTGTTTTGTTCCAGTTTAGCCTTCTGAGATTTCAAAAGTATTGTCATCATCTAAGCCTTCAACTTGTATGTTCACAAAATACAGTTAAAAATCTTCAGTTTGTCCAAAATGCTGCAGCAAGAGTTCTGATGAATGTTAAAATATCATATCTCCCCTATTTTTTGCTTCCCTTCATTGGCTCCATGTCAATAGATTTTAAGATTCTTCTTTTGACATATAAAGCCCTCACTAATAAAGCTCCCTCATACATTAGAGATCTGATTACTCCTTATGTCCCTAACAGAGCACTTTGCTCTCAGACTGCAGGTGTACTGGTGGTCCCTAGAATCTCTAAAAGCAGAATGGGAGGCAGATATTTTAGTTATCAGGCTACTCTCCTGTGGAACCAGCTTCCAGCTTTAGTCCGTGAGGCAGACACCTAGTCCAGTTTCAAAACTAGGCTTAAAACCTTCCTGTTTGATTAAGTTTATAGTTAGGAACAGGTAGAGAAGATAGCCTTATCCGGTTGGGTGAAGAACACAGTCTTGACAGATGGTTCTCTGTCCAAGAGAGAATATTTATAATAATTATAAATCCCTATAAAAAGGTGATCTTGCTGACCTGTTTTATATGTTTTACAAGGTTGGTTTTTTTGTTTTCTAAATTTCATACACCAAATTTCCAGCAAAGCATTTCTTTTAGAGAGCAAAGATGAGGACTTGTCATTTTATTTGATCTCAATGCAAACCAGAAACTAATGCATTTCATCTTGAGTTGATGAAATTAAGATTTCAAGTATCAACCTGATGTGACTTCACTTGATCTTAAACTGGTGGACTTACAAATACTTGATAATGTAAACCAAATGGAATATGTGCCACATTCGTCAAATCAGCCATTGGACTCTGCACCTCTGTTACTATTTTGCCCAAAAATATCCCTCAAAGGGCTGCTGCCACATGCACATCTACTGGCCACAAACCTAAGTGATGTGGAAATGCTCTCAATCAAAAAGGAGTTCATGTGTTGCGACAAGTACAAAACTACACTTTGGTAATGTGAAATCTTATTCCATGTATGTAAATATTTCAATTTCACTTGTACATGTTCTGTGTTCTACAATGAAGCAAATGATCACCACACACCACACACAATTATATGTAACATAGTGTTTCCACCAACCAGAAATTGCAGCCAATACTGATTGGCCTTCATTAAACAAGTTTCTCTTAAGCTTTTAAATATTCTATGTATATTCCTGCGACTAAGTAGAATAGGAAAAGAACACCTAAGAGGCATATTTTAACCATCCAATCTTGTTTAAAGGGCAGACCTTGTGTCACCAAAGGCATTTAGAGAATATATTTCATACAAAGTTGCATAACTTTAAGTAGTTTCTTTATTAAAGTTCCAGGAAATACAGACACACAAACTCAAAGTAACTGCAGATTCAAAGGGCAGCACATTATCTTGCATGCAGTATATAACATTCAGTGATGGCAGCAGGGTGTACAAAAACCTGCCAGCAATGAAGTTATTTTGACTGAAAAGCCTTTAAAATGACACTTTGGTGTTGGGTGGTGTTGAGTGCTGCCAATGTTGCCAAGGTGCTGATGTAGCAACTTTTTAAAAAGTTATTTTGAATAGGTGGTTAAAGCCTAGTTATAGTTGATCATTTATATACAATAGTTATAGTTGATCATTTATATACAATTCCAACTTCCATTATTCTCATGAAGAATTGAACAATTTATTTATATATTTTTATAACTTCTATAGTTTTTATACTTCACAAAACTGCACATTTTTACAATATAAATTACACATGCTAAATGTTACAAATGTTTCTTTACTGTATTTTTTGTCCACTGCAAGCATCTGTGTAACCAAAAACCAATTCCTTGTATGTGTGAGCATACTTGGCCAATAAAGCCTGATTCTGATTCTGAATTGGAAATAGATTTGTGAAAAATGTATGATTTTTTATATATTTTGAAAAGTATGATGCTAACACTAGCAGTTGGTACAGTAGTCTTTCTTTGACCCCTCTGAATTTAAATTGTGCAACTATACACAAATACGTCAGTAATTATCTTATCATAAAACATCGTTTTATGATCAAGGCGGCACACTCTGTGCTCTGAGCTCATCAACATGGAAAGTTGCATATTTCAGTCAAGCTTTGATATGTCAACATTGGAACAAGGACTTTTTTCTTATGTTTTTCAAATCTGGTTAATTGAGGAGGTATGAAAGATTATGTGAGCTGGTCCGTTCACAAATATTGGCCTTAGTTAATTTGCAATCCGTTCCGTAACAAGCTATCCATCAAACCCAGATAAAAAAAGCTGTTCAAAGACAGGAAGGGACATTTGTGGCCTTAGGTTTGAAAGCAGACCGAAACAAAAATTGTTACAACTGGAACAACTTTTCGAAGTGGTTCAGTCTGCTTTGAAAATGCAGAGGAGAGAAAATTGTGTTGTGATTGTGTCCTCCTACTCATTTTCACTCTAATTAAAGGCTCAAAATTTATCAGCAGTCTCCTTTTTTAGAGTTAGACCGACAGGTTCAACAAACTACCCAGCTTCACCTGTATCTTTCAAAAAAAAACTTAGCTTATCCTGTTATTGTATTCTATCCTAAGTCCTCTATAACATCAAGTTAGAATTCCAGGATTTCCTGGACATAGAATTAAGAATTATCTTGAATAACTGCAGAATTACAATCGAGGCTACCTCCACATTCCCCTACAACCGCCTTAATATCCGTCCAGTCCATTGAGGCCTGGTTTGCTTTCACTTCTGTCAGAGCATGGTTTGTTTTACTGTCCTAAGGCTGTCAGGAAGGAAGGGGCAGACCACAAACTGCTCTGTGGTCCGTTACACATCCAGTAAAATCTGTCTCAACATGTGTGATTATTATGGTGACAGGGAGAGGTGTTTCACCTCTACTTAGTTTTTGTAGTCAGAATTTTAACTTCCTGATCTTTGCATCCATTGCTTAATGGCAACATTCAGTGGTGAAAGGAGAAACACATCCATACTTTTAAATACATGTGTGGTTTTTAGATGGTGGAATGACCTACCAAGAGCACTACAAGAAAAGCAGCGTCCATGTCTATCTTCAAGAGACTCTTCAAGACCCACCTCTTCAAAGAGTATCTCCAATCCTAACTCTTACCCATACCTCTATACCCCCTTTTCTATTCTCTCTGTACTTTCCTCTATCTGTTTGCTGTCCCCACTGTTATATACCAGGATCTATCTGGAATAAGTGAAATGTGACTAAATATTAGTTAAAAAAAAGATGTTAAATAACAGTTAAAAATCAGTCTTGGTTGACAAAAATGTTCATACAGTTTACAAAAAAATGTGTTAACTTTCTTCCAGTTTTATTTAATCATCATCAATTCCACAAGAGTAATTTTTGTCCTTTCTTTTTACCAGAAAAGTGTAAAAAAACAAAAAAACAAAAAGAATACTGCAGATTACTTTTGCTCAAAATTCTACATAATGTGCTTTTTATTAATAAAAAAGTCTCTCCTTTATGGAGAATAACAAAAGGAAAATGCATAAACTCTTTATATTTTATTTTCCATTTCTTAAACTCTCTTGAGAAATCCCAGTTGTTATAAGTCTAAATATAATTTGTGTATTTTTTCTGTTATCAAATAGATTGTTGGAATAAATTAGTCCATCAGATAGCAGCTAGTGTCAGCAAAGAGCGCTTTTCCCCCCTCTTTCACGAGTCAGCAGTCATAAAAATAGATTAAACTTTCAGGAGTCAGCATCTGTTTGTTTCCAGCTTGAAGGTGATAAATTATAAAGGAACAAAAAAATCATGGTAAGCATGTAGACAAGAGAGCCCAGCTGTTCAGGGACCACCGATGACACTCGCTGACCATCTAGTTAAAGCACTGCCCTTCTTTACACCCACATTTATGTGGCATTTGCTGAAGCTTATAATCAGGGACGCATGAGGAGACAGCCAACATCCAAACACTGAAAACTGAACACTAAACATGTGGATACAATTTTTTTTTTCTACTAGAAGCGGGGATGCTAGACTATAAATATTAGGCAGACGCTAGTAGAGCCTCAAAGGGACTTGAACACGATCCACTGGAGTTTGGTATTGCTCTTCAAATAATTAAACATCTTGAAGAGGTCTTTCATTTCACAATGTCAGAACCAGCACATAATGTTCTGCAATCCTCCTTGTTGCTGCTTTTTGCACTCGTCCTTCTTTTGTGCAGTGAGACCTTGGAAGCCTCAATGTACCGCAAAGCAGGTAAGCACAACTTCCGTTTATTCCTGGCTGTAATCACTTGAAACCATGCAAAACCCTGTCGTAGCAGAGGTTAGTAAATTTTAATCAACACTAGCTTGCTACTGTCAGCGGTTGAAACTATTCTAAAGGGCTGACAACAAGCTTTCTGTCTTCTGCGGCCCGACCTTGCGTTTGGCCTTTTGGGGATCTTCGAAGCAGATCAGTGTGTTTCCTCATGACCTCCCTTTTCAAGGTGACAAACGTCAAATGGAAAGCTTTTTGCAGCCCTAAGGCAAGGGAGGAGGACTTACCAAGGACACTAGGTGCAGCCATTAGCATGCATGACCCCTTCCACTGAGGCTTCTCGTGTTCCACCGAGAGGGCAAACTAAAAGCCACCCCAGCGGGATGTGTGTAAAGCAGATTTTCGCGTAACACGGTTGTACCTTTGGATTGTTGGAACATGTACCACCGGATCAAACCGCGTAATCATTGCCGTGCTCTTCTCTTTCTCAGGCAACTGTTCATACAAGGACAAGTACTTCAAACCCGGGGACACCTTCAGAAGAGGCTGTGACAAGTGCTTCTGTCATGAATTTGGTTTCTACTGCTTTTCGTGAGTTGATTTTTTGTCCGTTCGGCATAGTCACTGCTTTATATCTCACTCACAAATGTTCCTCACCCTCACGCAGGCCAATGAAACCCACCTCATGGCCAAAGAAGTGTTACCGCGTCCGGACAGACTGTGGATATAACGTTGTTTACAAGGCTGACCCACGGGTTGAGTGTCGTGCCTACAGCTGGATTGGTTGACATAGTATGAGGACTATTTTTGAAAAAATAATGTTCATGTCTCATCTTTTTTTAGACTTCCTTTACAGTGATTCATGTAAAAGGAAAATAGTTGGGCAATGCCAAGGTTAGAGTCTACTGCAGATTCCTGTACTCACCTGCTTTGATTTGCCTTTGGAGCTTCTGCAGCCGAGGACTCAAGTTACATATATATAATCCCATGCTTAACCATAATTTCTAGTGTTAAATGCAGTGGGTACCAAGGTGGTGTTCTCAATTTACTTCACCACAAAAAACTAAGCAGATTGAGTCTTAAGCCAACACTGCATTTAAAGTGACTGACGCTGAATTCATTTGTCATAGTCATTAAAGAAAACATAAAATATGGTGATACATAAACAAAAGGGCTTGTTTGTTGAGGTGGTTTATGCTTTCACTGTCTCTTTGTAAAGTTTGTTATCTCAAGTCATTGCTGTTGCTATTTACTGTGTAAAGCTAAATACAGTTTAGGAGCAATTCCACAAGTGGTGTATAAGATGGAAAGACAGCTAGCCAAGAGAAGCTTAAACCAGAATTGTTTTATTTCATGAAGGCTATTCAGATAAATGCAACACAAAAAGACAGACAAGCAGTGGGTAAAAAAAAATCAGCAGCTTTTTTCACACTGTTTTTTTTGTGGCGTTTTTTCTTTTTACCTTTATTGATGTCGTAATTAGGATGTTTTGTTGCTGGTACTGATGTTTTTTTTAAAAGAAATTTGTAAATAAAGACTTATTATCCCTATGCGGTATTAACTAATTCTACATCTTTGTATCCAGCGTTGCTTCACCAAGTCTTTATTACTATTGTCATAGAAAGTCATAGATATGTTTTACTGTTAGATGTTCAGAATCCTGAGAAGCTAAATCAAATCAGGAAATGTCCTTATATGAGCTATTAAATAATTGTTAATAATAAATAATATTAATAGATTGTCAAATCCTTCAAAGACTGAAGATATTTTAAGCACTTCATTGTTTTTAAGGTGAACACTGCAAATTTTTTCTAAATTACACACAACTGATTTTGAATCACAAATTAGTATAAAAAGGGTGACAATAGGATGTTTAATACGCTGTTAATTTCTCTGCTGTAGTAAATATCAAACATCTACATTCACCTTTTTGCATTAAATCCAATGAAATCTGTGCCAGGATTTGACTTGTAGTCAAAGTTAATTTGACTGATTTTTGAAAAAATGTAAGGCTTCTAAGTGCGCCTTATAGTCCGTAAAATTCAGTAGCTACAGAAGAAGTTTAAATGAGAACTTGCAACCGCGGTCTGAAAGAAATTTTTTTTATATGTAGACCTCTCTGATTTCTTATTTTACCACAACTTAACAGGTTGGTTGCTTTGCAGACAACAGCATACAATTCTTCAGCTTGGTATATAAAATATTCGTTAACCTTATCCAGAGGTAACAAATAAGTTGATCACGATTGAGAGGAGTGCGCGTCGCTCACATGGCCTTTAAGAAAGTTTGATGGCCTTGTCCATTCTAAGTGATGTGCGTTTAAGCCCACATGTGCCCTCTAAGTTAGCTATGCATTAGCCACCTTAGCAAACTACTGAGTCGTGTAGCGAGTCTGCCAGTCTCTCCAAGAAGAGGCAGAGCAAGAAGGGCAACCAGGGTAGCTCTTAGGATTGGTCATCTTTTAAGTATCCATTTCAATTTTTCCATTTGACATTGTTATATAAACTGATCAATAAACCCTTAATAAATACTTCTGTTACTTGCTTTTCCTAATGTCCGCAGTGTTTGCTAAATGCTTGGTCGGTAAAAGATTGACAAAGGATACATTTTGTGTTAATAGAACGAACAGGCGTAATAATTCTAAAGTCCAGACCATCTATGACATTAAGCAAGAAACCAATAGAATATGCTGAAAGTATATATTGCTTTTCTGTAAAAATGTTTCTAAATAAAAAATAAAAAAATTCTTGCAAACATTGAATAAAAAAGAATCATTGAATGGATGAACAAATACATTTTGACTGTAATGACAGTTTAGGCTCAGGTCTAACACTGTAAAGACCGTAACAATCTTTACATAAAATAAAATTTGGGTTGAATAATGAAAAAGAGGAAAAAGCTTCATTGCTTACACACTCAAGTGGAGAAGATTCTCTTTCTGATGCTAAACAAGTGCAACAGGAGTTCTCCAAATATGAAAATTCAAAGATGCCCTAAAACCACTGAGGTCTCGCTGCAGAAAACATCTGGCTTTTAGAACCTTACATGACCTTTAGGCCTGCAGGGGCTTTGAAAGGTTAACCGGAGGTCAACCATGGTTGTTGAAGGCACTGTGCAGCAGTTGCCCTTCTCTCAGGGAGATAATCCGGCATACAGAGAAGGAAGGCCGAGATTGCAGAGGCCTCTTCTAGGAGGAAGTTATATTTCTCTACCAGAATGTCATACCATCTCCAAGGCCTCAGTGGACCGGTATGATAAAGCTCCCATTGTACAGCAAGTAGGTTTAAAGAACTCTCAAAAATATTTTTTGATATAAAATTGAAACAAAGTTTAACAAAGAGGTAGTAGGTGCAACGTACCTCTTTGGTTGAAGTACTCAGCTGAATATTTACCCATCAGGATAACATCTGTTGGAATTTTGCAGAGGAGCTCAATGATTTGGGTGATAGGCAGACGGAGACTGGAAAAACATTACACAACACATGCAAAAATTAGCATCTATAGCTCCAATAAAGGCATGCATCCCATGTCAGTGCGTGTCTTCTATCTGTTAGTCTCAGATCACTGAATTAAACCCACCTTCCTCCTGGGAAATGAAGTTGCTGGGTTTGGGGTGGAACAACAAGTCTCCGGTGACCAACTTGAAGGCCTTTAGAGAATTCAGCAGAACATTCAGGGCGACATGTGTGGCCGATCACAAAACCATTCTACCCTAACCTGTGATTGCGCTTTTTGTTGTCAGATCAAGCTAAATAGTTTCGTACAACCTTATTTATGTTAGCAAGAGACATCACCATGTCTATAAGGAGAATTGGCCCACAGTTGATCTGACACATTTGTGATGTTCAGTTATGCTTCATGCAAAAAATGTTTTAATAGCCGATACATATCCAAATATACGTTTTATTTAACAGTTTAAAGCACATTTCATCTGGTATTTGCTGTTGGTCTACTTACCAGACGGTCTACTTGGGCAGACAGTTGGTCAAGATAGTTGCCTGTTTTCATCAACTTTCATTCAGGCACATTTTGTTAAATAATGAGCGAGGGGTTTTCTTTTAGAATGTAAGCTTTTTTACCCTTTATGACGGAGAGTGCCTTGGGTGGTACAGCTCTCTATGTGTCTGTATACAATGACCAGGTCTGTGTAGTTGGTTCAGACAGACTCTGAGTATACCTATTGGACGAGTGAGTATTCTGACCAAATTATACATTTTTTATTTGTAACTCATAGCTGGATAAACCTGCTGAATTAAGGTATAGCAGGTAATGTGAAACTCTGTATTGAAGGAGGGTCTGGCATTAGAAGGGGTAACACCTGTTAGTGATGTGTGAGTATTAATTAGGCAGTATTCTTTCTAGGAATAAAAAGGGCCTAACAAATGTCCCTTAACAGGGATGCAGCAAACTGCTAAGATATATGGACGTTATCCCAGAACCATCAAACCTCTTGCTGCAGGTACTAACAAAGCAACAAAAATCTTGGGAAAAAAAGACTCACATATACTGCCAAGGATTCGAGAACAATTAAGCGCATAGCTATTTATACCTTCCAGTTGTAGCATTTTCCAAAGGTTGTAGCACATTTCTAGCTGGAGTACCAATAACCCTGGTGTCTGAGCACTCAGAATAAAAAACTTCCCCAAAATATACATTGCTTGGATATAACAGATAAAAAAATACCTATTTCTTGAAATATAACATGACCAAACTGCGGTCTGTTGGCATCTAACCATGCAGGCCACACTCCAGATGTAAGGTGGCGGACCGTACTCAGATCCTAGCAGGACCTCTCGAGAGCGTCACTGACGGGTCTGGATCACCTCATGGAAATGCTTGTACTTGTTCATGACAAAGACAAAAAGTCAGACAGAAAACGAATCTTGTGTTACTATTACCTTAGAACTGTAAAGTTTCTGATTTTGGTTAATATAGTGGGTTTTTTATGACCCCCTAGAGATCAACTGTGAACTGTTTAGATAGAAAATAGACATAATAATCATGGAACAAACTTGAAGTGAATACAAACATAGCTTACTAAGATAGATCCTTACTGGACGCCAGCATGTTCCCGGAAAAAGAGGAATACTAACCACCCAACAGGACCTTTCCAAACCAGCAATCTTCACCGAAGTGTCTTATTGCCTTAAGTAAGTATACTTCACCAACCTGCTGATAAACTTTCCCATATCTGAACCAGAAAACAATTACACAAACCCTGCCTGTGGTCTCTGTCAACTTCACAGCTGGTAAAGAGAGAGAGGTGCTGCCCTCTGCTGAAGAATCATGGGTCTGTTCCATCTGCTTCAGCAGAATTTCCTCTGGCTTTATGTCTGTGTGGATGATCCTACATCGAGTGTGAATGTAGTCAAAACCCTGGAGAACCTACCGAGAAAAGAAAACGGCTCAGATTTTGGCCCAAATAAATACTTTCAGATCATGATATTATTGCAGTGCCGTAATAATTACCTAAGTATCAGGCTTGTTAACCAAAACAGAGCTGGAAGCTCCTATAGATGGGCCCCGGCAGCTCCAGCACTAGGCACAGTTCTCATCATTGTAGATTAAGGAAAGTGTTTCACATGCATCAGTCAGCAGGGCAATACACTTAGTGCCCTTCGTGTTAAGACACTTATTATATTCCTTATATCCTTTTTAGGAAGCTTAGTGACAGAAATTACGATGGATATGGACTCCGTTGATCCCAGCAAGCTTAAATTCATCAAGCAGCCAAACGATTCTTCCCGATCAGTCACCAGACAGATGAAGGAGGGACACGAGAACAAAACAGTGAAGAATGAGATTACGAAATGTTCTAGCATAAGGACCCCAATAGAAAGACAAACTAACGTATCGCAGGAGAGACTGTTCGTCCTGTCCCGCCTGAGCGAAGCCTGTGCCGCCCTTCAGCACCTTTGCAGCAACTTGTCGACCTGTTCTACCATCACAAACGCCACAGTACTGCATTGTGTTTTGGTTGTTTTGTTGTGGACATAAATGTGTAATAAATAAGTTTCTCCTCTCGTCAGTACAGCACCTCACAACAAGGAGGATTCTATGCCACAAAGCAAATGTATTTATGCAATGAGAAAGCCAAGGATTGATTTGATTGATTTATCTTTTGGGCAACAAGCAAAAACAAAATCATAATGTGACGTAAACTTGTATTCAACGGTTTCAGGGGATGTTCTAACAGGTTGTAATAGGTTTTCCTTCCAGATAGAAATATCAAGATGGACGAAAAGTTTTTCAAGAAGGCATATATTCCTGTTGATGTTTCCACAGAGATAGAACATGCAGCAATAACCAGTAGTATAAACTGGCTACAAATGTCTGCCAAAGTAATCTGAAAATACAACAAAAAGAAGCAGGATGCCTCAACTTTGTGGTTTTGAAGAGCTCGAGCTATTTCAGGCGTAACATCATCCCCAGAAGCCGTAACATTTGTGTTGTTGAGTAATGTGCTCAGACCTGCCCGCGGGACATCCAAGCACGGCGATGAATAATCCTGTTTCTGTCCTCCTTTAACCTACACGACACACTGTTTTTATATGTTCATTTTTACACATTATTGATGAATTTAGGACTACATCCATGTTTGGAATAAAGGAGAACATCAGTTTGTTTTTAATATATGACCATGTCAACACAGCAAACAGGCTGATGCCTTTATAGCCGCTGCATGATGGAGCAGGAAGAAGGTTATATTGGTCTTGTTGGTTTATAGTTTAAAGTAAAAAAAAACTTTAAACTTTGATTTAAATGTATTTAAACCTTAACCACAAACTTCAGGTTAGACCACATGTGTCTTCTGTCTAGCAGTACTTCAGTACAGAATCATTATACTGGACTCACATTCTGTGTTTCACCCCCCTCCTTTAGGTTAATAACACGGAGATCAAAGTTCTTACTTATAGTCAAACGGGCTTCTCTAGGGGCTGAACTGAGAATCCTAAGAGAAACAAAAGCTCATGAGTGTACAAAGTGTCTGCATAATGTAGCTTTAGATTAGGTAATGTAATGGGTTTCTTTCATAACACTAGAACCATTTTGAAATTGTATGTTTAATTGTTTTACATGTTTCATTTGGTAGTTTGTTTGTTTGTTTTTTTCAGCTTGTATGAATTTTTGCTGATGATTATCTATGGTGAGCATTAAAATGAACTTGAGAAAAAAAATTTCAGCGTCTAACCGGTTGAACAAAATGAAGTGACACCAAAGGGTAAAAGATTATTAAAATAAGAATAACGCTTTGGTTCTAATATTATCATTATTATTATTATTATTTATTTTTTTAAGCGGATAAATAATGTTTTACAGGCAAGTGGGTCTAAACCCCAGCGGATCTTCTTGATAACTTTGCCATTTTTAATGTTTTTGTTTTTTTGTTTTTTTGTTATGTATATTAAGAATCCTGCATAATGATTCCCCAATTTCATTGTTTTACTGTCCTTTGAGGGAAACCTGTTTTGCTTCAGACAAAAACAAACATCTGCCTGAGCTTCTCCTACCGTAGCAGTATTCTCCGCGGTCTTCCTGACTTCCATTCAAACAAAGTTGCCCCCTTTACTCCTGCAAACACAAAACAGCATGTGAGGGAAAAAAAAAAACAGCGTCCTGTGTCACCTCTCGTTCATTTTATAGGTAAATGTGTTCCTGTGGTGAACTTAACTATCTACAGTGACCCCAACAAAACTTTGCAGTGGAAACATGTCCCAGTATACCGCAGTCAGCGAGTGAGCCAACAGCTTTCTTGCTGCTGCAAATCATTGTGCTGTGTGGTCTTCTAACCTGAGAAGACTGCGTCCCAGCTACTACAGACATCGAACTAACCAGACATCGAACTAACCGCATGGATGGAAGACTCGCGTCGTGTCTGTAATAATAACCAAAACTTTGTTTTCTATTTTAAATGCATCAGATTGAAAATTGATTTCTTTTTTTCTCTTTTTTTTACTATTTCCAGCAAGATTACTACTTGTCTAAATCTCTAAAAGTCTCTTTTCTTAAATCCAGTAGAATCTAGAGTGGTAAAACAAAAGTTTTTTTGCAAGCTTCTTGTAAGAAAATATGACTTCATTATCAATAGCAATTACTAACTCCATTGGCAGGTTGAAAAATATAGACAATATGGAAATTCAACATTATTTTGCCACGGTGTCTTTAATTGAAAGATGTTCTAAATCCACTTTGGTTAGAAAAAAAAAAACTGTTTCTTGTCTTCAGCTTTCTCCTAATTTAGTTGGTTTGGCATAATTACGCATTTGAAAAGCAAAGTCGACTCACTTGTGCGGCTGCCTGGCGTGGAGGTTCAGGATCGAACCCTTAGGGTTGTTGGAGATGTTCGGCTTTCAAGCTTGAAATATGGCGTCACATAGAGACAACATCCAAATACAGTAGCAAGAAATGAAAGCGATTTCACCTTTGATGCCAGAGAAGCTAAAAAAGAGAATGCAGAGAATGAGGAGGGGTGAAAGTGAGCACCAGTAGGACTCAGCAGGAGCTAAACATGGAAATCTCTGGCTGACACTGACGCCTTCGCCTCACTTCTGCCAGATTTCTTTGCTTCAGTCTCCTCTGGTTTAGTTAAAATGTCTCACCGTCTGTCTTTTGCCCTATTTATCTCGATCCCTCACTGCGATGAAGCCAAAGCAGTGAAAAGATGAATGTCACATGAGGCTAAACTTGAAGAGAGAGCGGGGGACAGGTAGAGACTTTTTTTTCTCATGGGAAGGTCAGTGTGTGGCTAAACCTGGAATCAGAACGGAATCTCAAACCTTAAAGCACACCATAAAGCCAGGAGAATCAAGAATCAAGAATCAATTTATTTATATAGCGCCAATTTACAACAGGTGTCGTCTCAAGGCACTTTACAAAAAATCAATTAAAATCAAGGATACATTCTAACAAATCAATTTGAAAAAGTTTCCAATCTAAGGAACCCCAACAGATTGCATCGAGTCATTGACTTGCAGCATTCACTCCTCTGGAATCAGCATGCAGAAACAATGGCTTGTGTTGT
>JAVLVB010000366.1:323862-360515 GCA_032876305.1 Orestias chungarensis | reverse complement strand
TACATTTAGACTGTCATTTTTGGTGTCAACATGAATGTTAAAATCTCCCACTATAATGATTTTATCAGTGTTTAACACTATATCAGATAAAAAATCTGAGATCTGATCTATAAATTCAGAGTAAGGACCTGGTGGACGATACAAAATAACAAACAGAAGTGGTTTAATTCTTTTAGAGGTTGGATGAGGAAGGCTAAGGAACATCTCTTTTTATTTTTATTTTAAAGATGATTTCGACCCGTTTTCCATTTAGTATAAATATTATATTCGAGTGTTGGCAGCATCATGCTTTAATCCCCCGGCTTTTTTTAGCAGACAGGAACCACCAACATCCAAGGTGACCTGCTAAAAGCTGCAAAAGACTTTCACTTTCCTGCAAGATATAAAAAATAACTAACTGTAGATGGGGGGCAACCTGGTTGTGTACAGGGGTTCTAGCATGATCGACCAACAATCCCCATGTGCAACAGGAAATTGAATTAGAACTTTAAAGGATGATTTAAAAATGAGATTTTTCCTCTGGGCTACAATATTGCAAGACCTTATTTCAATGAACAAAAGAACAAAATAAAAACTCTCTTTAATCTTCGCTTTAATATTCCACTGGCACTGACAACCCATTACTGTGTAGGTGTTGATTATGTTTTTAGTATTTATGAATAATATAATTGCTGGAATCCACAAGTCTTTTTCAGTCACCAACTGGTTTTCTCGATTGTACTTATCTCCGTCCATTGATTGCAGCGTTGCAGATTCCCCCCCCCCCTCGCATGAAGCTGTCACCACTATATTTTACCATGAGAACAGTGCGTTACCCTTATTTATTTATGTTTGTCCGACATGGCTTGTAGCTAGGACCTGAATATGGCTTTTTTTTTGCCACTCCTTAATCAAGCTCTGATCTGTGGACTACATAACTAAGTTATCCTGTAACAATATATTGTTTTACGTTTCCCCTGCTTTGTGGCTTTTTTTAGTCACTAATGTTCTGCAATAATCCTCTGAGGCGTTCAAACAACATTATTTACACTGAGATGAAATTAAACTGGATTTTATTTAGAAAAATGACAAAAACTGAAAGGATAAGTTTTGTATGGAGTTGTGTGTACTTGGAATATATCCGTAAACAATTACTGAAATCCCAATAGTCCAATGTGTTAAGAATATTGGGATTATGAGTCACCATTTATATTCAGGAACAAAAACATACAACTGTGTTTTTGTGTTTTTAAAAAAAGTGCAAACACACACAAAGCATTTGTGTTCATCTGAATCACTTTATTGCAAACAAATCTGCTGTTAGGCTCATCCTAATGGTTAATCAAGATTACTGGGAAACGGTACATATCTACAGAAGAGACGACAGAACTCCGACAACCTGCACACACATAATCTGCAGGCAACATTAATGTGCATGGTGGGAGAAAAAAAACGCATTTTATGTACAAAGTCACTGCTTACAACAATGTGAAATCATAATCTCTAGCTAGATTATCATTGTTAAAATGGAGACCGACTGAAAAGCTGATGGTGAGTGTGATTCTGACTTGATCCTTTACACTAATTGCTAAACCACAGGGTACAAAATAAGGACAGAAAATGAGAAAAACAAGAATCTAAATTGAAATGGGGTAACAGATCCAGGCCTGACATGAAAAAAAACAACAGCATTAGCAATAAAAAATAAATAAGCAATAAATTAAATTTGAAAACAACAACTAGAAGCATTCCATAAGTGGCATTGCGTAGTGGGAGGCACGTGCTGTCAAATCCTATAGGATGAATTACTCAGAAGAGAAAAAACGTTGCTCTACCACCGGACTGCTAAAATCTGACATTCACTCTGACGGCAACAGCATGAATGTTAAAGCACCATAGAACGAAAACAAAAACACGCACAGCTGATTTATCTGTGGAAACATCCGTATAAAACATGGAGGATGTCATAAGGTTATAACAGGGAAAGCTGTAAAAGTCGTAAAACAAAAAAAAAGTCTACAGAAAAAACGAAACAAGAAACAATGCATAAAAATACAGTGCAGGTAATTCAGATCAATGAAATGTAGAAAAAGATTTGCATGAATGCAAGAAGAATGAACAACATTGACTGTTTTGGATTTTCCACAGGATTTAAAATGTTTGATAAATCTGGAGTGAAAACAAAATACAAATAGAACATTTGGGATTCAAAGGCAAATTAGTGTGCAAAGTTGTATCCATCAGAGATTTGCGGCTCATTATTTATCCCTGGATTTAATGTGTATATTCTACAGAAAACAGATTTAAAAAAAACACAAAAAAAAACAAAAAAAAACTTCCAGATCCAACATGTTCCACGACAGAGTTAGAATGCTCATAAAAATAATCGAGCCTTTCTTCTGGATGGCTTTGACATATTTGTGCTTCATTCACTAATACTTCACTGACACGTAATAGGTTGTTTCGCGTTTTCAATGCAGTGTGAAGTCAGTGCGACAAAACTGATCTTGGGAGATTCAAAAACGTAAATAATCGTACAACATTAACATCTAAATTTGAAAAGTAGAGCGAAAAAGCGGTCTTCGCCTAATTAAGGGGTCCTTTTTATAATGTAGTCCAGGCACCAACAGCATACGGAAGCTAAAGCAATGTAAAAACAATCCAGATGAATATAGACATAAGACTCAGAAGAAGGGCGTCAAATGGGAAAAAATGTAATTCCTAAAAAAAAAAAAACTTTTTTTCTTGTGTATCCTGTGTGTAAGACTTAGAAAGAAAACAAACATTTAAGGTAAAACGCAACTTCTGGAATAAAAAGCAAACCTTGGTGAGTGGGAACGTTCTGCTCAGGTTTGTCCAGTTTTTCATGATGCGTCTCTCTTTCCAAGGGTTTAATCAGAGGAGGAATATCAATAAATGGAAAATGTTTTGACGTGTGCTTGTTTCCACATTCCTTCCACATTTTTCCCTCCATATTGGCATTTGTTTTATCCCAGTGAGAAGGCAGTTGGCAATTTTTCGACGTCAATCTCTTCATGAAAAGCCAGTCCATCCAGTGATATCACAGTTTGGGTCACAATATTTTGTTGAAATAAAAAATAACTTTTTTTTTGGTCCAGGAGATATCGAGGAGGCGTTTTCCCAAGGATGCTTTTCCTTCATTAATCCAGACAATATCTTGATACCGGGGTCATAGGTCTGTTACCTTGTTTTCAACAGCAGCAGCGATCTGTTGGAGTCTGTAGCCGAGCTGCATCTTTTGAGCAGTGGGATCCTCCTCCAAAGCTGTGATAATCTGATACGAAATGCAAGGAGTCAATGAAATAGAAGCCAAATCTGAAAAAACACCAACTAATACAGTGCAGAAACCTTTTAGTTCATAAAATATTTAACATCTAAAAATAATGCATCCTGGACAAACCCCCAATAATTTTATGAGTAACTTAGTTGGACAAAAAATTTAAATCGAAAAGATTTTTGTTTAGCCAGGTTAAACATAATCAAATTGTTATTTTTGGAGCAGATTTATTCAAATGCAGGTTTTATATCCACACTAAGGCTGCACGACATTGGACAAAACTGACTGAACTTCTGTTTTTTTACCCTTTCAAAACACATGGCAATTTAAGAAATGTACAGGTATTATTAACAAATGATTGAGTATCGCCTTAAATAGTAAAACCATGTTTGTATTTATTTGATATTTATTTCTACTGTAAATAAATAAGATTAGAAAACATTACATTGACAGTAATTGTTCTCTTATATGCTGCTTTTTTTCTTTTCTTTCTTTGTCATCTGTGGTTTAATCATTCTGTGAACTTCAGCAGTCTGGGCAGCAATCATTAGTGTTCAGTGTGAATACCTGCTGCTGTATAACTCTGTCCACACGGATAATTATTACAATAGCATGAAAAATGCAAGCTCATATTGTTTATTAAATTAGCCAACTATAATAGTGATTCAAACACGCCCCTGTGATCTGAATATTGTGCATACTGTTTTTGCGATGATGAGGATTATGATGATGATGATGTATTCCAGCTTTACTGGGTAAACCTTTTTCACATCCAGCGAGTAAAAATATAATGACACTTAAGAAAAACCAAAGGATTTTGGCTTGGACTCAAATGGAAATGCTTAACAGACATTTTGAATAGCTTACTGTATGTTATCAAGGTATAGCAAGGAATCTTGAAAAATGCAACCATTTTTTGTCATACTGTTGTATCAATGGATTAAAAGGCCAGTTCAATAAGAAGTCAGAGAAAATTCAGGAGTTATAAAGCTTTACTCTAGATGCATTGAGTCCAGATTAACACAATGCTACCGCTTCTATACTTGTTGCTATACACCACCTGTCAGCTGGTTGAAAAAAATGGAACTAAGCTTGATGGTTTGAATAAAGACACATCTTTACTAAGAGCCAAATGGAATGTAACTTTGTAACTTTTATCAAACACAGTCAGAATATTGTTCTGGCTCATACATAATGCAGGGCACATAAAAGAGCTTCAGTGATACTCACTTGATCATAGTATTTGTTGATGTACTTATACAGTTCATGTAAAGCCACAAGGCAGTTGACCTCAGCTGCATAGTTCTGTTTCAGGAAAGGAAGACATCTTAGTAAAAAACCGTGATAGATGCAATTATTTCATTTTTAAAAATTACTATGATCCATGCCAACTGCAGTATTAGTTCTTGATACTGTTTACATACACGAGAAAGTTCTGCCAGAGCCGAGTTCATCTCTTGGTCACTAGCAGAGATTGTCTGTTTGATGTCAGCATAGTATCTACAAAAACAAGAACCGGGAGAAGATTTCTGTCACAAAAACTACAAAACAAACCATAAACAGATGATTTTGAAAACATTTCATATTTCATTAAAATATGAATTATTTACCTAACTGCAAATTCTATTACAGTTTCTTCATAAAACCTAAGACATCCAAAATAAATCAGAGGACCATAACATATATGAAGTACAGGAGTTTATGCATGGGGTTACTCTTAAACCCACTTCATAAGGCCAAGGAAATCAGCTAATTTTTGCTGAGTGAGCCCTCAACATATCACTAGTGTAGTATGCATGGTTTAATGTGCAGCTGACAGTAGTAACTAAAGCAGTCTGCTCGCCGACAATCCATGCATGGAAAGCCTTCAGGCTTAATCTACCTTCTGTCTAACACTAACAGATGTCCTCAGCTTCACTCCCTCTTGTCTCTTTCAGAGATTTTGGTTTTTTTTGTGGCTGGGGTGAACAAGGTGACTGGCTGCCATATTCTTACCTCTCCACCATCTGTTTGTAACGTGGGATGTCTCTGGCATACAGCAACTTGTTGATTGGGGAATCCTGTACAAAGAATATTACATATTAAGTACTGAAATATCAGGTAAATGATCATTACAATACAAATGAAAGAAGTAATGTATAACTATTCTGCGTGCACAAGATACCTTTTATTCTAACCGCTACATTTTATTTATTAAGTTACAAATTAACCAGCCAAGCTCTTTACCTCACAACTCCTTCTGTGAGCCAGGCTTTTAATATGTGTGATCTAGATTAACACTTTATATGATTGATGATGTACAGAAGGCATTCAAAACATTATTGGGTGTAGGTATGGCCAAATGAAGGATAGATAAGAGAAACTGCCAACTCTGCGGGAATGCTGTAAAGAATCCTTCTGTTCTGTAACCCAGAAAAATCTCTTCACCCTCCCCAGCTTGTGGTCAGCTATGGTGCATGAATCCATGAAGGTCTGGGCGATGACGGACAGCACAGCATCTACGTGATCGGAGGTCTGGACATCGAAGATAAACTGGGGGTTCTTCAGAATGTTGATCCAGAACCGCAGTGGTAAACTGCATGAAAACAAAGGATAGTTGATATAAGTAGTGGAAAAGAAACTGGGATGGAAATAGACTTTTTGGTCCTCATTTAGTGTTATCTCAATGTTTAACTTGTACAAGCTTTATTGTCGTTACCATAGTACTATTGTCTAAGCAGTGGATGTTGTAGCCAGCTGCCAACTCCTGAGTTTATGCTTGTTAAGAAGTTATTTTTAAATGAAAACTAGAAACACCACATATTTGTACAAACTTAACAACAAATCGTGTGAATTTAATTTTTTATTTGTTACCATACCACTTACTGAAGCATGAGCTTCTTCTTGTTGAAAAAGTAAATGTAGAAACGTCAAAATCTTTAATGCATCAAAACTATGACAAGGAGTACCTTAAAGAGGCAACTTTAAAACCTGCTGCCATGCGAAAAGGTATGCTAGAAAGCTAATAAGTAAAACCTGATTATTTTTTCTTCTGAAATTAACCATAATACTTTATTTAGCAGTTTTTAATAAAACATAGGTAAGACAAAGACCGCGGCACATTTCCTAAATGTCAAACTAAGCTAAATTTCTAAGTACAATTATTAGTCCCCACCCCCCACGTATCATCCAAACCTGAGTTACCTGTTGGTTTTCCAGATGTGGATGGTCTCTGGGTCTGTGATGTTGTGCTGCAGCGCCTGCTCGTCCAACAGGTCGAAAAAGTATTTGACAGCCAGAGGCACGGGCGAGCTGGTGCTCAAGATGGCAGTAAATAAATCGTCCACGAACTTCTGCAGCGTGCCCTGGGAAAGCACAAGGAAGTGAAGGGGAATAAACGTGTTTTATGATAAAAGACTGTCGGTCACCATTAGCGCCTCAGATTTCACACCCCAAGCTCCTTTAGATGCTAAGCTCTCCACACCTGACAATATTACATTTAATTAAATAAACTAAATGAAGAGAAGGTCCTGAAAAATACCCAGAATACTTTGTTAGTGATGAGTAGGGGTGTCCTGATACAGCTTTGTCACTTCCAATTAGGTATGAATCTTACATGCTTACATAATATGCACATTAAATAAAAGCTGCTGAGACAGACTGACTGTGTTGCTGTGACAACATCTGACATCTTACATGCAAAGCCGATATATTTATGCATTAATTTCTTTGCTCATATCGGTCCGATATTGATCCAGTATCGATATAGGGCCACCCCAGTGATACGTGTTTTGGAGGTTTTTCTATATTGAGAGAGTTGAAATAAGAAACCAAAGACATGAAGAGGAAGTTAAAAAATGTGGGGAAAGTATCAAAACGTGCCAGCAGAGTCTTTCCTGACCCCACTTAAGGGTTTCCCCTGGTTGAAATCTGTCTTGTAACTGTGTAACGTGATACTACACAGCCTGATGGAAACATTGAAATACATCTTGTTTATCCTAAAATCTGTTTATTAATTCATTAATAATTTAAAGTGAAACAATAAGATAGTTTTACATTAATAAATAAACGGGACGACAGGTGAAACCTGCCCTGTGCTAAATGCATGACTCTAGTTTTTATTTTCGCACACATTGTACGTTTCATTTAAAAGTCCACTCCCTCGCCCAAACGGCACTTTGACAGTAAAACAGTTACTGCGCACTCTATAGGGTCATCATACATCATGTAGAGGCGCTTAATAATGAAAACTTACATTAGTTCACAATATAGGACTTTTCTGGTAGAAACTAAAGGCTGTGAAAGGCACACAGCCATGGGTCGTTAGGGCTGCAGTGTTTCAGTGTTAAGTATGAAGGATGGTGTGAAAAATGCAAAAGAAGTCTTTATAAAAGGGGAAACGCAGCTAATGTTTTTCTGCATCATTAGGCTAGAGAAAAGTATGGGAACAAAGTCACACAGCGATAAATCTTTAAAGACTACTGGGAATATTATATTATTGATGTTTAACCAGCTAATGCTCACGGCCGCTGGAAACATCGCATTTAAGTGCAATTAGTTTTCCCTGTTCTACAGGAACATCGTTCCGATTAACAGCCGACGCATTTCAGACCCGGTCTAATAACAGAACAACGCTAATCGACTCCATTCTGTCCATTAGTTGTTCCGAGAACAGGACGAGTCGCCCGAGATTCCACCGATGACCTGACGGACGTCATTTTCTTCCACTTGGCTGTGTTACCTTCATGGAGAGCAGCCGTGTGAGGTAGATCTCAGGAATGGCCTTCGCCCGCTCCCCTCCTTTCTCCCTCATGCTGCCTCTCCTGTGCTTCGGTAACTCGGATTCGTCACTGGCTTTCACCAGATGCCAAAGCCTCACCCCACCTTCTTCCCCATCATCCAACATTGGGGTCTCTGTAGGAAAAAGGGATGACAAGTGGAACAAGATGGCGGATAGTTACACCGACAAACAGACACATTTTAGATATTAAATACGTGATCTAAAAGTGACTCTAAGTGGAAACGACAAAACGAGGAATAAGTCTCAGCAGGGGCGTTTTAAGGTATTTGCAGGTTCTGAAACGTTGGATTCTAAGCTTTCAACACATCGAGATGTGAAATTAATTAAGATTTTGCCATCTTCAAATGCAAAAATCTTCATGACACTTACAAAAAACGGTCTCAAAGTTTGAGAAGAAATTTCCCCTAGCCAGATCTGAAATGTATATTTATATTACTTTGCAATAAGCTCAACCTGCAGCATTGACATTCAGCCGGTTAGAACAGGCACTTTAAACTTCTTTTTATCTTGAGTAAAGATCATCATCGTCTGTAAAACTGTTCTGATTTGACTTATACAATAGTATTCAAGCTCACCTCAGGGTTCTGCTTATGTGGCCCTCCGACTAGAATCTATCGTTTTTTCATAAAATATAAAAAAATTTTAGCTGTGTAATATTCTAAACTAAAAATTACATTTAAATAAAAGTTATCTAGGGTTTTTATATGTGTGCAGACAGTGACAAGCAAACAAATCTGTAAGATAAAAATACCAGCTCTCACTGGGACTCCAGTCGTTGAAAGGAGTCGTTTAAAAGAATCCGATCAAGAATGTCGCATCCCTGAACCTTAATCAGAATAAATATATTGTTAAGCTGACCCTCAAGAAGGCTCAGCTACTGTGTAAAAACAAGTTTAACATACACAAACCTTTCCTTGTTGGAACCTCTGAAACTATTTTCTCAAACATTGTTTTTTCTGCTCTAGTTTTGCTTTACGTATTATTTTCTGATAGGTTGTATGTAGAATTTTGTGTTTAATATAGTGATAAACTATAATTTATCACGCTTTGATTATTATTTGGATATTATTATAGTTTATGATATCAAAAATATAAAAAAGAAATAGAAATAACACAGCTTTTAAAATATTTCCCACTTAGTTGAAAAAAACAAAAAAACATCTATTTAATACTCCTCCTCAAAACGAGTCTAATAATTGTAACAAAAGCTTCACACAGAAAAGCTAAACAGTGACCCCCACTGGTCATTTCCCAGAAAGGCAACAGATTTAGAAATTTAGAGATGAAAGCAGAAAAATACTACATTTTTGTGACTTAACTACGCAAATACGTATAGCTGATAGAAAAAAATTATAATTTACTTAAAAAGTTTAAAATACTGTATTTATCTTTCTAAGCAAGGGCATTTAATTACAGTTAAACACTAAATGTTAACTTAGTAAACTAAAGAAAACAAAAGTAGGGATTCCCAGCAGAGCAAGTAAAAAAGTTATGACGCCCTAATGTTTCCCCATTTGGCCGAGAAACCTCAAGTGAGACGCTTCTTGTATGTGCCTACCAGTTTCTGACATCAGTCTTTTCACTTTTACCTTCAGATGAGTCAGGCGTTTCTTACATGTGCAGCCCGTTTCTAATCAATATACCTACAAATAGATCATGGTTTAGACCTCCACTTGGTCCTGAACTTCCCACATGTTAATCCTCGACCCTTCCTTATTGGGTTTCTCAGTATGTTTTGTCGATCAACCCACATACAGGAGCGCCTTAAACTAAATATATAAAGATATTCCAATCATTTGCATCTCATGGGAGTGTTTGAAGCCGTTTTAACTTTGATTAAATCCGTCCTGAAATGTTGTTTTTGATTCATTTCTACTAGTTGCTTAGTAACATGTTAGAAAACACGCATGTCGTCTTAAGATATTTTTTTCCTGTCTGGATTGGTGTTGGTTTGTGACTCACTCTCTCCAGGCATGTAGTCGTGGCTGTCATGAAGGTGATGCTTGTTGTTCCTGGGGACGAGGGCCACGGTGGCTCCGTCTGGGACCTGTACCAAACAGTTACATCACAGCTGTAAAGCATTTCAAGTGTATTCAGTCTATGAACAATAACACATTTCTCACATTACAACCACAAACCCTAATATATTTTAGCATGAGTTACCCTAATAGGCCAACAAGAAGTGGTTCATGAAGACGTCTTGGGAAAAACGGAGAGTTTTCGACATCGTTTAAAATAACACAGACTGTTTCAATTACATGCATACTGAGAACCGTCAATACATTCCAGTGCAGCTAACAGTAAACTACCAGGAGTTTAGACCTAAACATATGTTGGAATCTCAGTTTGAGCCATTTTGCCAAAAAGGCAGCTAAATGTGAAACACTAAACTCAGTTAACCCTAATCCTTTTGTTGGCATCTCATATAAAATCTTACTAAAGTGAATAACATTTGTGGTCATGAGATAAAAATAGAAACGAAAATGTAAAAACAACAAAAACAGGTATAAATACTGGAACACTGGACCAGCTCTGTACCCTCAGCAGGGCCCTGGACGGTGAAAGGGGTATGCCCAACCAGTCTACATGTACTTTGTGGACTTGGAGAAGGCATTTGACCGTCTCCCGCAGGGACTCCTGTTGAAGTCTGGCACGTTTCCGGCGAGGGTTGGACTCCCCCCTTTGTCACCGATTCTGTTCATAACTTTAATGGACAGAATTTCTGGGCACAGCCAAGGTGTTGAGGGGATCCGTTTGGGTGGCCTTAGGATGCGTCCCTGCTTTTTGATCCCGTAAAATCGAAACTGACAATTAAGAACCCCCTGTGTGTTTGAATGAGCCTGAATCACAAAACACAGCGGTTACGACTTTGCCTCTGATCTAATAGAAAAATGTTCCGGATGCTACACGCATAACTTAGACACAGGTTTAGAGGAATGGAGCAGCTCAAACCATTCGATTAGGATATGTCTCTTTGTGTTGGACGATGCAGCTACTTTAGGAAATGTCATGAATCAAACTGGAGGAGACACCACGGCAAAAAAAAGCACATCCTTTTTCGGAAAAATAGAACTAAATTGGAATTTGCTTGACTTGGCTCAAACAGCGGCAGACCTTGTAGTGCTGTAACGTGTTGAGGCGCTTCCAGGAGCCTTGCACTACGGATGTCAGGTCCTCGTCTGAGAGAATGAGATGACCTGCAACCCCGGCCCGCCACTCTGCATGGGAGAAGCATTTAAGTAAGAGAAAGGCTTCTGCTGATCATTGGATATTAAAGACTTTCAGGTAATGCTACTAAAAAGAAAGACAAACCTTCAAGATAACACTTTGTTGCATGAGACACTCTAAGCTAAGCTGTACTAACCAAGATGTAGCGAGTCGACGTGTGGCCTCTGTGAGAAGGACATTCCTTTCCAGGACTGCTCCAGAACTTTCTCCTTTACTTGGGTGATGGTGTCACAGTCCAGCACTTTCGCCGGGACCGTCTGATTGGTGTCACCTCTGGTGGCGGTCGCGGCCGGCATTGCGACATTTAGAGTCTGCGCAGGAAGACGGGAAGGTTGTTAGCGCCACCGTTCAGATGAGTGTTTCAAGAATCGCAGCCAGATACACTTCAGCTACAAACGTATTCACCGCCATGTATGTTCTACCTCTATTATTAAAATTATTAAAATAAGAAAAATTATGACAAAAAAATAAAGAGTATTCAACGATAAATAATTGGCATAGGTGTTTATCCCCTTTTAAAATGACTTATACAATTTAACAGAAATTCAAACTGAATGACTAGACAGAGAGTTGACAAGAGTAAGCTTCATGGTTAAGTGGAACAAGGTTCCTTCGCCTGATTGGACAACAGAGGAGCTGTGTGGCCAACAGACCAGTCGCTGTGCTGTTAAGACACCAAACATGAGCACTGCGAGACATGAGAGCGGCATCATAATGCTGTAGGGATAAAGAAAAGTAAACTGTTTACTAGGATGAATGGAGGATTGCACAGATGCGTGTACATAGACTCTACGTTGTTACTGCAGCCACAGCTTTATCTACAAATCTCTGGAATGAAAAGGGTGATTGTTTTGCGGTGACTTACTTTTTATGTTTTTTTTAATGTCGAAATATTGTATTGATCAATAGTTGTTTGTGAAAGCAATGAAAAGGTTAAAAACACCCAAGCGGGTTAATTTTACTGCAACTGTAACTCCCAAAGTCCTGATCTGAATAACCGACATTGTGATAAAGAAAAACAAAAAGATAAGCTAAAATGTAGAACGATTATATCCATGTTATCACGGCAATATTAAACAGCATGGCAGTAATGAATCATATCTAAACCATTTCATTCATTTCGGATCCACTTTTGACAACGTTTCCTAGGATTGTCCTCTCTATTCATTCTTATAGAAAATGCCACAGCATGATGCCGACGCCACCCTGTTTTACACTGTGGAGGATGTGTGTGTTCATGTTAATGTGCCCTATTGATTTCTGCCGTGCAAACAATTATGGATGTAGGTCAAAAGGTTTCAGTTTGGACGCATCTGACGGGAAGACCTTCTTCCTCATGTTTACTTGTTGCTAACTGCCACAAAATCTCCTCACTATATCAATAATAACTTTCCCTTTTCATGTTTAACGTAAGGTATTATTGCAATTTTACTAAAACAGATATGAACATGGGATAAGAATATGTCAACAAGCAACAAAATAAATAAGAGGGGTGGGGGATTCTTTTCCCCATGAGATCTATAATCTAATTCCAATCTAATCAATTTCAGTGACTCGTTGGGAATCCTCCTCACCAGCGTGCGGTACTCCACGTCCTCTCGTAGCAGCCGGTTGTCGTTGAGAGTATACTTGGCTTTTCCCGTCACGGCGTCCACAGGTCCCTTGTCCACCTGGTGTTTTATTGCTCGGAACAGCATGTAGAACGACTCCCCCGCTGATTCCTGGCGAGGCAGAGAACGATTTATTCGTTTGGGACTTCTTCCAGTACCATCTGCTCTCTGCCTCGACAGCCAGGTCCGACTGTCTCGGCTAAACAACTAAATCGGATTTACAACGACGCCGATGCGGGCGATCTGTGGAACATCTTTACAGCTCATTTTATAGCAGACCGTGACGCTTTAGAACACACAGGGCCATAGCTTTGAGTGGCCTTTCAAAATGGAACCAGTCAAAGGCTGAACCTAAATCTAGAAGGACAACCTTGAAAAGACAGAACCTGCAATACTGCAGTCTTTAAGAGGCTGAAACATTAGAAGTTCTCTCAGTTTTCTATGACGTGAACAAAGGCATCATGAAACTGTTGTGTGTGGAGGGTGTTGGTTGACCAGAATCCAATAAACTACATATTAAGATAGTTTTTTTCGTGGCAAAATAGTTTCAAATGACGCTCTATTTGTGCTGATTAACGATCATATCTTAACACTTAAGTTGAACGTTCTAGTAGGTTTTGTAAAAATAAAACATGTGGCACCAGAAAACCAGAAGAGTTATACTTAAATGGCGTAAACATAAAAAAAAAAAAAAAGTTACGTAAGGATTATAAGAGAATATTCTTTTCACCGTGAATCCAACGTCTGTTTACCTGTACAGTCTCAGACAAGCGCAAATATTTTTCAGTAGTTTTTCCTATGGTACACACTTAAAACCCATTTTCTCAATGTTTGAAGACAGCAGATACATTAAATAAGTGAACAGTTATATTGTGGAGTTTATTAATAACGGGTGTATTTCTCTCTAAAAGGCTGGATAACAAATTAAAATCCTGACCAATTAGTTCTTGTGTTCTTACCGTTTGCTTCTTTTTTTTCCCACCGGCCTGTTCAAAAGTTGCCCATGACTTCTTTATTGCACTGCACATGATAAACATACACCTGCTGTGTGTCAAGTTTTCTTCTCAGTTTAAGGGTTCTTAATAATCCTGGAAATGTTCATTTTCCGGATTAATAATTCTTAACAGTAAATTATTCTATATGAGGTCATCTTGATGACAGAATTAACAATGCTAAAGAAACTTATATTCATGGCAAATTATCATAAATCCGATTACTCTTTATAATAATTTCAGTATGTGTGTCAACGTCAAAACGTTTGGCCTTGTATGACCCTGTGCTGTTGCCGTATTGACAGATTAGATTTTTACTCTATAGATATGGGCCCCTAATGAGTTGTGATGTGCAAAATCCAACAGTTAAACACCCTCAAAAACGTGTAGAGACAAATGGACATCCAGTTTGTCAGCAGCTTCTCCACCACGGATTCCGTTCTGGGGGAAAATAATAGATTATCTTAGAAACTCAAACAAGGTTGTGGGGAGTATCCCGATTTCTCACACACATTTTGGGTAAAGAGTCCTCACCTTCTCAGCATGAGTTTGGGATTTTTGGCCACGTATTGTTCGACCAGGTCATTCAGCAGCGTTTTGAGGATATCTGTGAAGTACTCCAGTTTACCGTGGAGGGCCACAGTCAGCAGAGAGGCCACATACGCTCGGTCCCTGGGGGAAAATGTCCGCTGGACCTCCAGAGTGTGAATGAACTGCAGGGACAAGATGATGTGAAAAGAGCTGCTGTGTGAGCATAAATAGGAGAAAATGTCATTTGTGGTCTTGAGAAGTTTACTTTGGTGAGAAACAGTTTGCTGTTGAGCAGATTGGACAGCTGGACCAGCCCCTGCTCCACCGTCTGTCTTCGGCTCTCTGGAACGTCCAGGTCTCGCCTCAGTGGGGACTCCTGGTGGCCCGGGAAGAAAATGCGCTCTGCATACGCCCGATAATCGAGGACGGGAATCCCTGAACCCACCAAGTCGCTGGACATGTCCATCATCTCTGTCATCAGGTCTGCACAGTGAAGAAGGAGCTGGTTGGTTTTCTGACTTTCCATTTAGGTGAATAGAGAATAGTTGAAAGGACAAAACCCAGGTACCTGTGAACTCCTTCTTACAGCGGTCCCTCACACTAGTCTCCAGGTTTTCAAGCTGGATCTGAACTTTCTTATAGTCTCTCATGGCCTGTTTGCTCTTTCTCCTGTTTCAAACAGCAACAGTGCAAAAGGTCATGTTCAGATAAGGACAGGAAGCAGGTCTGATCTATTTAAAATCTACAGTGTGTTCATGTTTACCTGTATATAAGCACTATGATGAGCACGATGAGAGCCACGATGGAAGCGCCGACCCCAACTCCCACCTGAGCCTCCATAGGAAATGTAGACTGTGCCTGGATGTCGTATTGCACTTTGCCCAGGGAGAAGTTCAAATTCCCCATTTTCACCTGAACGCATTTTTAAACAGACGCAAAGAGATTTTCATGCCATTTTTTTGAACTATTCACTACTCGTCAAACCTTTTAAAATTGTTTCATTGGATAACAAACTTTATGCATTTTATTGTTATTTTATGTAAGTTGAAAAGGTGTGGCCCACATTTGTATTCACCCCCCTGGTTAACGTGGTCTCAAGTCTTTAAAAGTCTGTAAAAGGTTAATTTTTTCAGGTTCAACTTGTATTTTACTCTGCCAATCCCACCATTAACTGAAGACGTTTTCTGTTGTTTCAACAAAACAGGATTCCCGCAGTATAATGTCGTCACCACCTTGTTTAGCCATCCGGATTCTCAATCATAGGTGAAATATCTATAGATATACTATGCTAGTTTCCTCTGGTTGCCGTCTCCCCTGTGATGTACTCAATGGTTGCTTTTATGAATAATGATCTTTATCCTGCCCTCTCTGTTCATTAAATACTCTAAACATTTAGTGAAAAACGTAGCCTTCATCTGCCTGTATCGCAATAGAGTATTAATAAATATCTATAGATTCCACAGTTAATAGCGAAAGTCGATAAGTGTGTGTTATAACACCATTTTGGTGCCTACCTTCCAGGCTGAAACAAACGTACTCTGTTTTCGTAACCATCCCCCGTTTTAGTACCTCATTCTATTCACACTTATTCAAGAACCACTGGTTACATTCAACCCGAGTTTGACGTATCAAAACGGGAATATTTACTGAGTTGATGCCTAGTCAGTGGGTGGAAAAACTCAAAAAGGCTTTTTTGTTTTTTTTACTCATGTATGATCCGGCTAATTCAAGATTAGCCATTCTACTGAGGTACAAACCAATAGGAGACTTGTTCCTAGTTTTTTTTACATTGACAGTCACATTTAAACATGAGTTTTAAAGCAGTGATAAGCAGAAAACTACAGGTAAACCCTAAAGACAAAACTGGATGTTTTGTTTGTAACATGAATTTGATCAAATATCACTCCATGTCACTCACAGTGAACTCAGGCAGACTTTCCAAGCCGTCTTGCTTCCTGTTGGCTGTGATGAGAGGCTGCTGAGCTGGCGGCTCACAGTAAAGGTGGTTGTGTGTGAGGGTCTTCACCACACACAAGCCCCCTCCTATCCGGGCCTCCACCTCCTGCTTGAACATGGCAAGATCCAGGTTTTCTCCCTGAAAGGGAAAGATTAACTTTAAGAGATCAACTATTATCAGCAGAGTTTCTAAAGTTTAATCTTCTTTGGAAAACTGATGTTTGGAAGGCAAAAGATGTTCCAAACCAAGTGAGACTTGCCTCAACAGAGATGATGCTGCCGGGTTTGTGGTGGTACGGCTTGCTTGGCTCATTTCTGTTCAACACAAACAGCCTGGGGTTGGACTCGTAGCTGAACGTTCCACCCCCCACGGCACTGAAGTCAAAATGGAGGCTGTCCAAAAGAAAGTGAACCTTCACCCTCGCCACCTTGGCCTCTGGACCCACAGAGGGAGTCGGACACAGGATGAGAGTGGAGTTGTGCACTATGCAGTGGGATTCATGCTTAATGGGAGGAAAAAAAAAGAGCTTTGATGCTTTCAGTCTCGTCTCCATGTACAGAAACTTAGAAAGACCGAAAATACAGCAGAGACTGACTTGTTTCACGCGGCAGAGTGTTCCCTCGGGGCAGTTTGCTTCTGGAACAATCCTTCTCCATCTCCTCAGGGGACCCCGGTGGTTCTGTCCTCTTTTAAGGTGATCTTTAATCTTCATCCCGACGCTCCTTCTCCGTCTGGGAGGCAGCGCGTCATGTGGGCTGAGGGTCACCCTCAGTTTTGGCTCCTGGACAACATCCAGGTTGTGGCCGTCCACTCTGATGATCCTCCCTCCACTGAAATGTGTCATTTTGATTTTACCTTCTGCCGGTTTATTTTAAAAACAAAATAAACCCCAAGCGCTTTCTATAAGGGCAAGTCTGCAGCAGCAATTAGATTTGATACAGTTTTAGACTTATTTTTATATAAAACAGGCCGAGAAAGTTAAACAGCTCAAAAAACAAAAACGTTAGAAGCTGCTTGTAATGTTAGAATCTAACTGCTAATGAAAAGCGATCGCTCCAGCAATGATACCTTAGGAAGCTTTTGGACGGCGCAGCCTTTGTGATGTTTGGGTTGGGGGTGTAATGATACACCAAACCCCGCAGATGGCGCTTTGCTCCACCGAAGCGGACCATGATGCTGTGCTCTCCCGTTCTGTTGCTGCCTCTGGTGAGACACTTGATCTGATCGTCCTGGATGTCGAGCCTGAACACCAAAGAGTTCATCTCACCAGTGTTTTTACTCGGCAGCGTCCGCACAGATGACCACAAATCTACTTTTTCGGAGTTTTCTACTTTTCTTTTTTTCAAATAAAAAACTTTTTTAGGATCCTTACACCGTGCATGGCACCCCTCCAATCAGAACCTCCACCTCACTTGGATGCCCGGTCCTCAGTCCCCGACCTCTGATGGTGAGGGTCGAGCCTCCAGCTTTTGGGCCTCTTAATGGAAAAATGCTGCTGAGAACAGGATTCTAGAGATGGGAGATGAGACAAAAGGAACAGATATAAAGTCAAAGATGATTAGATAAAAGAAAAGGAAAACATTTCCAATCAGTAATCCAATACTGAAGATGTGATTCATTAAGGAGATTACACATAACCCCTGGGATTCAGGGAATGCAAGGTAGCCTTAAGGCCATGTAATTTATTAATCATTTAGGTCTTTTCATTAAGGCTGCTGTGGCAGATACGGGTGTTTTACGATTATGTAAATAAGCAGACAAGTTGTTCCTCTTGCACTGCAGTCGATCGCTTACATTTCATCAGCCACTAATTAAGACGAGCCACAGGGGGAGCTGCTATTCCCATAATTGGACAGTTATCTTAAAAGCTTTTTCGTCATGCATGATCTGTCCCAAAGCTGCACTCAGCTGCCAAGGAATCAGACTTTTACCACCTTCTTCCAATCAGGCATTTCTGTGTTTTTTTTGTTTTACCTACAAACATCAATGAAACCCTCCCGCTGCATGCTGCTGGATAGGTCATTAGAGCGCTCTATAAACTCGGGTGAACCCTTCCAGAACTTAAAGGAACCATTGTTTTCTCCGCAGCTGCATACAGTCACAGCAGATTATTGCGAAGCCAAAGCGGCATTCATTCACAATTACCTAAACCTCTTACGTTTGATTTAAAGTGTGTCTACCGCTCTATAATGGAAACAATAGGAAATCCGTGGGCCTGTTTTAGAGAAACACTTATTTTTTTCTTTGTAAATAAATAAAAATTTTGCCAGAAATATTTGATTCAGCTCCATCGTCATGAAATGGTAATCCGAATGAGACAATTGGTTTATGCATATTGACCCTCTAAACATGTAAACACGTCAAATCTTGTCATTGGGAATGTGACAAACTGAGCGAACTCGGCAACATCTGAACTTTTGTTATAACGTGGCATGAGTCCATTCTGAGTGCTCACAAGACAAAGAATGTTTGTTGCTAAATTCAGTCCAGGTGGAAATACAACCTTGTCTTTGTTTTTTAAGGACATGTTCCAACTCTTGGCTGTAGCTCTATTCTGAATAAAGTCCAGCATGTAAGTCATGACTGGAATGAATAAATGTGCGCCCATGCAAACGATGCATTCTGATTAATAAATCAGTTTACATTTTAATCTGACTAACATTCTGCGCATGTAAACGCATCTATTCCTTCAAGTACCCATTCAACAATAAGTAAATATTCTAACCTTAAATGCTGTGTTTTCATGAGCTGTAAGCAGAAAATCCTAATTCATCAAAACAAAGGCTTGAACAGGTCGGTAAATAATCTACACAATGTGTTTTAATTAGTAAACGGATTACTGAAATGAATAAACCGCTCAATATTGTTCTGATTTCGTGAATGGGTCTTTACACAAACTAAAAAGTAGGGGGCCAAGTACAGATCCTTGAAGTAAGATAATTGTTTTTAGTTCTGAAACTTTGTCATCCTAACACGGTTTAGTGAGCGTACTGACCTGAAAGCTGAATGTCTGGGCAGAAATCCCGCGTCCTCCCCCTGTCACGCTTACAGAGGCATGGCCCCTCCTCTCCCTTCCACTGCTTGTGGTCTGGCACACTATCCTGCAGCACACAATCACACAGCTGTTAGCATAGGACAGAATGGAGACCGTAGACGCGTGTATAGAGTGGCGCTTGCCTAGAAGACACTTCGTATCTGCTGTGGATGACGCTGCATGGCACTCCGGCCACGCTGACGGAGCTGTTGATGTCTTCGGCCCTCTGACCAAGATTAGAGCCAGAGATGGTAAGAACGGTGCCTCCCTCGATTGGGCCGGACACAGGGTCCAACTGAAAACACGGAAAAAAATGACACATAAACGTAAGTTCCAGGTGGTCACGACACATGCAAAAACAGTAAGACAAGAGTTTTATATTTAATGACTAAAAAATCTAATCGTTGGATGTCTAGCATTTCAAATTTCTCTATTTGAATATTACGATGAAAGCTGTTTGTTGGAGATCTTAGGTTAAGATTAAAACATTATGAGTCTCTTAATGTTCAGGTTTTGTTTAGTATATCTAGCTTGTAGATTTTGAAACATGACTGCCACAAACACACATTATCTAACAATGCAGATCCATCATTTCTAAACGTGACTTCTAATCTTTAGACTCATCTTCACTGCAAATGAAGAAGGTCTAAGGAAGAAAGTGTGAAATGGATCCTTTGCTTTAGTAAACCTCCATCATAACTAGCTAAAAAAAGAATTTTGATGCGGTAGCGAATACAATTCAATTTGAGTCCATTAAGTCAACAAGTTTGGCACATACACATACGACTACTGTACATTATGTAGTTCTAGGTTTGAGCACACAGATTGCTCAGAATCTATGAGTCTATCTTCTCTTTAGCTCACACTACATTCAGCAAAGGATTTTCATGAGATAACAGAGAGGGCAATAGAAAGAGGGTCAATTAGTAACAGCTATTAACTATTTACTCGTGAGTTCAAAATTTTTGCTTTTTAAGCATTCAGGTATTTAATTGAAAACAAGGTTTCCAGGTCCTTTCAAAACAAAACAGGCCCAGAGCATCACTGATCGATGAATTAAAATTAACAATAGGAAAATTGGTGCTTTTCACAAAAAAAAAAAAAAAAAAAAGAAAAGCTGGAGCTTTTGAGTCATCTAAAAAAAAAAAAAAAAAACTCAAAAAGCTCCTATGCTACATTAATGACATGTTTCTTCGTGTTTTCTCTTTGAAGGAGATGGTAAAAGAAATGACTGAGACGACAAAAGAATGTAACGTATATATATATAAAAAACAGGCCGGATTTGCATCTTTTTAACAAATGCACCACAATAAATGGCTGGATTACAAACAAGTTCTGTGTGAGAATATGCCAATGCAATAAAACATGGGTTGGATTTAAGACCTCTGCTACATTTTCACCAGGAGCGCCATCCGAGAACTGGAACGGAAATAAATCCGGTGCAAAGCAAGTGTCTATATCTTCTAGATTGCGACATCAATGCAAAAAAACTGACATGTTCTCCTTCTTCTGCAGCGAGTTGTTAAAATGTGGCGGTATAATAACAATTCACGTTGATTAATACATTGAGGTTCTTACAAAGTGAATGACCGGTGCGGGGCAGGAGTGCTTGATCTCATCGGCGCAGGAGTCTCGATAAACACAGATGGAGCTGGCAGCCCCGCCGCACCACACGCAGCCGTACTTTGGGTCCGCTGTGCGACAGCGGCTGCAGTCGGATCGGCCCACCGAGCAGTTGAACAAGGTGACTGAGGCGACAAAGGAAAGGATCCTTATTCAACGGCACTGATATAATTAGACAAAATTTCGGCACATATTAAGCAGCTTTTCCTACAAGTAAAAACGTGCACCTAGATACAGCACTTACCATGCAGGTCCTCAGCGCTGTCGATGAGAAAGTTGTTTTTCCTCCTTACGTTGATGGTTGCGGAGTATTCCTCTGTTAATAGGGAGTAAACGTACTGCAACACAAAAGGGCTCACGGCTCATTAATTTATTCACCACATATATACTGAACAAAACAAACAGTAAACATATATAAATTTGTACGCGTTTATATAAAAGCCAGGCCTTTCCCAGGAAGTCTACAAATTTAAATGAGTGATGCAGATTCTCCAAGGTTGACGGTTCATTTTCCCAAGAAAAAATGTTGATAGAATCTTGTGAAGGCTGAGAAGAAAACAGACAAACTGAGCTGAGTCAGTGGCCAGACAACCGGGATGTTTTCCAAGAAGATAAATCTCATACTTGACTTTGCTTTTAATGTTCTGTATGTTCCAAAGGTCCTATTACATTAATAGCCACTCTCTCCTAACATGTCCACAGGGCAACTATGCTCCTGATGTTAACGTGGTGCAGGATTTTGGGCCTGATCTGTAAGGTTTCCGTCCATGGTTGCACGTATAAAAGCTGCTACAGACTTGATGAAGCTGATCTACAAAACCAGCTGCTGTGCTGCAACAAAGGGTAGCATAGCAGGCGCGTTCCATTTGCCTTCATGACTATGCAGGTGAATAATGTAGAGATACAATAACTTAAGATAGAGGTTGTCAGATTTGTTGGAACCTTTACAAATATAAAAATAAATATGCAAAGGAAAAATAGACGGGCAATATCCTCTAGCAATTCCAGTATCAAACTGCAGGATTATCAAACAATATCAAGTAATTATGCCTACAAATACAGGAGAGACGCATCTTTATAGGCCAGAGAGGACGCCGCATGTTCTATTATATATGTTTTGCCTGAAAAAAAAGGTCTAAGTTGGGAAGATAAATGTAGCTGTACCGCAAAGAAACTTTATGCAGATGTAAAAAAATTATAAAATAATAATAAGCCTAAATGTTGTGCCATGGCCTTTCACAAACTAAACTGGACATTAAAAGCCAAAGGAGACCAAGAAACCATCAAGAGCCGAAGGGACACTGAAGGTATAACATAAACAAACAACTGTCCTGTCTGTTTTTTGGGGGGGGGGGCTTTCACCTTCCTCCTCCTTTTTATGGTCACTCCGCTCTACTGATGTTTACCACGGTGACGGCCAGAAGCATATGCAACATCCTCGTTTAGGCAGGGCAGGCCACAGCGCTTTCGCTGCTGTAATTCATTTCACTGCAACATGTGTACGCCAACACAAACATAAGTAATCATAAGATTCAGCTCCACAAGTGTAGATCAGATCGGAATAAAAAGGGTAATCCAAACAAAACTGGGTGGTTTATGCCGATTTATGAACGGAACGACGATTGTGTAAGTACCTTTATTTTATGTAAACAAGCCCCATCTCGGCTAGCAGTACCTGAGAGGTATAACGGGCGAGCCAAGCTGGTCAATTGCCGATAAAAGACGTCTAATTGAAACATTCCAGCTCTGAAAACATGTCATGATCCAGGACAGCGACGCAATCAGAGTTTTTAGTCCAAATACACTTCAATGCCAAAAAGGCGTTTATTGCAGGTTAACATCGTCAGCTAATGATTACATCTTTTCCTTATGAGCCGTCAGTTGAGCCAGAAACGCCATCACCAACTTCTGGTTGAAGAATTTTCCCCGTTTTTCTGTTCACTCTCTTTTATTCTGTGCAACAAATTCAAATAAATCAAGAAACGTACAGGAACTATATAAACCAGGCACCAATTAAACCATCAATGCATGTTGTTGCAAACCTTTAAAAGGACATTTACTTGACATTCTTTAACATGTGTGGATGTGAACCGCACGGTTTTTACTGACCTGGTATGGCTGACAGGTGATGAAGAAGACTGACGGTTGATCAGCATCAGGCTCTACGGAGGCCTCAACAACCACTGACTGGTTCTCTATGTCCAACACACACTCGTACTCCAAATCCTCATCCTGAAGGCAAAAACAATAAATAAATCCCTCCTTGCAACATTAAAGACATGCACGATAATTTCCCATAACCACAGTGGATAAAAACACACATATGGGCAAAAGAGCTGCAGGTTAAAATGTTTGAACGACTTCCTCTTACCTGAAACAGGTTTAAATGCTGGCCCACCAACGTGATCTTCCGCTCCACATTGACGGGCAGCAGAGAGGAATCCTGAACTCTCTCCACACACGGGCATTCCTGCTGACACGGGGGAAAACATTAGAAACACAAAATTTAAAGTCTGAATGTAACCAGGGCTGCACACAGGTGCAGTCAGGAACTTCACTGAACCCTTATTAGCTTCTCAAAACATAAGATGAGTGACAAGCAAATCATTATTCTCAATCTCTGATGAAAGTGATAACGAAATGATCCACATTCTCTTTAGTGTAAAAAAAAAAGAAGAAAAGAAGGTATTGCTAACGAAGAGTCACGCTATAACCAATTTTGTCTTCAAATAAATAAAGAATAAAGTAGACAACAAAACACAAAACATCAGAAAAACACAAGATAGGAAATACGCGCCTCTAGCAACACACCTTCTATATGGAAGAAAATGCAGAGTTAGCTAAACTTCATTACGTGCCTGCGGGACTAAACGAGGTGACCAGAAACGATATACTAGAAAGAGAGAGAGAGAGTTTGAGTCAATAAAACCTGTCGGGTTAATGCTTTAAATTACTCCACTGCATCCTCACCATTTTTAAATTGCATTGATTTCTCGTCAGTCAGTGCTGGATTTATCAACCGGAGAGCCTTTAAAGTGACCTGGAAGCCTAGAGCAGTAAACACTGCGGTGCATTACGTTTAAAGCTTTCCATCTTCCTCGGTTAATAACGTCCAACTAAAGAGTAGCTGAGGATAGTTTTCAAAAGGACTTTGAGGAGGTACAAGGCATACAGAGTTTAGCAGAAAGACTGGATGTAAGGCCAACATCCGGCCTTGCTCTCTTGAACAGATTAATCTTACAAACTCTGACCTGCAAACCCTAAACAGCATCTGATAAACATCTAGATAAGATACTGGTATGATTGCAAGGAGATAAACATGCACTTTCCTAGTAGTAATAAGGCTAAATGGCTTTTTTTTATTGGGATTTTAAGTTATGGACCAAAAATACCAGTGTGCATGTTTGTGATAAGAGATCACATGGCTTTCGTCAGGTGATAATCTGAAAAGTGCGGTTTGCTTTTGTGGTTAACCTCCCAAACGATCCATCCAACACTTTGCAGAACAACATCCACGGCAAGTAAAGGTTTATCCGTTTAGTGGTAGCTTTTGGACATCTTTAGACTGACATATTAACAATATCTAAAACTGCTTTGTTTGTCTGGGATTGTATTCCAAACGACAGGATACGAGTCGGATTGAGGACCACATGTGGAAGTGGTGGTTCAAACTTGTTTTTAAAAGACAGAACGGATCTGAAGTTTTTACAATTATCACTCTCAAAAATCCGACCCGGTCACTTCACCCCCAAAAAAATCTGATTTCATCTGCATGTAATGTGTTTACATGTATTGAAACTTAAAATAAATACATAAACTGACATATTTTGTGATTTTATGGCCTTCTTTCCTTGTCATTCTTCCACAAAAGGTTCTCACACCTGTCTGTTGTATTCCTTGTTTTTCACGCCGCTGTGCCCTAATGTGCAATAAAGTTCTTTAACCTCTGAGGCCTTCATGGACCAGGTGGAAACATGGGAACAACTTGATTTTCCCAAACAATAACGAAAAAAAAGATTTTATTTAGTGCAGTAAACAAAGGCACTTGGTTATTCTTTTATGTTGTGTAAAAATAAATTCACAACTCACTTGTCAATTTTTATTTTTAATTACGCAATAGTGTTTTGTTTTTTGGGTTTGTCATTGTATTACACTGAAAATGAGTTATTCGAAATTGAAATAGTGTGAAAACCTTTCGCTAAGCACTGTATAAATGTGTCACTCATTTTTTTGTTTTAATTGGTGCAAAAAAAGTAAAATGAAAAAGCCCGTTCCCTGTGGTCGCGTTGCCACAGAACTCACCAGGATAACAGAGTCAGAAGACGAATCTGACTGGAGGTTCGTCGGAGACTCAGACCTGACATCAACTAGCGCGTTTGGGGAATGTGTCGGGACGAACGAACGAGCGACAGATGGAGTCATTTCAGAGTCCGTGTCCGTCCCGGTCTTTGGGTTTCCCCAGCCGCTCTGTCCCGGAGGTGAGACATTCTCCTCAGCAGTGGCCGGATGAATGACCTCCTCATCTCTACTGATAGAGGGGTCTATTAAAGGGGCCACTTCACTGGAAGTAGTTGGATTTATCTCAGCAGAAGAGCCCGTAGCTACACTAGAGGGCTCTGAAGTTCTTGGCAGAGTGTCTACATGGCCAGTGGTGCTGCGTGGTAATGTGTGGCTCGTCTCATCTGTGACATTTAAGGTGTCCTCATCTTCTAAAGGGCCACTTAGAGGACCAACAGCGTTTTTTGAGACTCCCTGTACGGACAGGGCTCCATCTGTGGTGGCGAAGTCAGTGAGAGCGGCGCTGGCCTGGGTGGAGATCCGGACAAAGAGGGGAGTTGTAGCGGAAGCTGGTCTGGTAGATTCAACATTAGGGTTGGTGGGAGGGGGGTCAGTGATGGTTGTTGAGGAGACAGCTGCCGTGGTGGCAGATGTCTCCGTGGGAGGTGACTGTGTTGTTGTGGCGGCCGTAGTTGTTGTTGTTGGAGCGGTCGGAACAGAAGGAGATGACGGGGAAGGGTTTCTGGTTGGCGGTGGCATGGAGGGTGTTTGTGTTCTGAACTGGGTGACGGTGAAGCACAAACAAGGAGGGCGGAGAGAGAAAGAAAAAGCAGGCGGGGAGGAGAGAAAATCAGGATGAACCAAACGGGATATGCGAAAACATAAAGACATAACTTTGAAAATAATACAGAAAAAATGGATGATGGCTTAAATTAGGAAGCAAATCAAACTAAACCAGGACAAGCGAGATGCTCAGTGTGGAATGCTCCAGGTGACAAACTCTCGGATTTTATTTAAGGAAACTACAACTGGATATGTTTCCCTGTAAAAAAAAAACTAAAAAACTTACGTGTTGGTTATGAATAGTGACTCCTCTGCTGCAGATGTGTTTGTGTGTGCAGATGTGATCATGGATACACCAGTTGCAGCCCCAGCGGCTGCTGACGCACCCTTGGCATCTGGCAGGTAATGGGGGCAAAACGACAAAAGATTATAATGAAAACCTCTATGTTGGAAAGATCAACACTAAAGACACAAAACAAAAAACAACGCAACATCAGCCTAAACTGCTTATAGTTAACAATAACCTCAACCCCACACAGGTCAGGTCAGATTCTATCAAATATGAGAAATTAAGAACTTCTTCAAGCATTGATCATTGATGGATCATCATAGATTTGACTTGTTACTGAATTCAGTGGATTTCAATTGTTTTAGTACAACAAGGGAATATACGTATAGTATTCAAAACATTGTTTTCAAATGTTCTGGCCATGAATTTGTGCCAAACTGTGTGGGAGTGAGCAGTCAGGGTAAAACCTTTTTTTTTTTCCTACTTTTGCGTCACATTGTAGTGAATGGCAAGATTAACAATCGGGATTTGGGATGGATTAATAATCTTATCGGGATAACGATAGAAGTAGTGACACCAAATACACAATGCTCCTAAAAAACATGGCGATTTAAAATGGGCTTCTTTAGGGCATCAGTTACGCATTACCAACTTAACAGTTGCCTCTGGGCGTGTTTCTTAGAGAATGTGGATTTTTATCTGAACTCTTGAGGTTTACAAATATCCCCATTGTATTTAAAGGCCAGCATGTTTCAGACTGGAAGCTTTAAAGGATAACGGGGAGCAACTTTTCCGGTTACCTGCTACAAGTCTCGCCTCTTTGCAGTCTGCCTGAGTCACAAACATGTGTTGACAGGTCATAGAAAATACATTCTTCTGTTAAAATTCCTCTTTGCCTTTCTGTTTTTTGTCTGAATTAATTTTACACGCCCTATTAATTACTGTCCTTCCCACTGTAGATGTATCCCTGAATTATTTTGTCTTCATTCATCTGAAAAGGAGCGGGCTGCCACGTTTACAACATGCTGAATTCACCATTTGAGGCGACCGGGCGTCTTTGCTTCATGCTTTGGTGAACGACGCTGAGAGATACTTACGGCCCACGCCCCGACAGCTCCTGCACCAGGCTGCAGTTGTAGAAGGTGAACTCTGTCTCGGCGACAGTCACGTTCATGAAACGCAGAGCCAGGGTCACCGTCACAAACTCTGCAACGTAATGAAAAGATAAGTTTGAAACTAAAATCTCTCAGCTCCACTTTAGTCGGCAGTGTATTTGCTTTATTCTCAAATATTACTTTACGTGAATCTCCGCAGAATATTCCAGATGATTTATTTTGCTTTCCGTTCTGAATAGTATTAATAGAATCTGTGTGAGTAATTTGTAGTTTTAAAAAAACTTTATGGAAAGCACAAGCTCCATCAAAACGCTAGGCTAAATATAACCCTTAAGAACTGGTAGCTAATATTTCCTTAAATACTAAAAGGTTTTTGGTTAATCCTCTAAAGGACAAACCAAAAACCCTGCTGTGACCAATCTTTCTTTTTAAAAACTAAAAACTATTATACAACACCAAACTGGGTCCATCATATCAAAATTAATTAAATAGTTAAATGAACAAAATGAACAAAAGTGCACGTAGAGGCCCAAATTCATTCATTTGAAACATGAATCTTACATAAAGCATTGCTGAAGGTCTCAGAGTGATCTAATAGCTTTTTGCTGTTGATTAAAACTGACTGGAGCTTCAAGTTTACTGATTTACTTGACAACGACTAAGCGACTCGCCAAAACGGCAACTTTGTTTACTGTTCGGAGGATTGTGGATGAGGCCTTTAACCACCTGACAGACATCCCAGTGGCAGCTTAACACTGCGGGGATCTTTTTCAGGAAAATGTGCTTGACAAAACATTAGAAGAGTAGGGCCGCCCGCAACTTCACATGAATTTGGAAACAGTCTAGAAGTTTAAACACAACCATCATCCCTAATGCTCATCAAAACTTGCTCACAATAAAGACTCAAACCTTAACTGTACTTACAAATATTGGACTAAGCCTAAAAGCCAGAAGCTTGGAAGAAAAAAAAAACTATTTAACGAAGACCACTAGCCAAACAGTGTTTGGTTTAGGATTTTAGTAAAGACATTTAACATTGGTGGTGGTATGTATATTCAGCTAAAAATCGCTCCTAAATGAATGTTAGACCTTGAGGACACTACATTGAAATGAAGCCAATTGGATTGTACTTGTGCCCGGTGGAACTGAGCAGACAGAACTAACCGTCTCCCAGACCAATGGGCGGCAGGTTGCTGGCATCTGGGGTAGAGCATATGATGCCAGTAGTGGTGAGCAGGGCAGGGGTCTCTGTGTCCTGGAAGAAGCAGGAATAGGCCTCGTCTTGCTGGAGACGGGGCAAACCCTCCACTGACAAGGAAATCTGAAAAAAAGGAACAAACGATACATAAAAGAAGGATAAGACACCAGAGAGAGAAGCAAAGAGAGGAAACCATGACTGTAGTGTTGCTTCTGAATACTAGAACTAAACATTTGGTTGCATTTCTTTTGCATTCTATCCGCTCTGTATTACATCTGCTTTTTTCCCGCGGCTGATGTTGTAGAGGCTGAGGCGCTGGATGCTGAGACACTGCTGCGTCTGGTTGAAGCTCCACAACCACTGACCCTGCAAAGATCCTCGCTGGCACTCCCACCTCTGGCCGCAGCTGGACGAACCACAGGGACGTTACGTATCAAGAGGAAGCAGCAGGGAGACGGAATAGAGATGCCAACTCTGAACACTCACCGTCCCTCCAGGACGCACCAGCCACAGTAGGGGTCTCTGGCTGACAGACACGACTGGCAGTCCAGGTGATCTCCGCATTCTGCTACGGGACGCTTCTCCACCTGAAAATGAAAGACGAGCAAGCATATTACTGATTAGTATTGTCACAGAAACATAGAAAGGAAGCCCTAATTAATCCAAATGTTATTTTTAAAAAAGAATAGCAAAAGATATTCTAGGTTTAACAATTTAAGAGATACTGCAAATTCACAATACATCTCATTTTAATGTACTGTACAAATGATACATAAATACAAAATCAAGCAAATGCAATAATACAGACAAGCTCACCTTCCAATTTGATCATAGGTACAGCAAATTAAAATGCAATCAATTTAGTTTTATGTGAATGGGTAAGAAGAAAAAGAAAAAGCTAAGCCAGGAGGAGCACAGTTCAGGGTTTGACAGTTTCAATAACGATAAATTAAAAAAATTATGGTTTATCATACACCAAAATGTTCGCTGGTATTTTTTTGGCAACTCCTCTTGGCAGATTGCACAAATAGTTTTCATTTGCTAAATAATTTTGCATATTTATATTTATACATATATATATATATTTTTTTTCCATTTCTTTTTTTCTTCCCATTATAAGGTAAACATGGTTATGTACTTTAAAGGCAAGATTTTGGATAGCGATATGTTGCAGTCACGAGCTATATGAAGTTCACACACATTAGATTTTCATGTAGTTATTTTTTTGTGTGTTGAAAATAACTAATCTGCTACATTTCTGTTCCCAGATTCACGTTTAGATTCATAATAATGTAGGCTAAAGTCAGAATATGGACTTGGAAAGCCCAAGGTTCCTCCGTATGCAATATGGCTGCAACGCATAACAAATAAGAGGGTATTTATTAGTAGTTTACTTTGAATGGTTTGTTCGTTATTCAGAGTACTTTGTTTTGTAAGGCTAAATGCTTCTATGAACTTTTCAAACGGTCAGCTAAGAAAAAGACATGAATAAACGATTAAGTTTTATCGCTGGTTAACAACTAAAATTGATCCCACTGACGTTTCTAGATCTAAAACGAAGAGAGTTAATTAGAAGCAGTTCTGTAATATTTTAATTTTACGTAACATTTTACTTTAAGGTCTGACAAAAAAAACCTCCAGAACTCAGACTTGCGGCCTCCTCATCATCATTTATCAGCATCTACGGCATCCCACACATTTTCTACGGGGAGCGTGCCGAGACAATGCTGACCGCTTTAGCAGATCGATACTATTGTTAGGTGTGACCTCACACCTCCCGCCGACTGCTGTGCCAATCTCACTGGGGTTTGTGACCTCTGACCCCGGCTGCCAGCTGGCTCCTGCCGCTTGTATCATAGCCTGTGGTCCTGTTTCAGGGAGAAGCAGCTTGAGCAAGTACGGATGAAAAAACTCTTAACACGGCGTACATTGATGAATGAGAAGCCACATTCATTCGTATTTATGAAGACATCTGGGTAAGTGGCTGGAAAGAGGGATGCTAATGACCCCTGAGACTGGACTGAACCACAGTGTGTGAACAGATGCTTTTTTGTGGACTTACTGTAGTTTTGGTCATGATGTAGATGTGTGAGCCCCGATCATCCAGTAACAGATCGCTGCTGATAGGAGAATTGGGCTGTATGGTCGAGTTTGCATACACCTCCACCGGCCTATCCTTGCCCAGATAAACCTGGCCGAGAAGAAAAAAAGAAACCATTTTGGACATTTGAGAAGCGTTAAATGGTTTAGAAAGGAAGTGTCACTTGTATAAATTTAGTTTTCAGTAAGTGGATCGGAAGACATTTTGAAGTAGGCGTAGTCCGCAATACTGAGGTTCTAAAATGCAATATTTGACAAAAAAAAAGAAAGAAAATATTACAAAAGAACTAACCTCTCTGGCTGGCTGCTCAAACACAAAATCAAATCACACTTGCACAGGATCGCAGCCGAAGTGGGTATAGATCCGATTATCGCCTACAAATCTAATATGAAGCGCAGGATGATACCTCTGGCTGGACTGAACCAAGGCCTTCAAACTCTCACGTTACCTCCTGTTAATAAGATCTACGATTAGAAAACAGAATCCGTTGTCCCCATTAGGAGGAGGCACTCAGCGTGTAATGGCAAAAGAAGTTGTTTGCAATCATTGGCAGCCCAAGATAACAACTGTGTCCGAGGTTATATTTAGTACATAGCATATCTGTTCAAAACATCTCATGCAGATGTGAATGCAGGGTTGTCCAGTATGGTTTCAATCTCGCTGAGGCTGCGGAGCGATTCTGTGCCGAGATAATTTAATGAAAAGCGTGAGAGAATAACAATCTCTTTAGATATTGATTCCATATTTAGACTCCCCTGGACAGAGCTGTGGAAATTCTAAAAGTAGAACTTGTGCATTCGCACCGTTTTGCTCAAGTTCTACACTTACCTTCAATTTTTTTTTTACCTCACTACTGTAAATTCAAGCATTTTAACGTGGATTTTTAGAGATGGATCAACAAAAATCAGCAGACGAATGTGAAGAAGATAAATTATGCATAGTTATACATAAAAAAAATAAAATTACAAATAGAAATCCTAGAAGTGATAAAATGAGACTCTTAAATCCATCACAATCAAAACAAGAAAGTACTAAAGAAAATGCCACAGTTGGTAATAGAATTCTTCTGTATTTGATTCATGAAAACCAAAAAACACAGAGCAGACTGGTTTCGGAAGAAGTTGCAAAAAAGTTAAATGCTTCCAAAGGCATGGAAACAGACCTAAACCATCAGGAGGATACAAATAAACCAGCAATCAACCCAAAAATAAGACCAAAAGTTTCGACGTTTTCGCTAAAAATGCGGCAAAAGGGCTTGTTTAGAAAAATACTGTATATTACCAGAATAGAGAATCTTAAAAACATTGTGGTGAAAGGATCATACTGCGGGGATCCTGGAAGAATGCTTGTTACATGCTGTACAGATTAATTTAAGTCTGTTGATATAATATGACAAAATGTGAACGTTCTCAAGGGTGTGGCAAGACAAGTTATATAAGAAAGTAGGATTCTATGTGTAGAGGAACTCAAAAACAAAAGCAACTAAATCGCTGCCGACGCGTTAGAAGTGATCATTCGGTATCTTGGCAGAACTGTCTATTTCAAGTTAGGATGTACTCCAGCCTAACTCACTGACTCGTTTATTTCATAACCCCTGTTAAAAGATGAGAATTCATCGTTTCACGGCATCTTGGCAAATATATCAAAATGCCATATCAAAATATTCACGGGCCATATAATACGATCAAAAGAGTCAGATGTACAATAGAGGTTTTATTCTTATTCTTTGTCCTTTCCTATCCTCAAACAAACTGGATTAGAAGAGGGATGGACCGCACTAAGATCAGGAGTATTTTCATTGAGAAAAATATGCTTTGCACATCATCGTTTTTTTCCAGTTCTAGTCATGTTTTATTCTCAAGCTAGAAGCAAAGAGCTCCTCACACACAAGCATCAGTTGAAGCTTTGCTCCAACCCCATTTATAGATTATAAAGGGAGCTTCAATATTACTGCTATTTTAATAGCAGTAATATTTACGTGTGTAAAGCAACAGATGTTCATTTTTTTGCCAATCGTGTTTCAAATGTAAATGATACTCAAACTTGATTACAGCTTAATCGAAAACTCGGGTTAACCTTTTCATTTTCCATCAGATCACACAGATTTTAACTGATCTTAAGGGGGGGGAGAAACTACATTTCTACACAATCCAATCGAAAGTAAGTAGAGTGAATTGATCCTTGCCAAGGACTGGAGAAAAAAGGCAAAAAGGTTGTGTATTCGGATGAAGAGGGATTTTGACAGTGTGTGATACTATATTCCTATTCTAACAGCCTGCTGCTGAGTAACATTACAAATTCTATCCACATGTCTTGTTCTTTTTTGTCCCCTCACACACATTCAGATTAACAAAATTAAAAACCAAAAATAACCGAACAGCATACTTCTGTCTGATCTATATCCTGTCCTGCAAGGAACGGAGCGACGTAGATAATACAAGTACGTGGTTGTAGGTCCGTTTCTCGAAAATAACTGATACAAAGTGAAGAGAAAAGAAAAGCCCACAAATTGTTCAAAACGACTCATTCCATTTGAAATCCTTCAGTGTAAAAATAAACTTCCTCTCCAACAATCACAGTCTGAGAAGAGAACGGCGCATGTCTGAGGTATGGGATCATAAGGGTATGTTATTCTGCGTGTGCCGGAATGCTGTGAATCACAGCGGCTGTGGTGATTAGATATAGCCCAGTTCTCCGTTTCAAGCTTTTAACCAAAGTTTTACACCAAAGTATCAAAACTGTTCCAACAGTCTGGCGCAGGGTTTCCAACGTCACTAACCATGACACAGCGCTGACCCTTTAGGAGGCTGACGTCACTTTAGGACCATCAAATGGGACATAGTTGGTGATCATGAAATATTTGTACTTGGAAGAAAAAAAAAAAGTTAACTGGTTTCATGCTGAGGTGGGTTAAGGCAGTTTTACCGTCCCAAGATCGCTGGGTGGACAGCATCGGGTCTGGCACAACAGAAAAATGCGACAAATTTGACTTGATTTTTAAGGAAACATGAACCAGATTTAAAGTGACGCCTGGAATGCAGTGTGCATACACATGGGATTACATGGGTTGGAATAAACTCTGAGTTCAATGCGTCCTGTCTATATCAGATGCGCATAAAAGAGCAAAGAGGAAACTGCTAATCCAATCTTTGGAAAATAAATTTTATGTTATTTCAAAAACAGATTTAGAATAGGTTATTTTCATATTCGGCTATTAGAACTGAAAGATTCAATGCAAAGCTCTTTCCAGTAGTAGGAACAATTCTTGATTTTCTTTTAAGTAAAGGTAAAAGTATGTATAGTTATCACACTGCCACATTGTTAGTATTACAGTTATGCCCAAAAGTATTCACATCCCACAGATTTTGATGTACTGATGATTCAACACTAAACTCTGTTAATTAGTGTTTGAACTAAAATCTGATTGAATCTGAATTTATATTTCGGATAAACTGCTGAAGGGTAAAATATTCAACAAAGCTGGATTCAGATGTTTAAAATGGAATCGTGATGTTCCCTGTGTTGGAATATGATCTAGAGCAAAGCAGACAAAGCTGTGAGGGTGGGGCTGAACGAACGGCGCATTAGCTCAGCACCAACTCCTTCAAGACTCCAGCGAGTGCAAGATTAGAACACTCCCTTAACGGGAAGCTGCCTGATGGATTAAATATTTCCACTTTACTGTTGATGAGTCAGGGATGTCTCCCTGCCCTCGGCCAGGGCAGGTGTGGCGAGATGAGTATGACTACCTTGTGAAGATTGCCCTTGGCGTCTCCCAGGAAGGCGATGCTGTGTCCCTCTCTGACGCTGACGGCCACGGCAGTGAGACGCGCCGCTGAAGTTTCCCACGCACATTTAGCCTCCAGCGGCACTCTGCTCGCCATGGGACTGGGGGTGTGGTCAGAACCACACGGGTACGCATTCAGGGTATTCTAAAACAGGCGGGAGGGTACAAAGATTTCAGAAGCCTAATCTGAACCAAAGTCGAATAGAAATTACCTTAAATTGAAGAGAATCTATTCAGTGAGGGGATAAAAACATGTAAATATTGGACCGTCTGCAGACAACACCTTTTATAAACCAGTTATTCCAAAGTTTTTATTGTCTAGTGAACCATGTGTGTACAAATTTGGTAAAATATTTTGGATCATTATACTAATGAAAAAGTGAATGAGGCATTATTTCTTTACAATATCTTGGCATGGGACTTCATAATACCATGCAAACTGTTTCCAACAAGCTCAGGGAAAACTGTCCAGAACCACGTCATTACAGATCTTTCATATTCAACATGGTTTTGTAATACTTATGTTCAATTATCACTACTGAATCAACATCCCTTAATTTCATCCCTGCTGTTCAGACACTTATCTCACCTTGGAAGGATTCATTCTGCGACCGAAGACACCAAAAATATTTTTTTAATCATTCTGTCAAATCGTAACGTCAACTTAGGGTATTGACATTTCTTAAAGGTTTCAGTTTGAGACTATGGTATATCAAAAAAGCTGCCAGTGTCCACAACCCTTCAGAACAACAATTCGTCTCTGGCACAATATAATCAGATTGAAAACACAACAGATATGGAGAGACTGTATTATATAAAGTAACGACTACTATTACTGGACCAAGAAGCCTCAGCTTCAAATAATTGGAAAGGAAGAACGGGAGGAATTATTGGAGCTCGTATGCTTTGTTTACATGAAGTAAGTTGGCTCATCATTGTTAGAGGAGACGAGCATCCTCATTAATCTTCTTCTTTCATCATTTCTCCTCGTCTTCAGTCAGTGCTCTATCTTACATGCTACTGTTCCCATGTTCAAATTTCCTCCAGTTTCCATCTAGGCCCTCCTATCATTGTTTGTCAGAGCTAATTAGGCTGCAGAACAAACACATGAAACGTGGTTGGTTTTCTTTATTGATCTCTAACGATCCCATTAAATGGTTCTGAGGGCTGACAGGACCGGAGCGGCTGCAGATCAGAGGAAGGGGGCTCTCTGGACAGCTGCGGCTGGGTTAAACTGCTCCTCGGGCATCTGGGTGCTCCGAGCCATTTAAGAAGGGGCCTCATTACAAAGACTTTCATCCATTACTCATCCTGATCGTGCCGGCCCAGTCCCTCCTTGTTACTTTGCCCTGCATTGCATTTCTTTACCTTCTGCTGAACACTTAAGACAAGTGAGTCGATAAAGCTAAGGTCCCGACATTATTGTAATGATATATAGCGGTAATGCACCTAATGTAAAACCTATATCGCAGCTAACAACACACAATACAGTCGCAGTTAGGATCCTGCATGCATCAATCATGAGTATGTATACAATAACGTGCAGAATACATCTGAAATGATTTGTTGAAACAAGAGGTTAGGGTTTAAACTCCATGTGGACAAGCAGGGGGAAACATGCATATGCATAACCTCACCCTAGTAGGACATTGATGCAAGGAGCCAATATAAAGATAAAAGCTCTCAGATCTCTCAGATACAAAGACTGTTTTACAAACCCCACAACTCTCAAATGTTCCCTTTCCACTTTTAACATCTGGCTTTGTGTTTGAAGTCCGTTGCATGCTCACCAGAGGGAGGTTGGCACAGCTGGACTTGACCTCGTACTCGATGTAGGCCACCTCCCCTTTATCCTCGACCCAGCCGTGTTGGGTGTAGCAGAGGTCGCGGGTGGAGTCGATGTGCCTGTCGAGCTCGTCCATAGGGAAAACACACAGAGCCGAGGGATCCAACGGGCTGTTCCTCGAGCTAGTGCGGGCAGAGAAGACTCCCAGCAGATCTTCGCCTTGCTGCCCCGCACCTTTGCCCACCTGTAGCAACAAAGGAGTGGGGTGGGGGGGGGGGGGGGGG
>JAVLVB010000366.1:262487-313156 GCA_032876305.1 Orestias chungarensis | reverse complement strand
CACACACACACACACACACACACACACACACACACGGCTGCCTCCTCTGTCCCAGCGCTCAATAGACTGAGAAAGTCCTTTGTCGTCCTTCGCCGTTGTGACGACATGGCTCGGTCTCGTGAATAGGCTTGAGGTCCGACTCTCCCAATCTGTGGGCATTGGAATCGCTTTGTCACGCTCCGTCTCTGGACGCTTGAGCGACTCGCTGTCTCGCTGAAAGACCAGAGATGTTGTTTGGTAGCTTTTTGTTTGTAATAGAAAGAAGAAGTAGAAAAAAAATCCTTTCAGCAATACTTTAGGATGTCTGGGAGACATTAGATACGATTTTCAGCCTGGATATTAAATTAAAGAGTTGAACTGAAAAGGAGAGAGCTGCTTCCAGACAATTTTAATGGCAATAAACCCAAATCTACACAGCAATATGGCCGCATTTGAGGCTGCAGGACGCATTCTGTCCATTTTTAGAACTTTATCATTATGAATCATGCAGTGCGTTTTCTCAACAACAAAAAAAAAAGTCCTGAACAAGAATAAAGAGCCCTTCATCTATTCCCGGAGGAGCCCAGTGCTGGATGTTGAAACACGGGAGTGTGAGAATATGATTTGTTTTATTCATGGGGCCCGTGACCCTTGGCAAACCCCCTGACTCATAACATGCTAAGTGGAGCCAGCCCTGCGTCCCCTTCTGTCTCACCCGTCTCAGCACAGCCTCCACTTGGCCGTCTCTCCCTCTCCCTGTCCCTCTATGCTTGGTATCCGAGGCGCCTCTCAAGATACCACGCATTTTCTAAATGTTTGGACATGGATTCTTTTCTGCTGTTGTCCAGCAGCGTTATAGCGCCGAGTTCCTCAACCAGATCCATGTCCAGAAACCTGTCAAATATTTGACAACATTTTCACTATTGGATATAGAACAACCTTATTCTCTCCAAAGTCATGCAATCATACTGAAAACTGCAAAAAATAAAAAGAATGTCCTTTAAAATAATAAATCCTAAAGCATGTTGGCCTGTCCTGGACAAAACAATTAGAGGCAAAACTAATGCGACAATAATATTGCAATCATGTATGCGAAGCTACATCGAAATAACTCTCCAAGGCTCCGACACATTTTCCGTTTAAATACAATAAAGCCAAGATGGTTGGAGATGTTGCACATGGCCTTGTGTAAAAAAAATGAATAAACATATGAGCACCAAACAACCCCCAAACTGGCTCGCATGACACATGATGATTGGAGCTTTTTTCATTCACCGACTGTACCACAGAGCGTCTCCGAGTAAAGCGTGTTTGACAGCCGAAGCTTGACCCAAACTAGGTCATGAGGAGGACAATGATCTTAAATGCAACAGAAAGTACAACAAAGCAGAACCGAATAAAAAACAAAAAAGCTAAAATAATATGGCAGCAGCTTTCTAGAGCTGTGCAAAAAAGAACATTTTCATTATTTGGAGAAAAATGTATGGAATCTGACGACTGTCTCACTAAACGTTAATTAAAATAACTGGAGAATAACTGGTCCTTATGACAGTTGGTTTTGTTTTAATTTCGCAAGCAACGTTTCCTTAGGTCAAATCTGGGCGCCGAAGCAAACTCGCAACGTCAACGGCAGCCGGATAAAAGAGCCGGGTTCGTTTTCACTTCACACACCAATTCCTCTGAATGTGCGCTGGGAAATTTGCGGAAGAAGCCAAACCTCGTCGTTCTGGGCTGTCCGACGGTTCGGAGCGCTGAGAAAACAATCTAACAAAGGGCCCGCATTAATATTTCACAGGCTTGGCCGGTCACTTGGATGTGCCGAGGCCGCCTGCTTTCATCCCGGATGCGTTTTATCTGCAGCCAGGCTGCCCGTGCTCACATAAACCCACTCAAGCTTTGAAAAAGGCAGCGATGACAGCCATTCCTAATCCATGCTTCTTTCACAATCAGCCTCCAACCTCTTAAAAGATTTTTATTTTTTTTCCCAGCTGATTAGGTGGATGCTGGCGGGTACTTCCTGGAATCTAATGTTGCTCTTCGCATTGGTCACCAACAGTTAAACGACACCGTTTTCATATAAATGAACCAACCGGAAAATCTGTAGATGGGTCCGGTTATGTTGATGTGGTTCAGGTGTGATCCGAGGCTGATGACGAATCACGTGCGCAGGCTTCGTTTAGTAACATGCTGAGGTGGACTCATTTTGATTTATTTGGTCCGTCTGTTGAGTAAACACAAAAAGCTTGAAAAACAGCTAATTTCAAAAAGAAATAATTAGCACATCTTGTCTACACTAGTGAAACCTCTGATGTTTTAAACCTTCTCTAGTGATTAGTCAGGCATCTTTTATTATTGTGCGAACCAATACAACCACCTACTTAAGAAACAGATTTTAAAAAAAAAACGATTTACTGCTCTGTCACGATGTCTTACGGCTTTTTAATCCACGTCGATGCTGAATTTTAGCCTGAAATCCTGCCGGTAGGATCCATCGGAAGAGTTAGCACACCCAACTGACATATTCAAACCGAAACTCGTGTTCTAAACAGATTGCGCGCAGCCTTCTGACAAGAGCCTGGAGGCGGGTGCAGGGTGAGTATTATTGGGTCTGCAAGGAAAAAGGAAATGCAGCCCAGATCAGATGTATGTGTATAAGCCACGATACATAAACGCACTGTTCGGACTGTTTGATACGTTTCTTTGAGCTTTCAGCCAGAAACAAAAAAAATACATTTCCTTCTATAATAATTTGAGTTTTGGTATCAATAGATTGCTAAAAAAACATGTGATACATAAATAAAAAATATTTTTAGCGGTTCTTGTTTGTTATGCACTTACACATTGTGTGATGATCTGGTCTAGTGGATTTAGCTTTATAAGTGTTGCGTAGGGGAGTGGGCAGGTGGGAGTGTTATCATGGCCTTCTGTCAACAGGATGTGATGGACAGCTTCATTAAAAAGAAAATAGTCGCCCCTCCGTTCTGGAGACACGCCTCAGTCCCCCTCCTTAGCTTCCTGGGATTAGGAGAGGCGACAATCCAAGCAGGTCCACTAAAGTGGGAGGTCTTCAGTTGTCAAACGCTTAATAGACTGCGCTCCCTCCATTTTGCTCAGACGCATGCACAAAACACGTCCTCGCACACATTACTCCTAATAGTCACCGTGCAATATGAATGTGTGGCAGAAAATCAAAGATGATGGATGAGTGGAGCCTGGCAATGCTGCAGGACTGAGGTGTGTCATTGTGATCTGGGGACAAAACATCTCATTGTGAAAGGTTAACTATATGACAAGACCCACAGGAAAGAGCTGAGAGGGTTTTAGATGCCATTAATCAAATGAGCAATTCCTCGTTTTCATTGTGGTGACATATTTCTCAATCAATGAGCAACAAAGGCATTGTCCAACCAAGACGATCAGCTGTCCCAGCATTTATTGTCGTATTATCCTGACCTGAACGCTCCATCTTGGTAACAGGCACTTCGTGAGACTCAAACCTCAGTAAGGTGGCAGAGTGCCGGATAAGACTGCAAATCTAGGCAAATGCCAAAACCAAACTGCTCCAGGAAGCATTCAGAGGCCTTTGTTTGAGAGGGGGCACGTGCATGGACCCAACACTAATATGGCTAATGGCTTAGGAAACCCCACTGCTTCTTTAATTGAAGCTGGCTCGCTGACGTCCAGGGGAGACCAAGATAAGACGCGTCCAAGAAGAGAGAGGGAGAAACCGGGGCAGGGTTTAGGATAAGGTTTAAGTGTGATCTTGAAAAGCAGAGGGGGGGGTAGGAGATTTAAGCAGCCTGCAGGTGTGTGTGTTTGAGGAAGGGTTGGGGGGTGTAGAAAGAGAGCGGGTAGCCAATCATGATATCCCCCGAGGTCCCAGGACACCTGGGATCATCAATGATTGATCAAAATGGAAGCTTTAACCAAGAAAGGGACGAGTAAAAAAGAAAAAAGAAAAATGGGGGAGTTCAGGAACGAGACACACAAAGAAGGAGCTGCGTGTTTATCAGTTCTACCTGGGGAAAAGAAAAAAAACACTACCTAAAAAAAAACAACTGATTTCAGTTTATAATGCGAGAACGGCGTAGAAACAAACGGAATCCCGAGCTGTACTTTACTCCAACATATCATGTTAAAACAGTTTGTTTAATGTTTGTACGACTAAATATAATTGATGTCTGAACCATTAAAACAACAAGCTCTGAGCTTTTGTTTATGAGGTGTCGATTAACATCTCAGTTCAACTAAAATTTCAGTCACACAGATTTTTCTGTTACTTTATAATATTTCGCAGGGAATGTTGCCTGTTATTGTATTTTTTGTTTTGGGGCGCAATGCTACTTGAAATGCTAATGGAAAGAATTCATAAAGCAGCGAATCTACGAGCGCCATTTTATGTCCTTGGCAATGGTAGGCTGCACCTCCGAGAGTGGCGACACAACGCATATTCAGCATTAGTGTTTAAGATGTTTTCTAATCAGCTTAAATAAGTCATATTTAGTAGATTAAGAGTTTTTTTACATGAGGTCTCCAGTATTTAAGGATTGTGAGCGATTCAGGGAAAGCTGTGATCTCTAATCCCCGTAAATACTACGGCTGCACTCCAGTGGTTAACTGCCGGGGTACCAACAGATGAAATGGAAAATTAGGATTAGAAATTGGCAAAGAGGCAAACTGACCCGGGTCTGAACACTGCAAAGGCACCATTCACGCATTTAAGAATGGATCTTAACTTTAAAATTGATTCATATGATCATGAAGCATAAATGAACAAGTAATATTTATCTTACATCCATGAAAAGTCTGACATAAACCAAGCCCTTGCAGTCAGACTGTAAGCATCCCAAAGATGAGGCCATGCAGTAAATGGTGTGAGAAGGGACAATTTATTCCTTCGGTTCCAAACAGAAGCTTCTCTCAGGAACACCTCCTGCATATTTCCAGTATAGTTTGACATAAATATTGATGACCTGTGTGAGTAATAGCGAAACAGCAAAATCATGCTTTCTGCGGTTTACATCTGTTGACTGAACAGTGAACCGTGTATCCCCGCCTACTCACGGCTCAGTGATCACGGGTTCACCTGTTCCAGGATTTTAAGGCGGAGCGTGACTTCAAATTATTCTTATGAGTAATTCATGTCATTTTTTTTGTTTTTATTTAGTATTATTTGAAAGGAAAATGAGGTTGGAACGATGAAATACCTGGATACTACTTGACATTCGTTCACTTGCAAGCAGCAAATCATTGAATACAGCTGATTTATATGGTCGAAGCCCGACTGTACCAACACAAGCGGCTTTCTTCTACAGCGGAACTAAGATAATTCCACAGAACTTAATAAAGCATGTTGGAATATATTTGGTGTTTTAGTTTTAGAGGGGATCTCATCTATTTGCAGATAACTGTGGTCTCCAGCCTCTGTGAATGATAAACCTCTTTTGTTTTGAGTCAAAGACAGATGTTCGTCAGACCCAGTGCTCATAAATCCGTCCGCCAAATTGAACCGTTAAGTAGCTCTAAGATGCATTAAGTAACTGAATAATAGAAAAGGATGTCAAAAGAGAAGAAATAACCTGGACACAAAACACTCTGTAGTCATTTCCTGTGTTCAGGATTCCGGTTCCTTTATGATGAGTTTCTAAACACACAGATCACCTGGACGACATGCTTACTTCCACACATAAACACGACACAATACACTTCTTCTTTAACTAACATCCTTTTTTTTTCTATAGGATTAGCACGCCTGGTTAGCCTGCGACCGTCGACTTTCTAGAGAAACCTTGATGTACCCCTCGCATGTTTTTGCGGCCGTGCAAATCTAAACCAGGACCTTACATGGTTGTAAAAATTTTAATTGCCAGCGTTTGGACATGAAGGGCTCGGCTGAGCACCAAAATGTGTCTCTCTCGGGGGGACGGCTTTTGAGTAAAGCAGATTGGCCTCGAGGGTTGCCTGGCATTGTTGCGGAGTCTCCGAATAAAGACCCAAATCCACTCCCTCTGTCAGGACTGCTGCTAAGAAATACATTATTAATGAGAAAAGGCTGACTGATGCTTGGGATTAATTACAGTAGCTTTAAGAGAGGGTCCCCTCCTTTTTCTTGTTTTTTTCTTCAACCGCCCCCAAAAAGAAAGTCTAGTTTTTTAAGAGCCTGACGGGGAAGAAGCACTACAAGACATAGACATGTGCTTTATGCCCAGCATGCTATAAGTGAGGCTCTGCAGCAGTTTAACAGGTCTGTGGATGACCGTACCTCTCCTGACGGGACTTGTAATCTTGTCATCTGTAACCATGACCCTCAGATGTGTGTCCTGATCCTTCACCTGTGAGCTGAGCTGTGTCCATCCCATAATAGAAAAATGATCTGCTGACTTCCCCCTCAATCTGTTAGGAACTTGACGAAATGAAAACAAAAAATTAAATAACAACAATGAAAACTGCTACAACATCTAATTTGCCAGTGACTGCAGATGGCGTTTTTCATTTGTTTGGTTCTGGCTAATGAGGAAATCTTTCTCCTTGATTATTGTTAGCTGAAAACCATTGAAACTTAAACTACATCTATCAAAGAACCTGCAGCAATTTTTTTTGTATTTGGTCATTTTCTGGTCATTATCTTTCAAAACACAACTAAAAGCAACATCTTAGGCCTGTAGGTTATATTTTTTTTTTATTATCCAAGAGTTTCATACAAAGTCTGAAGCGCTTATTGTGAAATAAAACAGTGAGCAGATGTTAAGCTGGCAAAATTTGGCCTTTTCGTCTGATTGGCTAACGGCGTCTGTTACAGAATTGACACAAACACCTTCACTTTTAACACATCTGTGTTACTTTCTACCTACAGTTGCTAGACAATAGAAATGACAACAGAGGGACAGAAAGGATACACAACCACCATCTGCTAAACCTGGCACATGTTTCCATTGCTTCTGTGTTTGCTTAAAAAGAGCAATTTTGGACTAAGGCTAGGAAATGATTGCGTCATTCATCTATATGGGGGTGGGGGGTGTGGGTATACGGTGGACCCCTGCCTGTTCACCTTTCAGTATTTGCAGATTAACTAATTTTGTGTAATGTAACTCCACAATAAACATCACGTAATGTTCTATACAGCATTTGGCCAACTTTAATACAAAATTGTAAAATACAGAGCAAACAGTTTTACGAAATGTTATTTATTTATGAAATGTGGATATAATTAATAATCCTTGAAAGGAGATTATCAGTGTTCTACAAAAATTCCAAAGCTTTTAATTTAGAATAAAAATAATATATTTGTGCACAAAACTCTAAGAAAATCTGATACAAATTTAACAGACTTAGCGTTTTGAGAATAGTTTCTTTCAGAAAAGATGAGAATGGAATATTTTCCTGCCTATATCTTTTGAACTAAATAAAAAAAAAAATATATATATATATATATATATATATATATATATTAAAATGTGAAACTACAAAACATTCAACAATAAACCAAAAGCACTTCCTGGCTGTCCTACAAAGCTGACATGTTCTGGGAACATTTTGTCTCCTTATAGCCCAATGACAAAGGCCTGAACAAAAGCTGATGACAGGGTGCTCACCATCCCAATACGGCAGAACCTCCACCCTTCCCATCCATCATCCCACACCGCACAACAGTCGGAAAAAAAAAAAAAAATAGCTCATTGTCGCTCACGGGGACTTGTTGTTAGTTTCAATTAGCCGAGTCGACATCTGACATTGGGACGCAGGAGTCTCTATTGATTGGCTGCAGCTACAGAAATGCATATGTCAAGGGCAACTGGGGTCAAACTGTAGATCCCAGAATAAGAAAGAACGATACAAAGAAGGACAAGAGAGAGGGGAGAAGGAGGGGAATAAAGGCAGGCGAATATGCCTGACATAGACAGAGCTGTGGAAAGAAGATGAAGATTTAGACAGAAGAAGGCTGCAGGATAACCTACTGCATCAATCTAATTCATATCTTTCTCATATCTTGAAGAGAAAAGGGCAAAAAAGGGTTAAAGTTTATGTAGAACCACAAAAGACTGCAGGCAGAGTAAACGTGTGTCTGGGAGCCTGGCAGGGGGCAAACAGGCAGCTGGATAAACAGACTTGATCCAACTACTGCAGGACTAATGGAGCGGCCGCCCGGCTCAGAACACTGAACCGCTCTGCTTCTCATGCAGCAAGCGGCCACTTTAATGTAAGAGCACAGCCTCCTAAAGCGAAGCAAGATGCTGAACCGGCGAGCAAAGCCATGGGAGGGAATGGGGATGGGGGATATGGTCGCTGTACAGCAACAACAACAAAAGGAGGACCCCACCTGGAGACGGAGGATCCATCTACCGTCTGTCTACAACCAAGGTCGTCCTCTAGCCACGTTCTGACAATAAATACGCTCTATGGCAATGAACTTGGTCAACCTCTATCCAAATACACCCTAAATGAGTCTTTTCCCCCCAGGATGTAAAAGTACTACTCATTGACATACTGTTATACGATTTGGTCAAGATTGCCATCTTTTAAGCTGGATAGTCGCCTGCCTGGCTTCTAAGAGTCTTTCAAAGGACTGAACTAAGGGATTGTTTAGGGATGGGCTATGATTTTTAGGTCCTCCATGTGTATAAAAAGAAAACCCCTTTACCGTGTATGTGATTTCTGTGTTGATATTTGTTTTCTAACTGACTTGTGGCGTCTTCATTATTGGCAATTAGGAAACAATAAAAGGAGTATTTTGTAAAATGAATGTTTTTGAAAGAAATATACACACCACAGCTAAACATCTCCAGGTCCAACAACTGTCTTGATTGCAGAAGTTGTTAAAGATACAAATTTTCCCACCATCAGTAACAGTAAAATAACTTTAGATGGAAAGTTCCAAGAGTGCACAGCTACACTTTACCAATAGTGTGACTAAACCTTTGCTTTTTCTATGTTTATGTATTTAGCAAACGCTTTTATCCAAAGCAACTTACAAAGTAGGCAGTAGCACGAAGGGTCTTGCCAAAGGACCAACGCTGAAGCCTGTTGGTGTAGACCAGGCCTGGATTTGAACCCAGGCCACCAATTGAGCTATCCAGCTAGTCCAGGTTATTTCATCTCTTCACCATTTTGTATTTATGGAGTTCTGGTCATTTTGTTTCCTACAAATGGTGTGAAATAAAAACTGTCAACATGGGCTGATTACTTTTAGGGCAAATAATAGAAATTCAGACTAAACTCTCTCTAATCATTGCCTATCTATGTGCAAAGCCACATCATTTTCAACAGGGTGGCGATAATGAAACATTTAGGAAACCTGTTGCCAGAATATAACATCTTTTTATCTTGTATTTTTCTGTATTTTTGTTTCTGCCACGCCCATCTTTCCATTGACGATTAATATTTTGAACAAGGCTCTCGTCTGAGCAGCAGTCACACTGATGGATGCATTTCTGTCTAAATTTCCAATCTGGTTTTCAAGAGAATCCTACGGAGTTCTAACCTGACCAGATGGTCTGTTACGCAGAGCAGACACCATTTGTCAGAGAGCAGACATGTTGCTCAATCAGCTGCTAAGTCGTTATTTATACAAAGTTACTATTAGGACCATACGTCAACCCTTAAACTCAATGGACCACAGGAATCAGACCCCTTCAGTGACCGCTAAACTCTCCCTACTACAACAATGTAGTGAATCCACCCTCACTGGGTTGTTTGTGATAAGTGGAATATGTGTTGGGATTAAAAACTGTATTCCACATGCTATTTAAAAGGCCTTCAATTCTCGCCAAGCAGGAGTAAAGCTAAAGGCTAGGCTGGGTAATGTCAACTCCCTGATCCCATAAATGCTGGATGGTCTAGTAAAAAAAAATAAGAGGACCTAATTTACCTTAGACCTCTTAACAAACCATGTGTTATGGCACTGCCTGCACAAATCTCTCAAACTGACTCCTGAGGTGATGGGACACCTGCTGGCCTCTTTTTGAGTCTACTGACTGATGCGCACTTTTACATTCCCTGGTATCAGGCAATGAGGAAATAGGGCCATGGAGTGTGTCACTGAGTATGTTAACATCTGTATTGTTGTTTGGGTGGTCAGCCCTAGTTTGTCTAGGGCTCAGAAGTAATTTGTTATTCAAATCGGCCGATGATAGCAGGCCTGGCAAACATGGGAATGTTTACGCCACCAAAGCTGACAATTCATTTTATATATTTTTTTCACGTTATGAGGACTTTGAGTAACACCCCTCCCGAATTAAACAATTTTTTAACATTTATTTCAGAAACCTATTTTATTGGGTGTGTTTTCTTAGTAACTGGGATGATATAGGGTAACCTAGGCAAGGCCCCTGTTTTACCCACATCTACTGTAGTATCAACTCTTTTTTCCCAATCCTCTGCCACCTACTCTTCTCTGCTTATTAATTGTTTATGCATACACAAAATTGTTATGTGCTTATCTTTGGCGCATCACTATGTGTCTCTATTTGCCTGTTTGTTTAATTTAAATCTAAAAGTACTCATCTTGTTTGAGTTTCAAAGTTTTCTTAAACTTTTTCAAACGTTTATCAGAAAAAATGTACCATTTTTCCCATTTAAAAAAAAAGCAACTTCTCCTGGATTTGTTTAGCCTTCCTGAATAAAACTAGTGTTCACCTCCATGTAGCCTTTAAACCTCTTGCTCGTCCTCTGATGGAATATTTGAACACCTTACTAGGATATTTACATGCGCAGAATTCTGATTTAAATGTGTTCTCAATAAATAATCAGAATGCATCGTTCATACTGGCACAAATTATATTCATCTGGCCGTGATGTTTAGTGTGTTTACATGCATCAGGTTTTATTCAGAGTCACAAGAGCAGAGTTGTCGAATTTCCATTTACCAGCCGAGGAGGAAGTTGTACTTCTGCGCTGGAAAAAGTGAACAATGAACGTGCAAATGTGTTGGTTGGGAGTTGATTCAACGTCCTGAACGACCTGACCACAGGTTCTGAGAGCAGCTGAAGTGATTTACAGGCGGCTTGGATGGACCAGACAGTTGCTACATCAGAATGACATAGTCTGAACAAGCGTTTACATGCATTCGGATTAATGGTCTAAATAAAATGACTCCTCATCCGGACTACAATTTTATTTTGAGGGAGCTGAATCCGATCAGAATATCCTGACTGGGGTTTTTACAGGTTTATAGTGATCATCTGATTAACAATGTCCACATAAAAACAACCAACTGAGGCTAAAAATGGCAAACCTTGAATCTTCATCTTTGAGCAATAACTTCCACTCGAAAAGTGTTTCTTGCCAATGCAGCACAACTTTGGTGGTATGGTGGATTTAAACATATCCAGTCATTTAGTAGAATAGCTGATCACCACTAAGGTCCTGTTCAACTGAACTCTTAGAGCATCTAAACCCTACTGTACGTTTTAGGGTTTTCAAAAATCCTTTCCTAGCAAAAGAAATATCCACATAGACTTAAATATGTAAGTAATCCAAACAAAACTGATTAGGAATGTTTAGAGATATTGTGGAAAGTAGTTTCTGTCTGCAAGTCTTCTATATATTGCTTAAAGGTGAATTTCCATATTTCTAATATTAAAGAATCATTGTGTATAAAAAGCAGAAGTAGATCAGATGGCTTTAAGAAATACTAGTCTATTTTGAGAATAAAATGATTCCCTTGTTTGCTTTTTTTTTATAATCACATAAGAAAATGATGTCATAACAGTAACAGTATGTAATTATTAGTTTGCTGATAGAATAAATACCCGGGTTCTTAAAGGGAACAAAAACAACAGTAAAACAAATCAGTTCCACATCCTTTGTATGCTTAGAGCTGTCGACTGTTCTGATTATGCAAGATAAAACTACCAACCACAATAGAGAAGCACGCAGTGGAACAGATAGTTACACATTTTTACCTTTGGTGCAAGACAGAACATCATAAATCTATGTTTCTATTGATCTATGCCCCGACACACTGTTCCCACTTTGTTATATTATTATATTTGTTGCACATGAAAAGCCTGACATGTTCATTTTCATTAAGCTGGGGGGCCACACCTAATTAATCAAATGCATATTTCATTAGCATGGGAGGAAATTCTTGCTGATCAGTAATTGATTCACGTTTACTCAACCTCCTGCCTGGTAACCAAAAGTAGTTTCTAAGCTTTGCTTCAGCAACAAAGGATGACATGAGATAAATCGCAACCTATGTTCTTCTGCATGTATGATTGGTGTGTACTGTGTGTGGACTGCAGGGATGTAAGCTGGAGTTTATAAAGGACCTCCTGGACCTGTAGTTCAGGTCTGATTATCCTTTCTCCAGACCTCATTGTTGGTTCCCCTTTCTGTATATTATGGGACAAAAAGTGGGCTTACAAATATAGCCATGGGTAACTTGGGAGGAGCAACATTCCTGAGTTTGAGCCTCTGCTCCATATTAAAATAATCATTCACACAAAGATGATCTGAGGTATGTCACATCCTGATGAAAACTTGGAGGTAAGAAGGAGATGGAAGCTCAGTCAGAGCTAATATGGCTACAGTGTGGTAAGAAAATATCCAGTTTAAAGTCAGTTTAAATCGTTCATACAAGACATTGTTGCCGAATTCTGGCACAATCGGGGAAATGCAGAACTTGATGTTGAGGCTGGTTGCCTGTCCAATTCTGGACGATATCTGGCACTTCGATGAAAACACAGCTTATTTGAATAATAGACCCCTTTTTTTTGTTCAGGTTTGATGTGTTCGACAGAGATCCGTATCTTCTGGCCCCAACTAGATGATTTCATTTTTGCAGTACTACTCTCATTCAGCATGTATTCAGTTCTTGGTGTTAATCAGCAGCAAAGCTTTAATTGTGGTTAACCGATTAACTGGTTGCCAACTTCTGCACTGATTGAAAAGGTCAAACAAACTGTCTCAACGATTTCCTCTTTTTCTGCTGCAGCTGCAGCGGCTGGAACAAGCAGACATCAAAATACGCCGTGTCTCAGCTGTAGTCCGCCCAGGGGCCAAGGTCCCTTACTGAATTATTGTGTTCGGATCCTCTCCTCATCTCATAAAACACTGAATGAGGAGCCACTTGAAGGCTTTGGCAAAAAAAAAGGGCATCTGTCAGAGCCAGAAGGCCAAGTTCTGCAAAGCCCCTTTTCAGGTTCAATGACAAACTTCCGAAGGAATCTCGAATGGCACAAGATCAGCGCTTCCTGGGGTGCTGATGGTTTTGGCCGGATTCAGAGGAACAACCAAACATTAGGAGATTTCAGATGCAGCAAAAATAAACAATATGGAACACAAGAAAAATCTAGTTTTTAAAACTAAATAATTAACTAATTAATTATTCTGGTTAACAACAGTTTTATTTACTTCCCGTCTTTAAGATTTTCAATGCTGGCTGTCCAACATACCCAGAATTCAAAAAATGAAAGAAACGAGGTGCCGATGTCGGCCGACACGTTTCTTTGAACACAGAGGCCGTGGCTGGTTTTAAACTTCAGCGTCATTACTTCCCCTCAGCGTTTCATTAACATTAACATTCAAGAGGATTTTAAAAGTGCTGAAAACATCCAGATCTAAAAATAAAATAAATTAAAGTGGTAAGGTTTAATATTCATTTATTACAGAGAAAAGATACGAACTGAGATCAGATTCAGATTTCTTTTAAACAAATGTGACGTAAATTTTTTTTTCTTTTTTATAGGATTTCCAATGAATCCCAGCAGTAATGTAAAAATGTGAACATGGCTCCGCCCACTTTGTTGTCATCAGACTTCTTCTGGTTCAATTGTTGCAACGTCAACCCAAAAAAAATTGCATTTGTGGACCGATTGTAGCAACGGTGGAAAAACCATGATCAGTTCTATGTAAACTCCAGCTCCCTTAAATCCACACCAAGCGTTCAAATGGAGATTAAACTATTTCAAGAATTGAGTCGGATTACTCTCCCCCCCGGTTTTTGCCTCTTCCATTCAGGCGTGGTTAAACATTTGCATGAAACCTTTGTGAGCAGCAGCAAATAATAAGCGGAAAAGCTAACCTCTGGATAAAATAATGGAGCTTTGGCAAACAAAGGATGGAGTTTTTCTAACGCGGCTCCCTAATTAAAGTCAATAATTATGGATTGCTTTTTCACTGGGATTCTATTGTTTCAATTTAGCACTAAATAAAAACAAATCTTCCCATAAACATGTCCAAAATGAGTTACTGCTCCCCATTACTAGATTTTAGATGTAACATGGCTGGTGCAGTCCAGAGCAACACCCACTGGAAAAGAATTAAACAAGGTTAATTTGTTATTAACAGGATGTTTCTTTATTTAAAATCTCTAATATTCAGCCAAACTTCCATAGGGCTCCCAATTTTCTCCCATAGACATTCCGCTTCTCTAGAAAGCCACTTTCCATCTCCTTTTTGGTCTGTATGAAGAACAAAAATGCTACAGCTCATATATTTAAAAATCCTACGAAACATATTTTTATATCTTTAATTTTTCCTGGTACAATTTGAAGCTACCAGATAAGTTTTGTTGACCCTGTTTTGGCCAAAGAGATGAAGTTTTAGCTAAAACCTTTAAGAACAGAACGAAAACGGACATATTCTTTTTTTGAAGTCAAATAAATAAAATAAGACTTTGAAAAAAAAATATCAAAAACCTTTCCGGCTTGATGCTTAAGAAAACTAATAATAAGCACTGAAGGCAGAAGAAAAGCGTTTGAAAGAAAGCTGCTGTACAGGCGTTTTTTGGGCCGCTGGATCCGACGCATATGAGAGATTTCAGGATTACTGGTAGTTTACAGGTAGTACATATCTTTCCCCCTTAGGGGACAAATATGGGAGTAATATTTTCTACAACACAGTCCCGGAAAGAACCCCCGATACACAATCGTTTGATACATACAAGTATGAAATGGATATACAAAAACATAAAGCATTATTGAGAAAGAGGCCAACTCCTTATTTAACCACTGAGAGGAATCAGCTCATCCAGTGTCCGTCTGCGTCTCGACTGACATTAAAAATCTGAATCACTGTTATGAAATCTATGCATCAGATAGGCCTCCTTATAAGACAGGAGGCAATAGGGAAGCTGACTTCGCAAAAGCCTCTCAATCTCCCTTTAAGTCCATATGCACAAGAAATCCTAAATCCATTATCTCAACAGACAGCAGAATAAAGCCGTGCAGTTGGCTGTGCTTAATCAATGGGTTCCCAGAATGTTATCTCGACAGCTCCGCAAATGGTATTGATCATTTCTTGAGCACTGGTGGTTCCAGTCCTTGTTGGTTGAACTAATTAACTGGAAAAATAACGAAGCAAACTCAATATGGAGGCGGAGAGGTGATTACATTTCAGAGCAAACGCCACCAGCTGCCCATGCGGTCAAAGCCCCACCTCACGGTAAAGATGTCATCCACAGATGCGAGGGGAATGCTCCACCTGTGAGTCTGTCGGATCGCTCGCATAACTCCACCGGCTCTAAAGGCAACTGTCCTGGGGGCCTGGTGCACTAAAGGAAGGGGAGTTTCTATCTGGGCTTCAACCAGCAACATTTCTCACATGTCTACTCAGCACTGCATGCAACAACAACTCAGAGATAAAATGGCCAACAAACAGAAAGAAATAAAGGAAGCTGCTTCAGATCATCTGATCGGCCTCGATATACCCGCCCCGTCTCAGACGAACGGTACAATCTTTTTCAGAACAGTGAATGCACCACGCCGAATTCTGCTGAAAACACTCTCTGTTGTGAAGGTTGTTACTACGTGAAGGCAAATCAAAGTTAGATACAGAATTTTACCAATAAAAAGGAAATCAGAAAGCAAAGCCATGTACGAAGTCTTATAAAAGAAACACGTTCTACATGTTAAGTAAAGCCCGAAGAGCAAAAAGAGAGCAAGACCTACAGCAGACAAAAGGAAGGCTTTCACCTTCTCAGCTCCTATAGAACTTTGGAAATATTGAACATTTTAGAGTTAAGGGAAGGGTCTAAAGAACACGAGACATTACTAAAGTAGAATTAAAATTTTAATAGTAGTTAGAATTATTAACAGCACAAGAAAGTTTAAGTTCAGAAATTCATAATTCTGGTCAATTCATTTTTATTAACATTTGATCCCTGGATAAAAGGAGGGAAGGGCTAAATGATGTTCTGTTATTATTAAGATAGAAAACCCATTATAAGAGTGACCTTTTGTAGGATATGTAAAAGAATAGTTTGGTTTGACAGCATAGTGGAAATAAAAAGGATCAAAAACATCTGACAGTCATTTTTTTACGAAAAATGACTGGATTGAATAGGAAAGCACCAAAAAGCCACATTTAAACCCGTTTTTACGCCAGCTGCAGCGGCCGTTCGCTGTTCCGTCTAAAAAAAAACAGGATCAAGATTATAATCCGGTTATTTTGACTGCTGCAATCAAATCCCAGAAAAAGAGACATCTATGGTCCCTAAACTAATGGAGGAAAAAATGGGCTGAGAGCCTGAGGCGATATAAGAGAGGGCAGCTGGGGGCTTAAGGTTGGGTGCAGAAGACAGGCTGCAGGCTGGAGCCGACCTCTCTCTGGGGAGAGAACAGAGGATGAGGCCGACGTCGACACAACTGCACCCAGACACGGGGGCTCTGCCTCAGAACAAAAAACCACACCCTCCAGGTCTGATAAGGTATTCCATCTTCTGACTGGGTGTAAGAAGATTAAACTAAAAAAGGATTACATGAGTGAGGATCAAGGTAACCATATTGTTCATATTAGAGGCTCGGATGAGGCGTGCAAAAAAAATAAAAGGGGGTTTGTTAAGCGTAGGCCAGGAATTCACCAATCATGATCAATACCTAGACTCTTTATTGTGGAAAATTGTGCACAGTATCCTAGAAAAACACTAAAATCACGAACAGAAATCGGCGTTAACTGTTAACATTAAATCTTTGCTACATCTACTAATCTTTAAATACTCAAATCATATTTAGGGCAAAATTAGGATCCTCAACGGTTAGAATCAGCCTGAGAAAATGCAATATTGCATGCAATCATTTTTAATTTGGTAAAGCTTTTGAAAAATACTTTGGTTATACTGAAACGAGCCAAGTCGTCTTCCCTCAGTAAAAACTTTCTCACCCGAAGAGTGTTGCTGTTCGACCTATGAATTCCAAGTATGAGGCATATTTTTACCCGTATCTGGCCTGGAATCGACTGATTGTCAACTATGGTGGCCATTAAGGGTCAGCACAACCGAAGTTATGCTAGCAAATTTAGCATAACTTCCGTTGTGGATTTTTCCTTTTGCATTTCCTCCTACCTCAGTCTGAATTTGTCTTTGATTAGAAACAAAAATCATGTTAGAAAAACTTTACGTTTAGTTAAACCCGCTTTCAGAGGCGCCTGCTATCTGCTATCAAAATGCAAAAACAACAACAAAAGTCAGGCTAGCATTTTAGCAGAAATAATGTTGCGAATTTTGCGCTTTGTTGACCCATCTGGGCCACCGTAATTACCAGATTAATTCAGACTCGTCTAAATAAAGTGTTTAGTCAACTATTATAAAATAAAAATGGAAAAAATAAAATAAAAATGGAGGTCCTAAAGAAAGCAGCTCACCCATCTTCCGAACTGACCAAGCAAAGCTGATAAACTATGATGTTAAATATTGATTGATTATCTATTGACAATCTCAACTCACTCAAATTAAACCTGGATGAGCCATTTTAACCAGGCGCCGCCGAGTTTAGCCTAATTCACATTAGGCTAAACTCGCATTGTGGAACCTCTGGAAACATCCGTCAAGGTTCTCCTCTTGACACGTGTCTTGTACCTCCGCTGGGAAGTCTGTGCGGTAAATAGGATGAAAGGACAGAGGAAGATTTTCCATTTAAGCACAACGAATAGAGGCTTGCTGCTAATGAAAAGGAGTATTTATTAGGCTGCCAATCTGAGTGTCCGCCAACTCCCTCGAGGGAGAAGGGGGAGGTTACTGGGGCCATCAAGGGATTCAATCTACTCAACAGATAGCGGGCGCATCTGACGGAGAGTTTAAGGTGTGTTTGTTATGATTTTATTCAATAATAAAAGCTGGAAAAGAGGGAAAAGAAAGTTTACACAACGTCTCTCAGTTTCTATTATCTTCCCGGAGATGCCTGTGGCCACAGTGGTGCCCGAGCAAGTGTTCTCCCACTACACACACACTCGCACACACATAGGCAGGGAAAGAATGTGCCATGAGGGACCACCAGCTGTTGCAGCCACCGATACCAGGAGGAAGGGGGAACGCCCCAAAAATACTTGTAGCATCAAAATCTGCTGTGCCCGTTCTCCTTCTCTCCCCGACGGACACACTCGCCTCCACGCACACGATTTCGTTCTGCTTCCTCTGTCGGTGATCATCGCTTATTTGCTAGAAGAAGACCCAGACCGTCATTCATGTCCTGTTTTTTTATGATTACTTGCTGCTTAGCTCATGAGTCCGACGCTAAATACACAGACCTTTAGCTTCATTTGGGCTAGTGTGAAACCTTTCTCATCCTACTGGCTAAAATTGCACTATTACAAATACAACTTCAGAACAGAATATAATATGAACCGATATTGCAATGACAATATATTTGCCACATATTGTGCCGCTCCAGCTACGTGTACAGAACTGAGATATTAAAACCATCTTGTTTTATTGATCCCCTTCATCTCCAGTTCTCACGCCTCACCATGCTACGGAGCCGTGACACCCATAAATCCTCACAGCCCTCCATGCGGCCGACATGCCCGGCAGTCACTTTATTTTATGATTTGAAGAAAGCTGAAGAAAGCAATGGGCTCGGCGTTGCCTTTCTGTAACCAGCTGCATCTGAAGTGGCCTTTCGACCCATTCCTCTTCATGTGTCATGAAAGGTCTGACAAGAACAAGAGGCGACCAGATCGTTTCCTGCGGGCCGTTCATTTTTTTTTATGACTGCAGTTTGACCAGAACAGCCCCACTTTCTACTGATACTGTTTCAGATTTTTGTAGTCAGGATACAATTGGGAAATTCCAACTACAAATGCGCCGATTAATTCACAGCTGACAGGGACTGGCCAATTTTTTATGAACGATAGAGCTAAGATGATTAACATTTTTCATTTTTCTAAAAATATGAGTTTCATCATGAAAACTGCTGGCGAACAAAATCGGCTGCTTTACCTTTAACACATTCACACAATAAGTTCATCTTTTTTTTCTCCTAATAAATAGGTAATGGTTTGTATTAACTTTTTTTTTTTTTTTTTTTATTAATATTTTGACATCATGGCTGCCATATACTCATTTTTCCACCATAAACCTAAATCTCTTTGAAGTGCTGGAGGATAACCAGTCAGGCATTATTGTTTAGACACTGGGGCAACTTTATTGATTTTGTATGGACTCTGCATCCCCGGAACCAAACGTGAGGAAGCAGCTCAGTTCAGTTTTTACGCTCGTCTAATGAACAAACTCCCAGAAAACTGCAAATCAGGTAAAAAATTAAAGCCCATGTGTTTAAAAGTTGCTTTTAAATAATAAAAATCTAAAACGGTGATTAATAAAGCGCTAAATTATAGAGTGTTGATTGTTCTCGATGATTCTGAAGGCAAACGTGATGCTTCGACATCGTGTGTTTGGTTTTTTTTCAATGTGAATCACTTTGAACTGCCTTGCTGCTGAAATGTGACACACAAATAAAATTTTAATCAACTTTAATCTCTCCTTCAACCTTTTTACAGGCTCAGATCGGAGGTGTTTTTTTTAAAAATAGTGCTCCAACTTTGAGCACCCATCCATCCGAAGGTAAATACACAGCCCAAAATCTTGCCGCCATTGCCACGGTTACACTATGAACCACATGGAGGCCAACCTAATCCCTCTCCTAAATGTCAAATTAAGCAAGAAGAAACTCAATGGAGGCAAGACTGACAGGTTATTCTTTTCTAATGCTGCCCCCCGAAGGAATGCCCCCCTGAATGGACACCCCCTGTCAAAAAAATGAACTTCTGACAGCCAGTCTCTGCTGCTGTAGTAACTATAAACCGTCAGTCAAAATATAGGAATCAGTCAAAAGTGCCACTGGTCAGAAAAATGATCTGTCAAAACAGGAATTTTTGACGGGTTGCATTTATCAAAAGTTTGGGTACGAACAAAATTGGATTTGGTAAAAATCGGGATAAGGTAAACAGGAAACATTTCAAAATCAGGATCAGAGAAATTTTAAAAATGTCGACATTGGTCCTAATGGACTGGTAAAATACTGTTCGCCATAAATCCAAGGCTTCATTGCTGTTTTTCCATGTACCAGGTTAAACAATACGTAAAGATCTATCTATAGGTGTAAAGTGTGGTTTGTAAACAGGATTCCTAATCAAACCACAGAACGCACCTTCGTTATTCCCACCCCCTAAACCCCTCAAAAGGTCCAGAGTCGGTAACGTGATATCCTACTTTGGAGCAGAGCCCTCAGCAAGCAGATGGCGAGCAATTCCAAAATGTCTGGAAACAAAGAGCCACATGATTGAGGTCAGACGCTGGAATCATCAGGTTCCCTTCAGATCTAGATGACGAGCAACGCATGGAAACCTGAAGGACTTCCTGTGGTTCAGCTCGGCCCGAGGCTTCGGGTCTGATTTATTCATGGCTTCTTTCTACACTTTTTGCCAAATGAAATGCGACAGCTGGCACCGAGAGAGGGGCGAACCAGCCTCCAGCCTCCATTTACGGCCATCTGAACAGCAACACAAACAAACAAACAAACAAACAAACAAACCCTGTCACACTGATGAGGAGTCACTGCTGTCTGCTCCATCAGGCTGGTTTGTTTTTTCCCAAACACTAAAACTGAGGGCATATTTCAAAAAAACTTGGTGAAGGATGCAGCTGACCTTTGACCCCCTCCTCCTGCTGCTGCCTACAAGCATCTCTCTGTATCAGCTGACTTGTAAGACTGAGACCCGAGAGACTGTTCCGCTGGGACGCCGCTCCACCTGTTCAGTGGGACTGCTTCGGTTCTTATGGTGGACAACAGAACAACTGGCCACGCTCCGCTCCGTGTGAACTGTACCTGTTATCTGGCGAGCCGCAGACTCAGCCTCTCATGTTGAAACAGCCTCACATCCACGCGCGTCGCTCAGGCAGCTGATGGCGCTCAGCGTCCGCTTCAGCGCGGAACGGCGAACCAACAAAAAACTTATGAACACGAGAGTCGCGCCAGATGCTAGAGCTTTAAACAGAACTAGTGCAATCTTATGAAGAAAATAAAGAAGGCCAAAACAGTCCAGAGGACGGCAGAGACGGAGAGCGTTTCTCTCGCCGCTTCAGCGACACGTCTGAGAGATTCCAGCAGCGCGCGCCGCGGAGCCGACCAGCTCGCGACAATTCGGAGGCAAAGGAGGGCAGAAGACCGGAAGTTCAGGGCGGGCGCCTTCAGAATAAAGAGATGGATGGATGGATGGATGGATGGATGGATGGATGGATGGATGGATGGATGGATGGATGGATGGATAGATAGATCAAAACTGGAAACAGAAGCATTTGATTTTACCATCAAATCATTGGGAAGAATAGGTTATACGAATACCTTTTCTACTGATTTGCAGTTATCTGGGAGTTGGTTGTATATTATCTGGAGTAGGAAAAGCTGCTTGTCCATTTTTGGGTCTGGTTCTGGGGACACAGAGTAAGTTGGAACCACTGTCTTCTAAGAGCCAGTGTAAGGATTTAGGAACTGCAGTTATATGCTCTACTTGTCTAATTTTAGTTCGATTGTGAGGTTTCTAAAGGAGCAACAGCTGTCTGATTTACTTTTTTTTAGCAGACCTGTGAAGACACTTGCAGTAATCAATTTGACTGAAGAAAAACACATGGATGAGTTTCTCTAGATCTTGTTGGGACATCAGTCCTTTAGTCCTAGAAATGCTCTTCAGGTGATAGAGGACCAACTTTGTAATTGTCTTATGTGGATTTGTGGGTTCATGTCTGAGTCCATAACTGCATCCAGGTTTCAGGCCTGATTTGTAGGTTCCAGCTGTTATAACTGACTCTTGAGTGTTCCTCTTTAGGTCTAAAGATCAAGACTCAGTTGATTTATATAGCGGCAATTTACAACAGATATTGTTTAAATGCACTTTGCAAGAAAACCAATTCAAACCATAAATACATCATTACAAATTAGTTTGAAAAAGGTTTCAATCTAACAAAACCCAGCAGATTACATCGAGTCATTGACTTGCAGCATCATCAAGAATCATCAGACCGAAACAATGGCTTGTGTTGTTGTTGACTTTACAGCAATCCCTCATACTGAGCATGCATGTGGCAACAGTGGACATGAAAATCTCTCCTTTAACAGCCCATGTGCTCCTCCAAGAAGCTGTCTCAGCTAACAGAACGCCAGGCCAGGTGTGGTTACTATGGAGAGAAGAACACCTAGAGAAAACAAGAGGTTGACAAGGTTGAATTAACGGCAACTAAAGCCGATTGAACCATGAAAAAAAGTAGCAGAGAGAGAAGTGGTTGGATTGATTGTTTCTCTTCAGATGGAAAAGGTTTCAAGTAAGAGCAACACTAGTTCTGTTTACTGTATATTCAATTGATCTCCAAATGTCCCAGCTCATGGGAAATAGCAATAGAACAACAAACAAGAGGTGTCACCTTAACAAAACTGCAACAATCAATATGGGATACATATAAATATTTGTTATTAAGTTACAATACATAATTCTTCTTCATTGTTTGTGTGACAAAATGATTTTGGTTAAGTATGTTAAAGGTCATTGACCTCATGGAATGAATGTGAATATTTACTCCCGTCTGAAATTTTTGGAGCCTCATAAAGCTTTTCCTAAAGGATCTGCTTGTTTTTAGCGTCGGCTATTTTTCCACGAACTTCCACCGACTTCTCTGTCGCTGCTAAACAAACGCATCCCACAGCCTGATGCTGCCATTCCCCAGTTTCACTGTTTTCGGGATGATAACATTAAGCGTTAGATTGTATTACTATTCTTCCACGTGGTTCATCCTTCCCCACCTCTGGCAAACCGACAGAAACATTTTAAAGGTTTGATTAAACCTATATTCAGGTTTTCATTTTTTTTTTTAAATAGCTTAAATATCAAAGTAATTTACTGTGTCTGAAGGAATTTACAATGATTCTTTATGCCAGTGTAACTCAGATTTGCTTCAAACGTGCTTTTGTTTTGAAGGTCCTTCATGTCAAACCTACGCTAGCTTCACGCTCTGAACCTGTCAGCTGTTTGCTGCAGGCTGAAGGTTTCCAGCAGCAGTCAGCGCTGAGATGAGGAGCATGCGTGGTATTAGATGATATAAAACTAGTTTTAGACTAATCAGTTTTGTTCTTAGCGATTGTATATCAAATGTATTCTTATGTTCTGTTTTCTTTTTTTTCCTACCCATATTTTCACTGATAATCAAACTTTAATTCTGTACAATAACTACACTTCTACAAAACGAAAGGTTAACTAATGATATAAATAAAAACAGGGTTTTGAAACAAACAATAAAGATGCACACAGACCGTTAGGGCCTGAATAAAGTGAGGCTGCCATCTGCTGGATGAAACATAGAACTGTTTTTAACAAGATTTGTAAACGTGCATAAATGCAGATTAAGACTGCAAAATTGTAGATTTTAAGGACTCTGCCCATTTATTTTATCAAATTAAATTATTCTGTATGTTTTAAGTTCAATGTTTGTCCTGGTCGCGTCAAACGTAAAAATGAACACTGGGCAAAAAGAGCAAGAATCCCAAATATCCTTTTTTTTTAAATTCTGTCTACAATACGGACACATCTGGTGCATATCCTGAGTTTTGCTGATATGCACCATATCTGGACAAATATTAACCCCGTATACAACATGAGGACAAAATATTGTATTGGGATATGGGGAACATTTTAAAATGTGTCATGTATGTGTATTTTATATGACATTAGGTCATATCTAATCATAGTATTTTATAAATTACGTGTATGGAATTTCTGCATGTGTCATATTGATTGCATACATCCCTCAAATCCAAGTACTGAATCTGGAACCACTAGGAAATATTGACAATATCCAGTGCATATCTAATGTGTTGTTGACATAAGCTATATGTAATTAAATATAAATGAAGTATACATATGACGTGATGCAGAATATCAAAATATAAGACACTCTAATTTGAGGAGAATAAATGCAATATTTGTAGCATATTTCAATACCTTTTGTCATATAAGACATATTTATTACAGCATATATCCGTCAAAGCCATAAGGCTTCAGTGTTAACATAAATCTATATGAAAATTAAAACCACAACTTAAGAGTTTTATTTTAACTCTTTTTTGCTTATCTCGTTTTATTGTAATTCTCTCTGGATGCAAACTACAACTAATTTAGTATAGGTCAGGAACAAATCCTTCATTTCCTTGTCAAAATACTACACAATGCAATGTGGGATTTGCACTTGTGTTTTTCTTTCTTTTCTCGCAACTCCTGATAGGTGAGAACATTGAAAGGGCTGCAGAATTGTGCAGTTAGTAGCACTGCTGCCTTTAAACAAGAACGCTCTGACTTCAAATTCGGGCCAATGATCTTTCTGTCTGGAGTTTGCACATTTTCCCTGAGGATGCATGAATTCTCTTTAGGTACTCTTACTTTCTCTCACTGTCCAAAAACATGACTGTTAGGTAAGTTGGTCTCTTTTGCTGAGCTGTATTTGCAAACAAACCAAGCTCTAACACAAAGATCAACCTTATAGCATCAGATTGTCTATTTTAACACAACAATCAAGGTAACAAGATTTTTCAAAAACCTTTATAAAAATAGATAAACAAATAAACAAACAAACTTGTAAAGAAACTTTGAAAACCTGTCAATTTCTAACAATCTCAAATGTAAATAAATTCAATAAAATCACATTTTGTAGTACTCCCATTCACAATCTATATGCTCTGTGTTAAGAATCAAGAACCTACAGGGAGGTTCTGCTTGGTTCGCTGATGCCTTGGGTCGGCTCAGCTGCCATTTAATTTTTTGCACTTTATTTGTTATTTATATTCCACCTGTAATCTGCCATCTTTGTGAGCTTAATACCCCCCCCCCCCAAACAAAGGAGAAATGCAAAAATAAATAATTACATAATAAAAATAAAAATAAATATTATTTATGATAATAATACTAATAATAATAATTATTATTATTACTTTTAATTAGTTGAACTAACATGGTGGGAGGATGGGGCCACCAGTAATACTCCGGGCCCCCAGATAGCCATCATCGGCCCTGCTGAGCAGTTGGCAAACATCTGGAGCAATGTCCAGCAACGATTGAAAAAGGAGAGGGGGTATTGTTCCAGGAAATGATTTCAGACTGAAAGAAAGAAAGAAAAAAAATAACATCTGCTACTAGGTTTTGTGTTTTGTTGTGTTTTGATACACGTCTTATCCTCATTTATTTAACTTTCAATGCTGGGAATCCTGCAGTTTCCACAGCATAGAAAGTGGGCGTGGCCTAGCGCAGGGCTCACCTGGCAGGTAGAAACAGAGAGCTGGAGCCCACTAGGATCCCAGCAGGAGCCCACTAGGATCCCAGCAGGAGCCCAGTTGCAGCACAGCAGTTCCATGCAGTCTCCGCTCAGGGACTCTCCTGTCAGGCCGGGCTTCCACAGACTGGAGGTCCAGAAAACCACCTGGGATGTCCCTCAGAGATACAGCGCACTGCTGCAGGTCGGGTCCGGAGCCTACGGGACCGTGTGGTGAGTTATGAAGACACATTTGAAAGATAGATGAAAAGGATTGTTTTTATAACACACTGTAACAGTTTTTCTTCTCAATCTCATACAATCACTTATTCACGTCTGAATCCTGCTGAAGTACCAAAGTCAGACACCTTTATTTTTTGTATTATTCATAGTTGCAGGAAAAACATTTGATTCCAAAGCTATAAACCAGTTTTTGTACTGTACAAAGTGTTCCTTTAGTTAAAACAATCACTCTTAAGGAGTTGTAGAATATTGCTCATGAATGTGTTTCAAAGTAACCAACCTTGGTGCTTTAGTTTATAAATTGACTGTCATCCAAAATTATTTTCTATAGGCTATGGTGGTTTTTAGCTTTTAAAGGTGCATTATACAGCTTGGAGTTTCAGGCAGCAGCCCGAGGCACACTTCAAACGTTTTTTGCTAACAGAAACACTTTTTTTGCCCACCTGAAGGAAATCAGCAAGTTGATGCAGGTTCTCAGAAATGACAAGAATCTCCACCACAAGCCTTTAAAATAACAGGCAGGAATGCAAGCTGTCCCAGGAGGCCTTTCTTTCTAGTGATTGCTCACAGAGAGAATAGATACCGCTGACGAGTTATCATCTGTGGTCGCTCAACCTTTGTTTTGGGTTGCTGCTTTAAAGTCACGCTGATACGTGGTGATTGGCTCTTGGTGTATTTACTTCTTTCGGTCAGCGGCTATCCAGTTTATTTATGAGCAGGCTGAACAATGAGTTCTAAAGATTCAATAAGACTATGTTTAATCCCATTCAGCTCCGCCGTTGACCAGAAGACCAAAAAGAAGGTGGCAATAAAGAAGCTGTATCGGCCTTTCCAGTCCCTCATCCATGCCAAGAGAGCCTACAGGGAGCTCAGGCTTCTCCGCCACATTCAGCATGAAAATGTAAGGAACATCACAGGAAAGGAGAAGTATATTGATGTCTGTGTTTCCTCCTCTTAAACCTTATTTACCCACACTTAAATGCTTCAGATAATCAAGATTTAGCATCAAACATTACCCGAGTCAATCCAGAAAGAGTTTTAAATAAGTTGAATTATCTGGGGAAAATGCTATCCAAAGAAATCTATGTAAAAATATAAATCCCAACTTTGATAAACAATCTTTTTGTCTGACAGAATCGGTCGGACAACACCAAGTAGCCTAAATGATCACAGAAAACAACATATCGTAGAGTAATCTAAAGAAGATTAAGTATGGATGAGTAAGAGAGTTATTGGCATTCATCACTCTGGTTTCTAAAAGCTACTGGATTTCTGCAAATCACACTGAGAATCATTATAAATTAATTGAGAAAACAATGAAAAATAATTCATCTTCTCAGAAATGGACAACCTATTTAGAATATTCCCAAATTACAATTATTAGAGGTCACAAAAGAACTTAAACACCTAAAGGCAGGGTTTTGTCCAATGACCGTCGTTCGCAATCGAAGAATTACCATTTAAATATTAAAAAAAAAAAATAATTTAAGTGCAATTTTAACTAATCAGAAGCCTTTCAAAGAAAAAAAAATACGCAAAAATTCTTAAAGTTGAAAGTTGAAGGTGCAAATCATGTTAATGTTTTTAATGTAATATTAGAATAGGACTACAAACATTATGGGATTTTTATTAAACAGCACTGATTGTGCCCATTATTTAACCCCAGTAAAATAAAAATATGTGAAATAAAAATATGACAAAACCAACATTTAGGATCTGAAAAACCTGAAAAAATAAAAATCAAATATGGTTTGATGCAAAACACTTAATGTGTTTCTGGTCTATTATGATCTACATTTTTACTGATTTCTGACATTGCTTGTTTCATTTACATTTTTTTTGTTTTTGGTTTGGAGAAGGTACATTTACTTTACTATAAATAGTTTTCACACTTTAGGTAATAAATAATGATAGTTTGGGGCCCCATGTTTGGCCCTTACTTAAAAGTCATCCTGATTTCCTGTTTTAAACATAAGAAATAGACCCAAATTAGCCCAGTCTCTATAATTAGTTGAAAACTAATTTAAAAAGGCAGCCTGACATATATTTGCTAGTAAAGCGTTAAACTGATGACCAAGGCTTTGCTTTGTCTAATGGAGACGACACAGTTTAAGATATTTGTTAAATATGACACAAAACTCAGCATTTAAAAAAAAGAAGATCACCCTGAAAGTCCAACACTTGGATGGACGTATAATGATCAGGGCTTGCTCTGCTGGTTTAGTACATGAATTAGTTGTTGTAACTATTGGAATTGGGATATTTACTCTGTAGCTGGAGTTCACAAAGCCCAATTTTTGGCTATCAGGTTGCGTCTTCAAGCCCAAGAAAACACAATAAAGAAAATAATCCAAAGCACACCAGGAAGTCAAAGTCTGAATGGCCTTATAAAAATATTTGGAGTGGCCTAGTTAAAGCTTTGGCTTAAATCCAGTTAATTTTCAACATCACCCAAAAATGAGGGCCAGAATCCTCCGTAGTGATTTTAAGATTCATTGCCAGTTATACCAAACAGTTGATGACTCGATGCTGACAGTCAAATCATCACATACATTGATTTGAAGGCTTTGTTCTCTTAAAAGATTAAATTATTTGAAAACTGCTGTTTTGTTTAAATTCAGGTTATCGTTCTCTGTGGTTCAAGGTTGTTTTTTTTGTTGTTGCCTACCTTAGTAACTGAGGATAATACCTTCCAACTGGACCTTTTTCTTTGATAACAATGAGGGATATCTTCCAAAAGGGCCTGCATCAGATTCGAGGTTACCCTCTAGCTTTCTGCCGTTACTTCATAAAATCTCCTCTCCTTTCAAGGAAAGGTGATTTTACAGATAAGCACAACAAAAGCACAGAATCTCAGGTTCTTGTTCTGACAAGCTTGACGTGGTATTCGGTATTGTAACCCACATGGAGCAGAAGAGGCCTCAGACGGCAACAACTATGGTCAACAACTTTTTCACATCTAACAAATAAAACAATTAAATGAACACTAGAATGACTGTACATAGTTTAACACACTTTCTTGTATTTTTTGTATGATTAAATGATCAAAGAGCTGCCAAGCCGCAGACAAGGCGTCTAACAACGTACAGTACGCAACGACATTTTGCAATGCTAATCAATTTTTATTGTTGATCTGATCAATTAATTTTCCTCAAGCAAACCTATTCAGTATTATATTAGTTTCTGTTTCTTTATTGTTATGGGAGATATGAAGTTGGCAAATTATAAGCACGATTTTAGCAATGTTGTATTGCCACAACCTTGATAAGCATTGATCCTGAACATGTCCACTCATTCATGACTACAGTCTTGACCTCTTATGGCTATTTGACCCTACTCTCTTTATCTGTAAAAACACCTTTCCTTTCAAGTTGTTAGTGTAAAGGGCTATAGTTATAGATTTAGGAATATTATTATTACCTCCTGCAGGATGTGATGCACCATCCAACATAGTGTCACGGTTGGAGCTAGTTTTCTGATTCACATACAAGATGACCCTCAGGAGAACATGAACTGATTTAAATACGGGGCACATCTTGATCTGTGGGTTTCTTGAAAGAGAGCGAATCGTGAACACTGGGAGATTGAATAAATTAATTGTGAGCTGTTATACTGTGTGACTGTAAAGGCAACAGATAATAGAGAAATCTTACTGTTAGAGGTGATGACGTCTGCAAGGCATGAGTGGTGTCCAGACCAAAGGTCTTGGTTGGTTTGTTGTAGTTACAACAAAATGAGCTTGGAGCTGATTGTGCAGTCAAAATGCTGGAGGACAGACATGGTGGACTCAGTTCAGTTCAATTCTGTTTTTTTATTTAGTGCCAATTCCCAACACAAGTCATCTCAAGGCTTTACGCAGGCCTTTATTTCAGTTGAAAGTTAAACGTCTTTCTATCCAAGGAAACCCAGCAGATTGCATTGAATCATCGATTAACAGCAGTCTTCCTTGACCAGCATGCAGAGACAGTAGATCATAGTTTTGCACTGTGTTGTTGACTGTACAGCGATCCCTTATATTGATCGTGCATGTGGCGACAGTGGAGAGGAAAACACACTAATCTTTAATAGGACGAAACAGTCACCAGATCCTGGCTCCGTATGAATGAGTACCACAGCTAACTGGGGGTTTGAGAAGACATAAAACACAAAAGCAGTGGAAGTGAAGCAGGTTTACATTCTGAGTAAAAACAAAACCTTAATAGCAGGTGAATGTTGAGTTGCTGGCAGCACCATCTCAGTCGATGTCCTCCTCCAGGAAGATGTCATAGCTAACAGAATGCCTGACAGGATGTAGCTTCTATGGAGACAAAAACACTGAAGAACAAATCTAAAGTTGTTGGTTGAAATCCCAGTACCCAAAGCTAATTGGAGAGAAGAAAATTTATCAGACTGTGGAAAAGAGGTTGGATTTTACTCTAGCAGCCTAAACCAATAGCAGTGTAACTATACAAAACAGCCCCGGATAACCTAAGCTTAGCATGAGTTTGAGAAAGTTATAACCATGGATAATGAAGGCGGGTAAGAAGGAGCCTTGAGGTTGCCAACCCAGAGTCCTACTGAACGTTTGATTGTGCATTGTGGAATCTTGGTCGCTGACTCCAGGAAGACACACAGGGGTACCTAAGAAGGGTTCAATATTTCCTAAACGTTTCCTTAAAGCACATAAAAATTACAATTATTTTAAAAAACACATTAGGAGAATACAGAAGGTTTGGAGTTACCAGATAACACTATGGCGTTGTAGGAATGGGAATAAGCTCCTGTATTCATCTAGCAGATTTTTCTCTCCAATAGAGAACTGCAAAACCAAATGTGAAAAGATATTAAAAAAACACAAAAGCCTAACATTAATCTTCCATCCATTCATTTTCTGTACGCCCTTGTCCCTATTGGGGTCGGTCTGCTGGTGCCTATCTCCAGCTTACAACGGGCGAGAGGTAGGGGTACACCCTGGACAGGTCGCCAGTCCGTTGCAGGTCAACACGGAGACATACAGGACAAACAACCACTGATACACACACTCACACCTAAGGACATTTTAGAGTGCCCAATCAGCCTGACAGTCATGTTTTGGGACTGTGGGAGGAAGCCGGAGTACCCGGAGAGAACCCACGCATGCCCAAGGAGAACATGCAAACTCCTCGCAGAAAGACCCGAGACCCAAGATGGAATTGAACCCAGAGCCTTCTTGCTGCATGGCAACAGTGCTACTCACCTTGCCACTGCGCAGTCCACGACATTAATTTTAAATGATCAAAAAAACGTTTTTTTGAAGGACAAGGAGTTCACTGTACCCCAGTGAATAATGTTCCCGAGTGTCATTCACGGTTGACAGATTTCAGTACAACAGAGCACCTTGGGATGTGGTGAACCTGATTGGCATCATGAAAGAGTAGCTGACATATCTCCATTATCTGTGTAATGCTATCTTGTAAACATCGATCAAAATCTCTCACATTGTTAAAGATGTTTATTGAACAATGAAACCCTTACTTTTTATGTCGTTGATTAGATAAAACAATGGCCGCCAGTTAATTCATGAATTATTGTCATCAGCAGATGTGTTGTGGCTGCTCATCATGGCTTTTGCTGCTGCAGTTTGATATGAAAACCTTAAGGGTGGTCCCAATCTGACTAATTTAAAGGTTACCAAAGAATTTTCTATGTGGGATCCTCAATGCCAGTTTAAACTATCGGTGATCACATTAGGCTTTTTCAGTCTTACATGTTTTAATTTAAATCAAGCCTTTATCACATTAAAATTTAAATATTAAGAATAGGAACAGATTTGCAAGTAAATTGTGTACAGTTTATTGATGGATTTACATATTTTTTTTCTGAAGGTGATCTGTCTGCTTGATGTCTTTACACCTGACTCTACTCTGGACAAATTCCAAACCTTGTAAGTAGAGAAGCCCTGCTAGTTATATAGCTATATTTACGCTTTATCGTCCTTGTTTTAGTTGCTTCACATATCCTGGACTTTTAGGTTCTGAACTAAAGATTTTTGGTTGATTTAGCTTATCCTTGTGTTTCCTTCTTCCCTCTGTCTTTAGTTATATGGTCATGCCCTTTGTAGCCCAGGATCTGGGCCATATTATGAAGAGGAAGATATTATCCGAACGCATCATCACGTATCTGTTTTATCAACTGTTAAAGGGCCTGAAGGTGAGTGATCTGGTTATATCCTATTGGCTTTATAAATGAAGCCCCTCACAGCGACTTGTAGTGTATAACCACCTCCAAAAAAATTTTGTTGTGCAAAACACATCGTCTTGCAAATGTTTTCTGCCATATTATACTTTTTTATTTTATTATTTTTGTGACAGAACACGAAGTAGTTCAAGATGTAGTAGCTTCACAAGTATAGCAGTTGATAAGGTGCAGGAATTTCTTGTTCTTTTTAAAAAAAACATTTTTTTTATAGTGTGTTAACATTGTTATTCAGCCCCCCTGAATCGACACAATTTAGAACTCTTTGTCTTTGACGGTGCGTATCTACTAGAATTGAACATCTACAGAATTAAACATATGCATATTCATCTTTTCAACAAAGCTAAAGTTTTCTTCAAATCTTAAATGTAATTGATTCTCAACTACATTTAAGTCTATACTTTGACTGGTTCTTTCTAAGGGGTGACTATACTGGATCTAATCTATTCTATTTCTAACTCTGGGTGTATTATTAAGGTAATTTACTTGAAGAAAGGGAAACACTGAACAGGTAATAAGTAAAACTTCAAACTGGCCAAATTCAAGAGCATATAACTATTTTTACTTGTGGGAATGAAAACATGTGGACTACTTTTTTGTTTTTCTTTCACATAAACGTTTCAGATAAAACCACTTGGAAAACAACCGGAGATATTTGTCAATACCATGAAAGCACAACGGAGCCATTGCTGTTTAACCACAGGATAAGGGACAGATTACATGCAAAAAACTCTAACGGGTTAATTGTCTGATAAATAAAATATTTCTGTTGTGACAATATGTTGTGTTCAATCACACTTCTGCATCTCTGTAAGAAATATCGCGGTAATCTCAGCAGGTTGGAAATGACTAGATCAGTTTGCCTAAACAAGTCGGACGAACTAAAGGAAGCAGCAGCAGCACAAGGTGGAACATGTACTATCAGACAAACTCTTACCGCCTTCCAAGATCACAAAGATGAAGGTCATCTGTGGGTAGAAAGAAAAGACGCTACGTTTATTGAGTGAAAAAAAAAAGTTACAGCTTTTTCATTTACAGTGGTTGCTGAATTCTCTATTTTGCTGACAGGCAGCTGAAGAAAATATTACTACATGTTAATTAACAGACAGTCTTGCAAAAAGAAAGACTTCAGAAAACGGTCTAATGTTGATTTCTGGGGTGAAAAAACATCATCAATTTCACAACCAGAGTTACTATGTACAACTAAGTGGAAGATTTCAGTTTGAAGTACCGATCGGTGGAGGCAGTTTGTTTGAACAAGCGATAGGAAAGTAGCGAAAGATCCTCAGTAAGTGGCGGTCAGCCAGGCTGAAGTTTAAATTCGCTGCATCCCTTTAAGGAGGTAAAATGAAAAAAATGTCAGAATATATCTTAGGGTTTTGTAATTTGGGCCATGCAGCTTCAGACCCACCTTTCAATGATTAACTAACAGTTAACAGATTGCTGAGTCTGCGCTGCTACTAAAAGGATATTACATCAGCAACCTGGGGCTTTAACTGATGGTTCCAGCAAATAAAGATCCTGTCTGTAAATCTAACAGAGAAGGAAAACTAATTTAATGTTGAACATGAAATTCACAAGTGTTACAAACTATATTATACCGTTTATGAAAATATCTGGTTTCAGCTATATTTACTCTTAGTATCAGAAAAAAGACACATTTTCTCTGTTTGACAAATAAATGCTCAACTGCTCAGTGTTTCTTTTAAAGCAATAGGAAAAAGTATTTGACTACCTTGTCAATAAATTACTAGGGTTGCTTTCTAGATACATTTAAAAGTATATTTAACTAGTCAGATAATCTGTTCCTCATGCCGTTCCCAGCCCGAGTGTGTCACGGGTGTTTGACTGCCTTACCCTTATTTATTTTGCTCAGGCGCTGCTTGGTAATATGTAACAAACACTGGTTTACGGAAACAAAACTGGAAGCACGATTCTAACTGGAAAACTAGCTGAACTGGGAGTGAATGGCATCCATTTGTTTAAATTAGCTACAGAAATCTTTGCATCTGCTTGTCCTGTGTCCCGTTGTGCTGAACTCCATGTCTTTGCTCTCTGCAGTACATCCACTCTGCTGGGATCATCCATCGGGTCAGTATAATAGTTTTACTGTCCACTTCACTAATAAATCGTTTTTCTCTAACTGCCAGCAGAGAGGCAAATATTTACAGAAACTAATGTTTCTGGTGTCTTTTAGGATCTGAAGCCTGGCAATCTTGCAGTGACTGAGTCCTGTGAATTAAAGGTGGGTTCACAAAAAATAAAGCACTTTACGAAAGTGTTTAACTTTTTTCATATTTTAACACATTAAAACTCCAAAGTTTGATTTATCTATTTAGAAACTAATATAATGGGCTAACCTTTAGTTCTTTAAATGATTACGTGAAAGGATAATGATTCATGGCATGTGCATAAGACATCTGTTGGTCATTCATATTTAGCTGTTTGAACAGTGCGGAGCATCACAGAAAGAATTTGATGAAAATATCTATATGCAGTTTGGCACAACTCTTCTGGGAGCACAGCAAAATGAAGAAAAAGCTTTGGTCAGATGAGAGCTAGCACCCGATATCTCATTTTCTATGGTTAAAAGTTGTGTTAGCATCTTAACACTGGTCTGGTGTGATAAGGAAGACAGAACAAACGCAAAAGCCGGTCGGTCTAAAGTTCAATCAAAGTTCTGAGCCAACTTTATGTCATTACATGCGAAAAGCTGGTCGAGGCATCCTGCTATAAGAGCCGCAGTTCTCATTTTCTACAAAGTACTAGCTGGACACAAAATACATGCCGCAACATTCAGATATTACTGTTACTTAATTTTTTTTCAAATTAAACATTAATTATTCTCAGATCCTGGATTTTGGTCTGGCGAGACAAACGGAGACTGAAATGACTGGTTATGTTGTCACACGTTGGTACAGAGCCCCTGAAGTAATTTTCAACTGGATGCACTACAGTCAGAAAGGTAATAATAATATTACACATATTTGATATTAGTTTCAAATAAAGAATGCTAATAATAAAGAGTTAAAATTGATTCTTCGTACTAACACTCTGCATCATTGCAGTTGATGTCTGGTCAGCCGCCTGCATCCTGGCTGAAATGCTCACCGGCTCAGTGCTTTTCCAAGGACATGACAGTATCCATATTTGGGTCATTGAAGATGTATTCAAGCCTAATTATGGTTGGAAAAATGGCAGTGTAGTAGGATAACTATTTTACACCCAGAATTCAGTTTATTTAGCAAAGAAGATTCATTTTAATTACTTCTTTACGCTTCTGTAAAGCTGTATGTGAGACTAGAAGTGCTACGTTTTGTTTACTGTATTAAAAAAAAAAGATCTACAGAATAAATTTACCTGAACTGATTTCAAAGACAAAGCTGCACAGTTGCACACAACACAGATGGTCACGGTTTTCCTTAATTCAGACGTCCAGGTATGGATCAGCTGAAGAAGATCCTAAATCTGACGGGAACGCCGGACTCGTCCCTGGTGCAGAAGATGCAGAGTAAAGATGTGAGTTGTCTTTTCCCCAAAAATAAGCATTCTGTCATTTTCATTATAATAGAGAGGAAGACTCTGGTCAGGATATGCCTTAAAATATGCTAATCTTTAATTGCAATCCATGTCCTGAGCCTTGATTTGATTACATTTCTTTAGTAAATTATTGATTTTTAAATAATACTTGTTCCATGCCCTTCAAACAAGTGCAGACCGTTTCCATTAAGGGATGTTATTACACGTTTTCATATATCCAAACCTTAAGACATGTGAGTAACGTGTGATGACATTCTCCACATGTTCCGTTCATATGTGGAGAATGTGAAACTATGAAGCCTGACGGGCGACATGGGAGAAAAAACATCATGTTTTGTGACATTAACCTAAGATGAGGGAATTACTTCATTTAATCTGTGCCAACGGCTTGATAAAATACACGACAGACTGTGTGCAAATAGAGTCAATGTGGCTGCCACAAATTCCCACAAGTAACTCGCAGGCAATGTTGACTTGTTGCCCCATTTTTTTTTTTCTCCGTTTCCAATGTCACCAGGCAGGCTATGTACGACTGACAAGTGAACTCATGGCAAGTCACACGTGAAATTCATGTTGAATGTTTTTGTGCATTGAAATTTTTCTAAATTAGCAGCGTAAGATTATGCTAATCAATGTTGCCTTGCACCTAAACATTCCTGGGTTCGATTACCGGCGTCGGCTGCTTGGCTTTTACATGCCCTCGCATCCAAGGGATCTCTTTGGATCCTCCAGCTTCCTCCCACAGTCCACAAACATGAGCGTTGGGTTAAATGTTCTCTCTAGACGGGGTTGATAGTCATGCCCGTCTCTGTGCTCGTCACTTTCTGCATTTTTAGGTATGGCGTGACTCCTGTCTTTAATCTTTTTCAGGCCCAGTCGTATGTTCAAGGTCTGCCTTTACAGAAGAAGAGGAATTTTAAAGACGTTTTTCCGACAATCAATGAGAAAGGTGTGTTTTTTTGTGCTGACTTGAGTTTAGGCCTACATCAGAAAAAACACATTGTGCACTGATTAAGAAAAACGACAAAAAAACACATGTAACAATATACCTACCGAAGTAAATATGTTTAAGTCTGAATCCTCTGAGTAAAAAGAATACCCAATGGTTTACGTCCTGACCCAACATAGCTGTAAGCCTTCTGGAGGGGATGTTGCTGCTGGATCCCGAGAAGAGGCTCACAGCCAGCCAGGGGTTGGCTCACCCGTTTTTGGCAGAATACCACGAGGCAGAATCAGAACCAGACTCAAAACCTTACGACGACTCCTTCGAGAATCTTGAGCTCGACGTTGCAGAGTGGAAGAGTAAGTACGGCCGAGCATAAGGCCGCTCTGTGAGCTGACTTTCATAGAGCCGAACAGAATCCTGAGAGAAGTCCTCCTGAAAATTGAACATTGAAAATTGACTGATTTTGTTTCCCCCAGGTCTTATCCACATGGAGATCATGACCTTTGACCCCGATAATCCAGCCCTGACAGCCGTATAGATAGAGCCAGTTCCGGTAACTGTCACTTAAAGGTCAATAACAATAATAAAAATAAAAAAAACATGAACTGTTTTATACGTATTTGTGCTGTAACATATATGTTTTCTTTTTAATAAAATATTTAGATAAGCACAGATTATCTGTTATGGATTTGCCAGCCTGTGCAGCCATGGCCAAATCATTTTGTCTCAAAGCATTTTATTAACATGTTTAATAAATTTTCAGTTCAATACCAGATATTTACGTACACCATATTAAATGTTTCCCCTTCACCTGCTAACGTTAGATCTGACTTGAATCTTTGGCTAGGGTTACCGGAAATACAACATTTTCTGTGTCAGAATAAGGATACATACAAGTGTTTTTCAAATGTCCTCAAATGGTATGTCCTCAAGTCTTTAATTGAACCTTTCATAAATTTAGGTTGTCCTTCCACAAACCTTTCCCTGACAGAATGTATGTTGCTGAGGCAGATTTGTAGGCCACTGTGCTCACACACCTTTGTTAGCAGAAATACTTCAATGGGACTGAGATGACGGCTTTGTGAGAGCCACACTAAATGGATGGATGGATGGATGGATGGATGGATGGATGGATGGATGGATGGATGGATGGATGGATGGATGGATGGATGGATGGACTAGTCATTCCCTTTCGGCAAAGAAACAAAGAACATGATGGTGCCACCCCCATAATTGTATTTTTGACTTGCCTGTGTCGCTTCGTCAAAATCTATTCATCTATTCATAATAAACACCCTGACTTTACCCTTAAGTAAAAGTTGTGTTATTTGGAGTAATGATTTCCTCCTCTCTGAGTTGCCTTTATGCCTTTAATGGTACAGGACTATATTCAAGACAGCACTAAACCCTACTCTCTGTGTAAAGTTTACTCTCCTCCCTTTAGCTTCTCGTTTGGCCCAGAGAAGCCATGGCTGATATACAAAACACTTGCTTTCTGTCTTCTTTTTGTAATTTTTTTGTTTGTTTGTTTTTAGATAGTGTAACTAGTTAATCATAGCAGATAAAATTACTGTTTTGCCTAGTTCGCGACTTAATCAATGTTACTTCTAGTAATTCAAACTCAAATGGCAGTAAACAAGTTTAAAACTCCTGCTTAAGTTTAGCAAAAAAAACAAAAACCTATGGGTTACCACAAATTACAGAAAGTAGCTCCAACGTTACTTTCCCTATCCTTGTATTCCATGCAGAGTTTTGGTCTATCCTTCGTGTTTCTTTTTGCTACCCCACATGTCTCAACAAAATGTCTCAACATTATTCCCCAGCCATTGTTGAGCAAGCAATGCAAAATCCTGTTTACCAGCTTACCAGGCTTTACCTGCTCCTACCAACTCTACTTCTTAGTGTGTAATGTACAATCTTCATGTTTTTTTCTCGCTGTGAATTCAATGTGAGTTTCACCTGTCTTTGTTCAAAAGTCTAATTTCGAATAAAGCATTGCAATATATTTAAAGAGCTATGAGAGTATGGATTACACGTTTTGAAATGACAGCCTCATTCCTTGATCGTATACGGTACATAATAAATACATCAGATAAAATTAGGTCAACAAACAATCAACACCATCAGAATAAATCAATAGAGACGTTTACACCTATCAAAGGGAATTCTTTCCCCTTTCACTGTAATAAGTTCTGTAAGATTCATGTCCATTTGAAAATTGTTTCAGGAGAATGGAGCAGCATATTTAAGACCCTTTTTTCCAAGCTCTGTATGAATACTCGGGATCTTTGTAACTTGGCTTGTGAGCGGAGAGCGAGTATGGATTTATAAATGAAGGTGGACCAGTGTGGTGGTAGAGTTTAACAAATACCCAAACTCTTATGAGAATTACCAATATTTTATTTTGCGAAATAAAAGAAACGTTGTAGGTCCAATACACAGAGAAGTATTCTTGCTTTTAGCCACTAGAGAACAGCATTCAATCAAATAAAAATGTATGCTGCAGATGGTTTAAAAAGGATAATCTGTAGTAAATGTGTCCTTTAGATGATACTGTAAAATAACAAAAACGCATTTTATGTCTGAAGTTATAATGAAACCTCTGGATTGGGTTGAGTATTTATGCTGAATTAACCTTAATTACAATTACAATATGCATCATTCTAACAAGTCTTGTCTGCCTATATTTTCTCTAGACAGGCATGCAAGTTCCAAAAGAGTAAACGCATACAAACAAAAGTAAGAGATTAAAAACATGTATAGTAGACAGTAGGTACATTTAAAACATGATTAAAAAAAATCTGAATATTTTATAAAAGTAAATTACCCTTTAAGATTATTCAGTGAATGTTTTACATAATTCTTTTTTTAGTCATTGTTTATATGCATGGGTGTAACTTTGTGTGTCTTTTATCATTTACTTTTGTGAAAAGATTCCGGATATTTCATTTTCCTCTATTAGAAATACTCTTTATTTGATTCTACTATGACTGACTTCACTTTCCAGTTTTCTTTTTTACCGAATTTGCAGCTTTTCTGTTCTGCATCTTAATTGACTTGAAAGTGGATGTCTTTTGGCCTGACATACATAGTAAACAATAACACACTGATGTAATCTTTACTAGTAAACACAGGGTTTTACCTATAATATCATAATAGTAATATTACATTTTAAATAAATGGTTACATAATTAAGTGCACAGGTTTATGTCTAGGATCAGCACAGATGATATAAAAGAGAAGTACTTGTTTACCACCATGACATACCAGGAGATAAATTTCAGAGCAACTGAGCAACACTTTTTCCAACTTTAGCTTGAAATACTTTGATTTTGACCGAAGTAAAGAATCAAACAGATTTACATCAGAACACAAATCCACATTGAGGATTCCGACTGTTTTCTGCCATGGCCAGATCATTTTACTGGAGCTCAGGTGAAAGTCCGTCTGCTTTATGTGCCTGATCACAATGTTGCTCAGTAAAATGAACCGCCACATTATGTCTCTCCGGGTGGAATTAATTTGCTGCAGCTTCCAATTAACAGAGTCAGCATTCAGGTTTTACATCAAATTTAAGGCTGGGTTTTTCCACACAGATAAGCGGTTCTTCATCATTTGCATATCAGTCTGCCACTCTCCTTTGACTGTGACCTACCATGTCCCCCTTTAGTAGCGCTGTTTGAGGCGCTCACTGTAACTTCTACATTTTCAAATGATAAAAGGTGACAGGATGAGCTGATTGGATAAAAAAAATTGGGGCAGGGGAAGGTTTGACACCCCTTGGAGTTATGCCATCGTTTAAATTGGTATGTCAGAAATCTATGAGAACAGAATATTATGGCGTTTAGGGTTTTTTTTAAAGACATTTTCAAGATGTATCAATGAACATTTTTATTGCTGGTTCATGATACCTGGACTGCATCATTGTGGGAACTTGACAACAGAAAGTTTTAATTGTTCCATAGAGTGCATCCTACTGCAATTGGTTCTTGTGTAGCATAACAAATGTTAAAACTCTGCATGATGTGTTGCTTTAACATATCCATACATATATTTTGGTTACCACTAGGTTTCTTCTTTCAGTTATCAGGTCCCCCACTGCGAAAGAAGCTCCCAGTATTTATTACTAAGACAGACAGCCTCTTTACCTTTGTAACTGGATTTAATGTGTGTGTGTGTGTGTGTGTGTGTGTGTGTGTTTAAAGAAGCATATAAGTAGGGTGGCTAAGGGTGTCATGAACTATTTCTTGTCTTGTTGCTCGAGAGGTAGGATGATGGAGGACACACTGACCACCGTTTCATCACTCCGTTCTCTCATGTTGCCCTCCATTATGCATTATTCACAGTCAATGCTGACAATAACATGCTGCTCTCTCTCCTCTTTCCAGAAAAGTGATGCCTCACTGGTTGCTTTTGTACTGCAGTGTGTAACTTCTTATGGGGGTCATTCATGGAGCTTTTGGCTTCAGTAACCGTTTGTTCTCTCTATGTTTTTTCTTTACCCTTCAATTTTGTCTGGAGTTGTAGCTCTTTCTTGGACGAACTTAATGTTTGAGCAATCTATGTCTTTGAATTTTGTACTCCCATTCTTTCTTTCAAATTTCCATTTAACCTCAGCTTCAATGTTTTTTCTGTTTTTCTTCCTTAAGCAAAACTGTAATGTTGATATGAGTTCTGTGCTCCAGCTCCCTAAGCTGGTTCCTTCCTTCACCTTAAAAGGGAGTGGTTTCTTTTTGCTGTTGCAACATTCTTGTTCTCCTCACATCTCCTGCTTACTATACACCTTTTGTTTTATTAGCTTAAGTTATTATAGTGCACATGTGCAGTACTTCTACAAAACTAATGCAACTGTACTTCAGGTATTACAGCGATGAGATAGTCATGAAACAACTTGATCCCATCCAACGCCAAACTGTATGTAATAAGTAATATTTGCTCACCATAAAATGCTGCAGGCCCAAAACTGTTCTGGCAAAGAATTGTCTAACCACATGGTTGCACTAACAGAGAATCACTGATTGCACCACAAGTAACTTTACCACAATGTTCCCAGGCCAGTTGAACATTGACACACCCTTGGTTCGAGTATGCATCCACTGTTCAAAGCAAGAGTTCATAAAAAGAGATATTTCAACAATTTGCCAAAACTTAAGGTTCCATAAAAATCCCTTTCAGTCTTTCATATTTAAACCACATATGTTTCTCAATATACCAAGATTAATGGCTTGCTTTGAAATCTGCAGAGATACATTTCTTAATCTAAGGTGTTTTGTAGGAACCTTGGTATTACAAATTTCAATGTCCAGCGCTTGAGATAGGAAACAGTTGCCCTATGACCCTTCCCAGTCAAGCAGGTAAAGACAATGGTTGAATGAAATGGTCCATCATGAAGACAAAAAAAGGGGTTGGAAATGTAACATACAACCAAAACAATGTCATGATGATTTTTCTAAGGTTATATTAAAAATAACTTAAAAGGCATGAGGTTGGGAGTGTCACACACCTTGTCATTCCGTTTCTCAGTAGACACATAGCCATCTTTGGAGCTGTTCCTAAACTGTAGGAATCGTGAGGGACCAAATATTAACTTGATGTGGAATAGTTGGTGGCGCTGTTGCCGTGGAGGAATACGAGCCTGGGTTCTAACCCTGGTCTCAGATCGAACCTGCATAGAATTTGCATGTTCTCCTTGTGCATGCCCTGGTTCTCTCCGGGTTCTTCTCATGGTTAGGTTAAATGGACTATATAGCGCTTTTCTAATCATACTGACCACTCAAAGTGCTTTACACTATAGCCACATTCACCACTGATACATGCATCAGTAGGCAAATCGAGTTAAATTGGTCTGTCTAAATTGTCCTGTTGTGTGAGAATGTGTGCATAGTTTTTTTTGTCCTTGTATTTCTGTATGTTGCCATGTGACTTACTTGCAACCGGTTGTCCAGAGTGTACCGAGCATCTCGAACAAAAACTGTCCACTACGATCCTGGAAGGATAAGCAGATATAGGCAATGGCAATGGTATGAGCAATTTCAGTTTGCATGGGTGGACTTAATGAAGTGTTTCACTGTTACCAACAAGAATGTAATTCAAAAAAAAGTAGACAAAGTGACAAAGCAAGTGTGCACAAATATTGTATGCATCCAAGCATATATCATATTTTGTCAGATAATGTATTTAAAATTCACTGGTCATGTCACACCCTTTACTACTTCAAAACAGCCCTTGCAGCTCTTGATTCATGTTTCTGCTCAGACAGGTTGCATGCATATTCCCTTACTCAAACGTTTGACAGACTTGCTTCCGCATCTCAGAGTCATTTGCGTTGCATCTCCACAGAGTTGACAGCACATACAAGAGTTTTCTGAATTCCCATAGCCAGGGGCTGCAAGCACTTTTTTTTCTTTCCATAGGCCTTTGCAAGTTTCTGTTTATATGTGTTGCTGCGATTAAATTAAAGTGTTGACCTATCCATTGCCGGACTGAAGGTTACAGAAGTAGACAGTTATTTATCAATGTGATCCACTAAGTCCCAGCGCAGCTATTGTTCTATACAAAGTGGATTAAACATACCCAAAGTTTTATTTCAGAATAAGACCCAAAACTCTAATTAGCAATCGTGGTTCCAGTTTTACTATCTTTACCGTTAAACCTTGAAGAAATTGTAGCTAAATTGCAGACTTTAGTGGAAGTTTATTGGCAGAAATACTGGGTTCTATTTTTTTATTTCATTTTTTTGCATTTGTCATTCCCTAAAAAAAGGAAAAGATTCAAAAGATGGTCTTCATTCACAGACAAAAATCCATACAGACATAAATATTCTTCATTACTTTATCATTACTTCCTTAGTGCACAGTGTGTGTGATTAACATAGCTAAAGTTTCTTTCAGGTGGTAGATTCATCAATACTTTTATTGTTGCTTCATGCATTCAGGTGTTTTTTGGAACTGGTGTTGCTAAAGTTCTGTGAATACTAGCAGCCATTCCAAAGAATTCTTCCACTCTGACTGGGTTAGTAAATGCCGAATTCCAGGCAATGAAAACTAAAAGAATAAGATTATATAACAATAAAAGTTAGGATTTTCACCTTTCTTTTATTCATTATGAGGAACATTAGTTTCAAAATGCTTGCATTACTTAACTGCACTCCTTTGACAATTTTCACATATTTAAATAGAAAACTCAACCTGACAGTTTTATTTTTTGTATCAACCACAACCAAGTTGGAATGTTTGCGCTTGACTTGGATTGTATATAAATTATATATATAGATTAAAATTGTCTTGAAGTGACCTGTTTTCATTATACACTAAATTCTCACTGCATGTGTACACTGCATTGAAATAAATTTAAACCTTTCTTATTTTGAACCCAAATTTAGCAATAGTTTAATATGATTGATTGCTTTCATAATGATACCATTCTAGACTAGAACACAACAACATTTAAGCTATGTGAGATTTTGATATTCAACATGGTTCCATAGCTCTATGTTTGAAAATATCAAAGTTACTTATCATGTTACTTACTTACTTTAGATATATATTTAAAAAAAAGTTCAACTGATACTTAAAAAATATAGAATAAAGAAAAACACAAAATTAAACAGAATGAATATGAATTCAGATTTATTGCAGCTTTTTTTGATGGTACAGGTCATTATAAATCTGGTAGTTACAGTCAGCCCTTAGTAAAAGTTTTACAGTTGTTGTTTAAAGTGTAAATTTGAGAAAAAGCATGATCACACACACCATGTAATTATGACAGTGGAGAGGTCATGGTCCCTCAAAGCCGTAAAAGAAAAAAAGAGGAGGATCAAAACAAACAACTTGCGTTTCACATTTGACTTTTTATTAAGATGTCAAACTGCACAGGGTGATGCATTTGAGGGAACAGGAGTAAGGTGTATGAGGCTGATACTCAAGACTAAAAAACACCTGAACCTCAAGTACAAAGCTACCTACTTTTTTCTGTTGTTGGGCAGCGATGGTTGTACTGTAAGGATATGTTGATGAAGCACTACAAATATTCTTATCTGCACAAAATCATATCCGGCAACCAGAAGACAGCCAGGCTGACTGATAAAAAGGAGACAGGGCTCACAACTCTGCTGCTCTTTGTCTTTGGTTTAACAATCTCTCTCTGTCTTAAATTGTGCTTGGTAGTTTACTCTAACTCTTTGAATCTGAATGCATTGGTTGTAAATGATTAAGCGTGTTCTTGAGATGACTCTGTGTGGGAAGGTGAGGATGGAAATGGTTGCAGAACAAGGTAAAAAGAATGGAGACCAGGACTTTTAGTAACGGACCCGAGACTGAGACATCTGGGTGCTGCTCTTTATGCTCATGCCGCCGCCGCCGCCTCCTCCAATGCTCATGGAACTGCCGCCATATCCTCCACCTGAGCCGCCATATCCTCCACCTGAGCCGCCATATCCTCCACCTGAGCCGTACCCACTGCCCATGCCGAAGCCACCGCCCATGCCGCTTCCTGAGCCACCACCTGTTAAAGAGGACAGCATATTTTTGGTGGACTCCATTTAACTTTCCAGAGTTGCAATTTAAACTTATATGCTAAGCTATGTAATTGTTCTTTTTCACAGATACATACCGAAGCTGCTGCTTGATGACTGGACATGGATGGTTGCATTTCCACCTCCAGAGCCAATTCTATTTGGATAAGTAAAATTGCTCAGCTGCATATACAAACTTTACACAAACTTCAATGTTTTCTGCTAAAATGACTAATACAACTCAGTTTTTACCTGGATTCTTCTCCTTCTAGGAGCTTCTTGTAGGTGGCAATCTCAATATCAAGAGCCAGTTTGACGTTCATCAGCTCCTGGTACTCGCGGACCTGGCGGGCCATGTCCTGCTTGGCTCTCTGCAGAGCATCCTCTAGATCCTTAATGCGGCCCTTGGCATCCTTTACTGCCAACTCACCACGCTCCTCAGCCTCAGCAATCTGGGATTCCAAGTTGGCTCGCTACATGGTTGGAAAAGTAAAAGCTTTACATGTGGAATTTTTTTCCCCTAAAGTCTCTTTAGATGTCCAGCTTCTTCCATTTTTTTTCTTTGTGTGGTTACCTGTGCTTTGACTGCCTCAATCTCATTCTGAAGTCGGCTGATCATGCGGTTGAGCTCAGCAATCTCGCTCTTTGTGTTGCGAAGGTCATCTCCAGCTTGTGTTGCAGAGCTTTGCATCTCTTGGTACTGGTGGAATAAGTTCAGTAATAACTGTTACCACAATATTCTACAAACACAATATTACCGTTTGACTTTGGAGACTTTCTAACCTTCTGTTGGTACCACTTCTCAGCCTCAGCTCGGCTGTTGTTAGCAATCTCTTCATACTGAGCCCTGACTTCAGCCACAACAGCGTCCATGTCCAGGCCACGGCTGTTGTCCATCTCCACAATGACTGAGGTGTCCTTGATCTGTCCCTGGAGTTCATTCAGTTCCTGAAAGCCACAACGGTATTTATTTTATTTTCTAAAATGCTAAACAGCTACTTACTTGTGTGTGCTTAAGTGACTTTATTTCTTACCGCTTCATAGATAGCTCTGAGGAAGTTAATCTCATCCTGAAGACCGTCAACCTTGGCCTCTAGCTCAACTTTGTTCATATAGGCCCCATCTACATCCTGAAAACCCAAATTGGTGTTTTAAGTAAAAATCAGAAACTAATGGATCATTTATTGTTTATGAGATACAAGACCTAAAGGCGACACAGTAAAAGATGAACATGCACCTTCTTGAGGAGCACAAATTCATTCTCCACAGAGGCACGTTGGTTGATTTCATCTTCATATCTGAGGGGAGATAGAGTGAAAATTAGCAGGGAATGGATAGGAAATAATTGATATACTCTAGTGCATATCAGATTTAATTTGGTACAATATGGCGCCCTCAAACTCACTTGTTCTTGAAGTCCTCCACCAAGTTCTGCATGTTCTTCAGTTCTCCTTCCAGCTTGCTCTTCTCGTTGCCGAGCCCATCCAGCTGTCTGCGAAGGTTGGAAATGTAGGCCTCGAACATTGCATCAATGTTGGAGCGGGTTGTGGTCTGATCCTGCATGAGGCTCCATTTTGTCTCCAGCATTTTGTTCTGCTGCTCCAGGAAGCGGACCTGAACAAATATAGGATAGTCTTAGAATCAGATACTTTGGACTGAAATATTTTTTTGTCCTTGGGTTGCTCATGCTTGCACTAAGGTTCTGCGGATGAATTGTGTACACTATCTTTTGGTTGTTGACTTTCCCACAGAAAGAGCTTTTGTGTACAAAATATTGCCAGTCACCGGATTTACTTTCTCCTCAGGGCAGAGTGGTTCTAGACATGCTACATGAGGTTAAGTCGTTAAAAAATTGTTCAACTGAAAGGGATTTGCTCAAATTAGATTATCAAAAGAGAAAAAACTCACATATTATGTTCTCTTGTTAAAGTGATGAAAACTTAGGGATTAAAATTTATTTTTGTGTAGGTGTGAGCCTTTTTCTTGGGCTAAAGTAAAGTTTAGTGCCACTCCTGATTTTAGCCCCTCCCTAAAACACCAAACATTCATGCCAAACCACCCCCTCTCTCAAGTATTCATATTTTTACTGATTAAGCATTCCTGCCATTTAAGTGTTGAGCAAACTAATAAGGAAATATCCAGTCTACAATATTCTTCAACTGTAGATATCTTAGACTGCTAAAAAGCTTGATAATGTCTGTGAGGTGTGGTGTTTACCCAGCATGAGAAGCTAACTGTACACTTTCACATGCAGGGTGTGGCACATTTCTTTTTAATTATGCAAACATGCACAGTTTTTTCGCCAAAGCAATTGTGTGAAATACAATTCAAGAGTTATTGCAATCTCTGCATGAGCATTTTGGCAAAGGTTTAGCTGGATTTAATAAACTAAAATCCTCTTTCAGTTTAAATGAATAAAGTCTGCACCATGCTGTCATGGTTACAGGTGTCAACCTGATCTCCTCTTGCACGAACACTAGAAACAACCAGTCATTGGATATGACCACTCTAGAGTTTCCTGCTTCCTGCTCTGCACAGAGACACCTGGTAAGAGGCCAGTCATGGTCTAATGAAACTAAGTAATCCGTGGTCGGCTTTCAGTTTGTGAACAGATAAACATCGCAATGCTGAGGACCCCCTTTAAGATGGGATAAGACTGGTTTACAAACATTTTCAGATTAAAAGTTGGTTAGGTATTAAGTGTACATTGTATTTAATTTTGAAGCATTAAGAGTGCAGAACTGATCACTTCAAAGTAAATTTACACTTATTTACAGATAACATTTTTTATGCAATGATAGATAGTAACAGCATACCTTGTCGATGAAACTGGCGAAACGGTTGTTGAGGGTCTTGATCTGGTCTTTCTCCTGGGTACGGACAGTCTGGATTGTAGGATCGATCGCAAGGTTCAGGGGGGCCAACAGGCTCGTGTTGAATTGCACATTTGAGATGTGAGGTGCAATGAAACCTCCAGCTCCGCCGCCAAAACCTCCAGCTCCGCCGCCAAAACCTCCAGCTCCGCCGCCAAAACCTCCAGCACCGCCGCCATACCCTCCAGCACCGCCGCCAAAACCTCCAGCACCACCACCAAAACCTCCGCTACCGCCACCAAGACCCCCATATGAAGAGCCACCACTGAAATTACCCAAGCTTGACCTCAGCATTGAGCCACCAGAGCTTGCTGAGGACATTTGGAAGGATGGTCTGAAGGTCGAAGCAGATCTTGAGGAAAATCCTCCTCCTCCTCCTCCTCCTGAGACACGGCCACTACTGCCAAAACCAGAGCTGCCACCAAAGCTGGTCCTCGATGTCTTCACGCTCATTGTTCTTGTCGACATGGCTGGTCTATTTTTCTTCTGGTAAGTAGTTTGCAAAGAAAAAAAAGGAGGAACAGAGACAGAGAGAGGTTTGGCAGAGATGTGGAGCACACTAAGAGGAGAGCCAAGTCCCTCTAAGTACATTCCCTCTGTGAACCATGGGTATTTATCTATCTCCAAGTGAAGGAGGTTCCAATAAGCCCAGCCTCCTGTGGACCTCCTCCTTGAATATCCTCCAATTACCTCAACCCTTGGAGTTGCTATCAAAGGCAGGTACACTGGCTTGGAGCCACTCAGCCTGTCAGACAGGTAACAGTGCTGCCTTGTAAAGTGATCTGTGTTGGACACACCCAGATGATCACACAGGGCGAGGGGGGAGAGGCATTTTGGCAAAGGCCTTTTTACAGGATAAGCTAGGGGCTTTCAGAAAGGTGTGGGAGGGCGGGGGCCTGAATTATGTGCTCACGTACCTTTTCTACATTTTATGTTTTTGCAAGAACAGATTTTAAAAGTTCCCTCTACATTAGGCTCCTTTTGTTTATTGCTCATTTTTTAATTCAATGAAAGTTAAGCCTAAATCAACTAGAAAAGGGAGAATCTATGTTTTGCCAAATTTCACTCAAGATGTTGATTATAATAATCACAAAAATGGTAAAGAAGTTTATAAAAAGAAAACAGAGATAGGTAACTTAAACTGTGTCCCATTGCAAGGGACTTAATATATGTTTTAATAATGTTATAATACATATGTATGTAGTGTGGGATTAAATATGGTCAATTTGCAACACTAGACGCCTAGACTAAAGAACTTATTTGATAAAGTAAATAAACCATCTTTAAATGGGTCAGGTGGTATGAGGGGTGGTTTGCATTATTTAAACAGTGCTTTCCAAGATTTGTTTTGTTGCAAACACCAACTTCTTTGGTTTTTACTAGGATTTTATGTGATGATATCATTAAAAAGTTTAAAATAAAAAAAGTGTTTATTTGTATTCAGTCACCCTTAATTAAAAATTTGTATGATTACAGTTTGTTGGAATTATTTGTTTGCACACATTATCAATTGCATTTTGGTATGGACTTTAATTGGTTCATACTAACACAATCTTTGATAAATTTATTTTAGAATTTCTATTTTTTTCTCTGCAAAATCTTTTTAAAGCTTTGCATAATTTTTCTTCCACATCAGAATTCTGCAGTAGATTTTATTGGTCTTTTAAATTATATCTCAATTGAATGAATCGATGTTTGCTGTTGTACTCTGAAAAGTTTAAGGTGTGTGAACACGTTTGTGGTAATACATTTGCTAACTACTGTATGTATATAAGAAATAGAAGATGTTTTTTTTTTTTATGTGTGATTGCTGATTGAATCCTGAAGAAAACAAATTGGAAGATGCGTGATGTTGCCATTGGAAGACAATTTCTGATGAAAGCAATTTATTAAACGGATCATAGGTGGGTAGAAAAGTAATTTAACCTCAGAGGAAAGTCTCTTTCATTTTGAGATAGAGCTGTGGTTAGATTTCACTGTGGTCACAGTTCTCACAAAGAATAAACTGGTTTTGCAGAAGGTTGCTGTTATCAAATCTTAAACCAAGTGTTAACTTCAACCCTATACCTAACGGTTTTAGGCCAAAGGCTTGCAGGTTGCAAGGGGAGTACACATGCCGCCTTCAGGACACATTCTTTTTTTTTTTGCATTCTATTCCACTTGTTTGTGCAAAGGAATGGATTATTTTTGCACCGATACAGACATTTGAGGTTTAAACTTTCATTTTGAAGTTGGGTCTCTCAATTCTAAGATAAGCCTGCAGCTTAACGGCAGCAAGCAGTAAAGCAAGTAAATTTCTTGTTCTGGCAGATCTCGAGCTGTCAATACCTGCTCGGAGTCCTTCGAGCAACTCCACTAAAGGCGTTGCCCTCCCAGACTCTCCTATAGCACATCAGAATAAGCTTAAGGGCACAACTGAGCAACACCCCAGCTGAAAATGCCTTCCTCTGACTCCGAAATGTTCTTGTCCAAGAACATTTTTAATATTACAGAGGAGCAGAAAATAATTATTTTCAGCAAAGGTAAAATTAAGTTTAGAAAATCATTTATTAACATTACTTTGGAGAACTTCGGCATCATTGAAACTGAGTCTCTGGCTTGGTTGTTTACAATAACTAGGGGTAGGGTGCCCTGTAAATGACTGGTGCCCTGGCATTTCCCTATTGACCAAAACAAAAAGACACCCCCATCCAACCTTGCAAAAATAAGCAGATATCGGCAGTTACTGCATTAATATTTGTAGGATGCTAATGAAGAATCAGGGAAATTATCACTTGTTTGGTTTTTTGTGTTTGCCAGTGATTATCCAATGCCTATATTGCTTTGAACCATTTTACTCAGTGAATCAAGATATCCCCAGGA
>JAVLVB010000366.1:248938-262387 GCA_032876305.1 Orestias chungarensis | reverse complement strand
AAAAAAAAAAAAAAAAAAAAAAAAAAAAAAAAGATGGAACAAAATACTTAATGGAACTTTCTTTTTGCCAGTCATTGCAAATGCATAGTTGTAATTGTCCTTGCAAAGGGTGCCACAACAAGTTAAAAGGTTTAGAGGACTGGAACTTTTACATTCATGTAGTTTGGTTTGGTTTGGTTTGGGTTGGTTGTGGTGGGTTACTTTACCTTAATAAATCTGTATTTACACAAATTATCTTTGTTGAATATTAACAACATTATGTTAATAAAACTACCGCCCAATGGAAGACGTGAACTAATGAGATTGCACAACAGCCAACGCTTTTACATATGCAAACTATATGTGTGGTTTCAATTCATTGTTATACATATATGGAGAATCTCACTTTAAATAGTTGAAATCACATGTTTGAAAAGACCCCCTATACCAAATCATATTCATTAAGCTTTTAAAATCTTTTGATAAAATAACATCACAAGATTCCAAACCTTTTTTGATATTACTTTACTTCCAAGAACACTAAAATAATGTAACCGAATCAATCAATTCTAAGCAGCGGTACATTTTTTTAACATCTATCTAAGTAAAAATCTAAGCAGACCTCCCTTTACTTATATTCTATTCCTGCTTTTCCAGTGATAAACCCAGGCCCTCAAGCCCATTGAGACCTTTTTCAAAAATGTTCTCAGTTCCTCCTCATACCTTGACATGTTCAAATGACTCTTCCTTGCAGCTTTCCCGCAGGCATTCACCAAACGAAAGAAAAATGTCGAAGGCTTGACCTCCCTACCCGTTTTAGAGAAAGAACTTTAGCCATTCTGCTATTCTGTCGACAAACTGTTCGGCAACTGAAAAGAGACAGTACAGTAACAAACATACCAAGCCATACATGAGCAATCTTGCCTTTTACCTAAAGTCTGCTGCTCCAGAGTTTCCTCCTATGTAGCACCCTCTTTTTACCCCATAAAGGATAAAATACGGTTCATATTTACACTAGGTGATCATTTCACAACAAACAGCTGAGAAGAATTGAGAGCAACTTTACAAGACCAGAACATTTGGTTCTTGTTCTGTAATGCTGATGTCTTGATGGTAAAAATACAGTTGACAATTAACATATATTAGCCTATTTATATCTCATATCTTAGTCTACATCAACTAAACTATTACTAAATTCATTACCTGTATCTTTCTAATATGTTCCCCGATGAGTTGGAATAAAACTACAACTTTATATGATATCAAAACGTGAGCTATTACAGAGTCATCTGCTGGCTTTACCATCTGAGTCAGATTTGACCACAATCTGCCACAACTTGTAGAAAGTAAATCAGACATGGTGTGATTCATATTATCATCCACCCAGTTTACGCTGCTGCTGTTGAGTCAGGTCTACATGCCAGTAAGGTGTTCAGGGGCCTATTCAACAAGGCCAGTTAGTCGAGTGTTATACAAACAAGGTTTTTATTTTCCCAGCCTGTCCTAGGTCCACTCAGGGGCTCTGTTCTAGTCCAACATCTCTAAAGTGTATTGTAATGAGATGACCAACTTTTCTTTCAACTGAAAAAGTTTCAACTGAACTACTCTGTCTCCATGATGAGCATAGATGCTTTAGAAGATAATATCAGAGATTGAGCAATAGTGCAAGGGGCAGTGTGGTTTCGGTATGCTATTTTGCTCATTTCCATTGTGAAACCGGCCAGACCTGTACTTCACTATTCCTGGGCCCCCTTCAGTCTTCGACCCAAAGGACAATAGCACCACACGGTATGGCTGATGTACTGGCATCACACAACCTAGTCCTTTAATTGGGGGTAAAGGAAAAAAATTGCTACTCAAGGTAAAAAAAAACATGAGGTTTGCTTCTGGAGTTTCTCCAAACATTAATCAAAAGCAAAGATGGAGACTTTTAAAGGAGGCTCCCAAGATGTCTACAGCAACACTGACGGAGCTAAGACGGAAAAAGAACATTCATATGTCACTATCAGCTCGCAAAACATTGTTGGAGAATGCTTTTTGGTCTAGTGAAACCCAAGTAGAAGTTTTAGAACACAGATACCAAAGAATTTTTAGCACAAAACAGCTCTGAGGACAACTAATGGAACCTGTTTTCCTACAGTCTAACAGAAAAGTTTACAGATTTTGAGGTTATTTATGATTGTTTTACATGAAAAAAATGCTGGATGTAGTTTGTATGTAAATGGATTTACATACAAACTAACGCAACCTAAATACCCAAGAATCAAGTGCTAGTCATGCTTTCTTAATATTTATTCCATTTACATGTGTTATTTCAAGATTCAGAATTCAAGATTACTTAATTGTCATTTACACCTTACTTTATTACCTTATTACATGATTACTTTATTTATAGCAATGTCAGTATTTTTATGATTATCTATTTACCTTTACTATTTTATACGTCTTTCTTAATTTTGTCCTGGACGGCTCAAAATGTAAAATTAATCTTTCTATCCAGTGTGCTATAGCATGTCTTCATGCCACACATAACATCAAGCAATATTCCAATACATTGTTCAAGTTCATAGTTCATATTTGTGGTTCATCCACAAATGTAGTCTTACGTATGGATGTTTAGAGACACCAAATAACCTAACAGTTGTGTTTTTGGACTGTGGGAGGAAGGAGTACATGGAAAGAGCATGCAGAAAAAACTCAGGACCTTCTTGCTGCAACGCAATAGTGGTTTTAACCACAGCAGTGTGCAACCCCACCTATGGCTCGGTATACTGTCAGAAATATATAATTGACCACTAGTAATATGTATATTTTGACAAATATATATTGCATTGTCAGCTGAACTGAAAGGTTAGCTGAAAGGTTTTGGGGATCAAAAAATAATAGAAATACATAAATAAATAAACTAAAAGCATCTACAAGGTTTGTGAAGGTCATTCACATTTTACTTTTTTTTAATATATTTTAACTTTTTAGTTGCTTCAGAACCTGAGACAAAATGAAAGTAGTCTTTTCTCTTTGTGAACTGAAAATCCCATACCTATGAAAGTTTATTTTAACTCTCACCGCTGTGAGAGGCAGGGCTTCAGATTTTCTAGTCAGCACATGTAAAGGAATGCTCACATGCTCCTTTCGCCTGTGAGAAACAACAGATGGGAGTTTACTCCACTGAAACCTGGCAACTGTAACTGCCGAAAGTTCAAAGCGTAAATATGAGACATGGCAGGTTTAGATTTGTATGGTGATATTCTGAAGTCTTCTTTTTAAAGGGACCTTTGGTTCTTTGTTTCTACTATAGACGGAACAGGTCGTGGGTTTATATTATAGCAAACCATTTCCTTTAATCCCACGTTGATGGAAATAACTGTCCAGCCGTGAAACGATGTTGTCCCGGTTTTGCAAAGAAAGGTGTCGGAGCGTTATTCAACCAAATATAAATCAGTAATAACCATAGCAACAAGATGCAAATGAAACCTGATACCTACTTTCACAGAAGAAAATGACTCAACGTATAATAACCAAAGTTTAATTTACTAGAAGTCCAGATCATTTCCAAACTTTTTTTAAAGGCCTGACACTTTGATTAAGATTTCTACATAGTAATCTTTCTTTAAAATACTACTATTGTTTTTTTGTCTATTCTGCTGCAGAAACCCAAATATAAAAATGCTGATTGCCCCATAAGAAAACTCCAGAAAGGTGTTTTTTTGCCTTGAAAGCTTCCCATTTTGCCTCCAATATCTTGATAGTCATCCGACTTTATAAGAAGTTACAATGGACTATTCAGTAATCCTAAATTGTATGTAATAGTGAAACTATATCCCAAAGTGAGAAGCACTAATTTGTATTTTTACACATTGTATGTACTGGGTTGTACTTATACATTGTATGTCTATTTTCTGAGTTTTTTTTTTAAACATGTTCGAAAGATAAGCAAAATTTTGTATTTATACTGTAAAGGTGAAAGATACATTTTTGTCAAACATATTCCTTTGCTGGGATCTTGTAGATTTTAAATGCAGCAAATGAATGGTTCTATCTATTGGAGAATACAATATTGTTAACCTCTAATGCTGCTCATCAAACTATGCTGAAGTACTTTCTATCTCGAGGTATCTAAAGTTAAACAAAACCTTAGGGATGCTGATCCTGTCCGATCTCTTGCCTTGCCGAACCAATTAGAGTCGTTGTTTTCCTTGTGTTCAAAGTCTCTGTGGCAAACAACATTCTGACTGATGGGTGCCAGCATTTTCTGTCGCTTTAAGGATTTAACAAGGTTTTAGAAATAATATGCTCTTTAGACCTTATTGACATGATAGAATTGCCAGTTACACAGGATCTCAAAGGTACTATTAATCTTTATGCAAGATTATGATGCTACCATCTGATTCAGTTGAGAACACCACAACTCCACAAATTGTATTGTTTAATGGTAAAAGGCTTTTTAATATGAAGCTTCATATTGCTGTTCTTAGCTTGGTCTTCTCTGCAAGTCTGTGACTCGATCCGCAGGGTTTCCTTATATAGAAAACTTGTATTATAAGTAGGATCACATTTCAGCTACATAAATAAACTGAATTGATTTACACTGAATTATTTGAGTGGCTTTTTTTCTTTACTATGCTCAGTGACGTTATAGACAGCTGGATATGTTTTGCAGAGCTTAAAGGTTACAAGCTTTATAAAGTCAATAGATTGAGAATTCCGGAAATATGCAGGCCACACCAAAGACCATACTAAATACAAAAGCTCTTAAATGCCCTTTTCCCCTTTGAACTTCAGCAAATTCATTTTTCAATGCAAAGATGTCTAAATGCATTGAGCTGCTGCCATGAGACTGACTGATGATGTCAATGGTGATTTGTGAAACAACAAGGGTGCCTAAAAAGGCGATTCACCCAAACAGGAGGGCGTAATTCATGCTGGATTTAGAGGTGTCGCTATGGAGCCACTCAAAAACAAATAAATCCAACAGTCTCCTCATTGTGTATGTTCACACTGCACATGTAATTGCAGTTGTAAGTCATCAAAGAAACACTGCAGTTTATTTGTTTCCATTTGGTTGGTTCTGCAGTCCAACCCTCTCTGTCCAAGCACACCACATTCTGTGCGTCCTCTGCCGTTGCGCTTGGACTGTTGGCTGCTGTCCCGACGAGTGGGCACGCAGCTCAACCTGTTCAACACCCCCTCGGGTTGATCAGCAGACGGTAAACAACATGACAGAGCTGTTGCAGAGCCTGGTGTACTGTTTAGCTGCATACAGGGAGTGAATATTAGCGCTGTTGACAGTTTAATGACTGGTTATCTTGTGTTGCTACTACGGTAAAAACAAGTATGTGTTCTAAATTTCAGTTTTCTTCAATTAGCTTATATATTTGATCATTTTTATATCTACTTAACAAAAACCACACTTCCTTTGTCACCGTTGCTTCGTCAGCCTTAAGGTGTGGCTCTAACTTTATCTGCACTGTGATTTACTGCACCCTTATTCCTTCTTCACCTTCACAATCCTGGCTTTTCCTACAAAAGCAAGTGGATGGGACTGTAAATGGGCCAATAGAAAGGAATTCTACCTGAAGGAAAAAAATAAATAAAAATAATCGGCCCCACCTTACAATTGCAGAGGAAAGCACAATAATTTTGGCGTGTGGGACATGAACGTTTTTAGAAAGTAGACATTTATAAATAATAATGTTCTTGGTAGGTTTTAACAAATTAGTAAGTTCTAAAATGGGTTAAAGACGTATTAAAACTATAAAAGGGACCAAGAAACAAAGTTGTTCATTTCAGCTGGTTATCTGTCTCAGTCAAATAAAAAGACTTCTTTTAAACTATATATAACTATAGCTATTTATAACTATATCTATAACTCCCCACATTAGTGTAACAAGCTATGGAAAGGTCCGAGGTTGTACCTGCCTGAGTGTTGAGATATTTTTTATGTTTTTCAACCACACCCAATACTATAACAGCCTGAGGGAGAACTGGCGCAGCAGCTGCAAAGCTCAACTTGACAAAGGCTGCCCAGAAAAAATTGCCCTACATGTTTCCCTGCCCGTTCGGTGAAACCAAAAGAAGCTGACATACATCAGATGTCATAAACGGCATGTTAAAAGTTCGGAGAGTTTGTCATGATGGAGCAAAGAGTGGAATTTTTTAATTAGGGGTTAAATCTGTATACATTTTTCAAGGTTCAGGTAAAGCTGAATTTAAATCTTTGTTAAAATAAAATAAAAATGAAAAACCAAGTAGAGATATGGTGGAATCTTAATGACTTATTGAGAGCAACAACAAAAACAAGCAAACAACAAAAACAAAAAGCAACAACACAAGCAATCATATTTACCAGGGAACAGCTGTCTGTTTGAGATCCGGCCTTTTTCCAATATTTGTGAACATTAAATATTTGACATTTTAAACCAGTATTAGTTGAGATTCACTATTAGCTTAGATTTTAGAATCAACATTTAGGTTAAGTTTGTCTGGGATATCAAGTAGCTTTCATAAAACAATGACCTTCTCACCTGTCGAAGAAAAACCTTGATGGATCCTAAAGTTTGTTGTGCATATGTTGTGGTATATTTTTTGTGTAGATGAAACATCTATCAAGTTCCTTCATTTTCAATTTTTTGTTTTTCTATCACATTCTAAAAGTAATCGTGCTTTAAAACAGGAGGGGTTAGAGTCACTCAAGTAAATGTATTAAGTGGTGATTGGAGAATAAAAATGTATTTTTAGTTACTCTTCTGCCATCATCATTTGTAGCAGCAGCAACGGACCTAAAAAGGCTCAACAACCTTATAAACACGGTTGGGTCTATTCTGAGATGATGCAAAGAAGGATTTTACATACAATCAAGAAATCATGGACAACCCTGAACATCATCTTCATGAGACTGTTATTGCAGTTAGTCAGACGCTTCTTTAGCTTAGTTGTAAAACAGACCGCTACAGAAGATCTTTCCTGCCCACAGCCATCACCATCTATAACAGGGGTGCCCACAGTTTTCGAGCTTGCAAGCTGCTTAAAACACGACCAGTCCTAAGGGATCTGCCATCGCCAACCCCCCCAATAACATATATCAGTTTGTCTTGCATAACTGCATTAACCTACTATGGAATGTGTGTATATATCTACAGTATATATTGATTTCAATGGGAGGTTTGGTGCTACCCCGGCCTCTAGCTCCCCTAGCTCTGCCTCTGTTAAGAAAGACTGGGAGACTTGCTATGCGACACTGTAGTTTGCTAAGGCGGCTAACGCAAAGCTAACTTAGAGTTAGCGTGTGTTTGCATGCTTAAATGAGCATCAGTTTGCATATATGAATCAATAGACAAACAGAAGGATGGATGCGGTCATCTACTTGCTTTAATGCCGTGCGATTGACCCGAAATCCTCTCACGATCGACCGATCGATCGCAATTACTCCGACACCATTTCATTTCTGTTTGGGATAAATAAAGTATTTTTTTGATTTGATTGAAATCATTTTTACCCTCACCCGGGTTCCCTTTTGGCACAATTTATGTATACTCAACACGCCTCGCTTGTAATTTGACAACTGTAAATTGACAAGAGTGTAGTCTGATCCAACATTTAATTAGCTTCTGTGGAAAACAAAAATTGTGCAATGGAAAACATAATAATTATATAGACTAACTGAAAAATATGATTGTGGGAAGCTAAGACAGGTGTTGAAGCTTGCTGAACTGAACCAGATGTTGGAGACTCGCTCCTCCTCGAGGAGTTTTGTAGGAAAGCTCAGGACATAAATCAAAACCAATGTACCCTGACAGTGGCATTTCAAATGAACGTGCACGGCCTGGTGCAGATTGAGATAATACATAAAATTATCTGCAGAGCAATACAAGTTTGAATGACATTTACCCTGGAGATGATCTTAAATAATCATGCTTAACTTTAGAACGTACACTTGTCACATCTCATCACAGCTGGTATATAACAGCTGAACATTTAAGCTGTACTCATATAGAACCAATTAACCTCCAGCCATCCTCCACCTGTACAATAGGCTTAAAATCTGAAGTACCTACGCAATGTAATACTTGGCAGGATTAGCTCAGGTTATAGATCCGCAGTAAAAAGGAATCTCATTGTTTTCTGTTGATCTCAGCTATCTTGAAAAAGCAACACAAGGGTTTGTTGTTTAATTCTAAATGCTTTTAAGTCACTCCACGGTGTGCACATTTGCGTACACACTTACACACACGCGCACGCACTTTCAGTTCTTTTTTACAGTGAATTTTACCTGGAGGCAACTGCTGATATATTTAATTAAAGTATACCTACATGAAAAAAGCAACAACAATTTTGTGTGACACCAACTTTGGTAATACATGTCTCACTCAGTTTTGGTGACGATGATTGGTGTTTGCAAAGAGCAATTATTCCTTCTACAGAATTATAAATCTGTATGTAACAACAGTGGAAAATAACCAGTTGTTACAGGAACTGGTAAGTTTCTTTCTTTTTACTCACTGATCAATAAATCAGACTTAACCTTTACTGTTTTATGTCAAAGCAGATTTTATTATATTAAATATTTAGCCTTTGATTTAATAAAGTTAAACCCATTATTCCATCGATCTATCCATCAATCCATGTTCTGTGTTGTGTTCTCATGTTTCTATTAGTATTTGTCTATTTATTAGACTCAGCTATTTCCTTAGTTATTTTCCATTCATTGTTTGTGCCCTGTCCTGTTCCCTCTCGTGATCTTCATTCGTCCTCTGCTTGTGTCATTATCTCCCTTTCTCTCAGCCTGCCTCTCTCTTATATCTCACAGCTGCACCGTATTAACAAGCAGTACGTCTCCATTGTCTCACGACAACTTTCTCCCTTTAAATAACCCTGACTCATTCATTCACTTCCTGCTGGAGCCTTACTTATTCCCGTTTCATTATGCACATTGTGTCTCCTCATGCCCTCCCTTGTCTTCGTGCTGCTCACATTGGTCTCAGCTTCTCTTTGTCCCTGCTGTTCCATTCTTTACACCTCCATGTCAGTCCTGTGTTTGAGTTTGACACAGTCACCACTGGTTGCCGTATTCTTTCTGCTCAGATATTATGCCTTTTCCTGTGTAAAGCCATTATTCTTTTCACTTCAATAAATATTTTTCACCTATTCCCTGACTCCACTGCCACTTTTTGGTCCACTACACACATACCATGACAATGATCATATTCTGTTGGTCATTACCCAAACTTGTAAAGGGAAATGAAGGTAGCAACATAGATCAACCTACAATGAAAAGCTTTCCGCACCAGCTCAGCCCTCTTTTAACCACGAATAGCCTAAACCGAACTTACATTGTCGCAGAGGCAATACTTATCTACCTATGGATCTCTCGCTTCAGCACCCTACATACTGTAACCCCTCAACTTGAGGTAGGATCTCGTAGCTAGGCACTTTGCTTCTTTCTGGCTCATGACCATGATTTCAGAGTTGCAGGTGCCACTCCCTCAACATTGAACAGCTAGAGCAAAAGGTGTAGATGGTAATATGAAAATGGCAACATAACGGCAAAAACTAGAGAACCGATCTTGAAGCCACCAAAATGGATCCCCAAAACACCTTGGCTGCTCCATGACGGCTATAAAGAGAATCAGTGTTAAAGGGCAATAGTAGCAGTTCCCATATCAAGGGGCTGTTGATATGCAACATAACAAAATCTAAAAAAATCAGGAAAAGAACTTTGAACTCTGAAGGTTCCTCCTTAAGTGTAATTTGCAGATACCTAAAGGGGCATTTCTGGACAGGACATAAACATCAATGAAATGTCAAACCATCATAATGGGTTCAGAGTTTCCAAAATAAACATTATGCAAAATGTGTGAACCAACTCCAAAACAAATAATAAATTATCTGTTAAAGATGTTTGCCAAGTCTAGCAAACGCTGTACTAACATCAGCTAAAATGCCACTCGAAGACGAAGAAACCATTACTCTGAAAGTATCAAAAACAGCCAAATTAGAGGTTTATAAGTGCTCCAAGGACAACAGTCTTATTATTCCAAACAAATTTAGTGTGGTTTAAAGAAGCAAAACCTAAACCATTACAGTTGTAATAAAAAATTAAAAAACTTGTGCGTGAGATAACATCATCCTCGTTTTAAAATATGGGGCATCGAGATATGGAAGTTTTTTGAAGTAGGGGAAACTTACAAAACAGATGACATAATGATTAGGGAACATTTAATGAAAGTACTGAAGCAACATCTTGAGACAATAGACAAGAAGTTCAAGTTTGGACACAAGTAGGTCACTCAAATTGACAAAAAAAGCAAACTACTACAGCAAACTGTTGTGAGAAACTTGTGGATGAAAATGCTAAATATTTAATTATGTCACACAATTAAACAAAACTTCTATCAAATAATGAGGAGCACTTTCTGAACTTCGGAGAGTAATTGAAAAAGAAATTTCATGAAAACCTTTATCCCAGCTTAGATTTGAGGTCCAACAATAAAAATCTTCTTACTTAAAGGGTATTCAATCAGTGACCACCCGTTCAGATGCATGTACAGTATGAATGAGAAAAAGACCACTGACATTAGCCCAGACTGGCCATAGGGAGAACCGGGAGTATTCCCGAAGCGCCGGCCTAATATTGGCCTGGACTCTCTTTTAAAAAACCAAAAAAAAGGTCTGCCAGCGGCACCAGTGAGACAAAGGCCAAATTATCTTACTGTGTGAAATACAGTTTATGGAAAAACTGTGAACATATGTTTTGCTATTCAAAGGTGGTGATGGTGATGCCACCCGTCCTGCTGGTACTTCAGGAGAAGTAGAGCATTTGGGAGAAGCTACAAAACCATTTTTACAGTAGAGCAACAACACATGAACACTACCAGACGCTAGCATTGACATAATTGGCCCTTGACTGTAATAATAGCTTTCTTGGCGTTATAGCGTTTTTCTATTAAGTGATTGTGTTGTTGAATATTTTTGTCTGTTGCTGATTTGCTGTTATGTATCCTAGATCAAACATGAACATTTGTGTATTGTAACCTTGGATTTACTGTATGTTGGGGTTCATTAGTATTCCCCGGTAAGATGATGTGCCACTGAGGCAGTTGATTTTTTACATGATTTGACTATGTAAAGCTCTAATATGGACACTTATTATTGTGTAAAATCTTTATTACCTTAGTACTATTGTATTAACAGCAGTAAAGTTACTGTATATTATAACCTTAGAAATTACAGTAGGTCTAATAGGTGGCCTTTTATTTTTAATTTGCTATAAGTGCAAATGCGTTTTGCTTGTGCCCATGCATTTAGGTGTGGGTGTGAACATGTATGTGTGGGAACATGCATGTGTGGCAAGCCCAGTGTGGCCTGGTTACATGACTGACTCCTGGCCTGAAAAAATGTCCCAGTCCGGCCCTGACATTAGCAACTGAAATCAAATGTATGAGCTCTAAAGTGATTTCCAGTGGATCTTATATGATGGAAAACACAAACTAGCCCGAAACTGCCTTAGGCGTGCATAATATAAGGACTGAAAAAAACCCAACACATTTCACATGTTTAGATTCAAGCCTGAAAGCCTTTTACCTTTTGATTTATAGTTCAGAGGCCCGTTTTCAGCCTTGCTTCTATTGAGTCGGAAAAGAAGAGAATCCAGTGGATTGTACTGCATTTTCTCAAGATTGGTCTCTGTTTACATGTTGATATGACTGACGAGCATTGTCAACAATACTATTTAATGGTCTGAAACTGAAAGCCAACCGGCTGTGAAACAAACTGGCATCTATCATCCTAAGTAATTAATAAACACCTGTAAAATATGGAGTTTGCATGTTTACTCAATAACATGGAATAAATCCAAGAAGCAACATGCAAATACTAGACTTCGTTGAGACTGCTTGAAAAATTGTAGTCAGAAAATAATGGATTTTTATTCCAACTCTGAAAAAAAATGACTGTCTTCAAAGGTTGCAGAATAAGTAAACATAGTCGATCAATGTATAAATAGCATCGGACTGAATACAGTTGTTCAGCCTCAGAGGTTTGAGGAAGACTGGTAAGGGTAAAGCATCTGTTGAAAAAAACCCACAAGATGTCTAGCTACTATGTTGGATTCGCAGAAAACTATGGAAGAATGATCAGATGCAACCTAATTGCACATGTATGTTTTTTGGCCTTGTGGACCAAATTGCATCATGGAACACAACCTACAAACCGGATTCCAAAAAAAGTTGGGACACTAAACAAATTGTGAATAAAAACTGAATGCAACTATGTGGAGATGGCAAATGTCAATATTTTATTCGAAATAGAACATAGATCAAAAAGATCAAAAGTTCAATCTGAGTAAATTTAACAATTTAAAGGAAAAATATGTTGATTCAAAATTTCACAGTGTCAACAAAGCCCAAAAAAGTTGGGACATGTAGCAATAAGTGGCTGGAAAAAGGAAATTGAGCATATAACAAACAGCTGGAAGACCAATTCATACTAATTAGGTCAATTTACAACATGATTGGGAATAAAAAGAACTTATCAGAGTTTCAGTTTAAAAGGTTTGAGTCATAAAAACATTCAGGTTGGATTTGCACTACAAATCATTTCTCTTTGAAGTGATCGAGGTATCCACATTTTTATGACCATATTACTACCGGAATGCAAAGACAATATTGATATTGTCTGGCAGGTTAACCTAAAAACAATGCGCTGAACCTTACGCCCCGTTTCGTGAAACCTTTAAACTCAGTTTTGATGGCATCTCTGGCTGTCAGTCAGTAGGGATAGAGACGGAATGCAGTGTTTAAGTTTCTATACCCATCTGAACCCGCAAACAGGTTAGAAACATAGTTGTAGCTGTCACTAATGGCACCTATTATTTATTAAAGCTGTCATCTTTGCAGGACAAGGCTTGCTGGGGATGTAATTTAGGAACCGCTGGAGGCGGCTTGATGGGGGGGTCAGTTTCAGTTTACATCTTGGGTGTGTATTTCCGCATGGGGTCTGCAGTTTCTCCTCGTGTGTTACTAAGTTTATTCTGACTTTCTTTTCAAGTAAAAAAATAATTAATGCACGTTATTTTTGTTGTTGAATTCAGGTGTGAGGGAGGTTATGCAGGTGTATTCTTCATGTCTCACTCTATAGGGTTAAGTTATTTAAGTTTTTCTATAGTTATGCTGCTATAGGCTTAGACTGCTGGAGGACAATCTGACCACTTCTCTTTCTGCTACTTTCTTCCTTTGTCCAATCTACTTAGTTACCATTATTTCAACCTTGTTAACCTTTTGTTTTCTCTTAGTGTTCTTCTCTCCATAGTAACCACACCTGGCCTGGCGTTCTGTTAGCTGAGACAGCTTCTTGGATGAGAACATGGGCTGAGATGCTTCCAGTGACGTTCTACAACTGCTGCTATAATCCCTATTATTTCAGTATCCTGTGCTTCTAATTTAGCTTTCTGTCTTTTCAAACCCCCAGTCGGTT
>JAVLVB010000366.1:198601-248838 GCA_032876305.1 Orestias chungarensis | reverse complement strand
TTTCTTCCTGTTAAAGGGGAGTTTTTCCTCTCCACTGTCGCTACATGCATGCTCAGTATGAGGGATTGCTGTAAAGTCAACGACAACACAAGCCATTGTTTCTGCATGCTGATTCCAGAGGAGTGAATGCTGCAAGTCAATGACTCGATGCAATCTGCTGGGGTTCTTTAGATTGGAAACTTTTTCAAATTGATTTGTTTTGATGTATCTTTGATTTTAATTGATTTTCTGTGAAGTGCCTTGAGACGACACCTGTTGTAAATTGGCGCTATATAAATAAACTGATTCTTTATTCTTGAAACTGATTATTTGCTGTTCTTGCATTTGCAGTGGGCATTGTGTCCTTTCTCAGCCCTCCCTTAAAAAACACAGATGAGAGCGAGTTGGCTAAGCTAGTAGAGCTGCAGATGAGGCTTCGTACTTATGGTGGCCAGGGTTTTATTCTCCGGTCTCAGTCCATCTGCTACATGTCTTGTCTTCCTATTTCCACCTTGTAATTAGTGTAATTAATCCTATGAATTACTGTTTAAATCCTAAAAATAAACACACATCAGATAACAAAGAGCGGGGGATATCAGATAAGAGCAAAGCATTACATTCAGACTGAAATGGAGCAGTATTTAAATTTCAGTGTGACTACTGAATACAGGAAATGGTTGATCTGACTGGATTCCATTGACTTTTAATCATATGTTTTTATGTTCTGTGTGAAATCAAGATTAAGCATTAAAACCAGTTATTGAGTGTTTGGCAGAAAGTGAACTGACAGGTGGCTTTTCTGTCCCTTTCTGCTCTACACACATTCTCAAGCATTGAGATGTGACATCTTGGCTTCCTTCCCAGTCTTTTGTACTTTAAAGATGCGTGGGAAAATCCTCTGAGTAATGTTTGTTATGGAACCACTTTTTGATAAGGCCACCCTCATACATGGCTAATGAATAGTTGATAGATGTGTTAATAATTCATTTTAAAACATTTTATATAACAATAGGTGTTCATAATGCAATAATTAGGGGTTATTAATAGACAAAAATTACATGTTTTCTTTGTTATGGCATACATTTAGTATCTTGTATGCACAATATGCATTTGTTTTTTACAATATGCATTTGTTTTTTACATATATGCACAATGTAGTGACTACATGCTAAAAATGGCTTACAAATGCTTGTTGCACATACAAAATACTTACTAATCTGAAATTCTTACTTTGTCAAATGTGGATTAATTATATAGGTGAAAAGATTTGGCTAATTATTTGCCAAAAGACCTGTCCGTCTAGTCTCTCTTTTTTTTTTTCCTTATTAATGCCTAATAAACAAATATTAATGATTCCAATCAAGAAATTACCATTAAATCTATCCAGCATTTATTAGCAGTCTATAAGGCATGCGTTGTTTAACGTTGATATGCTGAAAAATGTTAGGATCTATGCAGTTAGGTTTTACGCAGTGGGAATCAGCACCAATATAAAAATGTGCAGCATTACGATCTATTCAGGCGTAACTTGAAAACTGAATGCCTTATTCTTTATTCCGCAGGTATTTGGTGCTCATCTAAGATTTTCATTGATGAATGATCATCAGTTTTCACTCATCTTGTGTTTGTTTCAAGGCTCGTACAGCATGGAGACTGCGCGCATGAAAGCAGGCTGGGGCAAGTTCTTGATCTGATCTGGTAGCTCTTTATGAGGTGTTTTTTCTTTCTTTTTCTTTTTCTTTTTTTTCCAGCAGGTCAAATCTGATTCGTTTCATACTTTTTGAGTTATGTCGCTGCTTTGCCTCGACCTGCTCTCTCCTGGCTTTGCCTGCAGGCAGTAATCAGTGAAATTAGCAGGCGTTTGGTAAATGTGAACTGACAGAGACAAGCAGAGGATCTGCGCTGTACCCCTCCTATTAAACCCTCCCTGTTTGTTGTTATCTTTTTCAATTAAATAGAGGAGGAAACCTCTCTTATTCTATTTGGAACAATTTCTGGCTCATACAGCTGCAACAGGTTTCAGTGAATCTTCTTCTTGAGTCAATGTGTGCAGGCATGCGAATGGGACTCAACAATCAGACAAGAATGCCATTGATATGAATGCTGCTCTTCTGACAGCATTATGTTAGACTCCACGAACAGGCACGATTCAAAGTATTCATTTAACTTCACCTGAGTTACAGATTTTGGGTGGTTTAAAGTCAGTGTGCCGTGGGTGACCGTCGGGTGTGAAAATTAGCTTGGTGAAATTGGATAATTGTTGAGTGTTTTTGAAGTGGACATGTTAAGTGCAATTTGAAATAAGAGATATCAAATATGATTAAAAAAATATGTTTAATATATACGACAATAGAGTATCATTTGTTTACATTTTTGGTTGGTGGTGTGCCTCGTAATTCTTTCAATGAAAACAATGTACCTTTGCTCAAAAAAGGTTGAAAAACACTGTTTTAACTAACAACAACAACAAAAAACCAGACCCTATATATTAATGGATTTGCAATGTCAAGGCTTGAAGTGCTGGGGGTTTTCCAAATGGATATCAGGTTCTTTAGGCTTCACGGGTTTTCTATTTAAGATTTAAAGGGGTTATTTGAACTGGGAATGGAAATTAGTTGTTGAATTAAAGTTAAATCATCTTAGATACAGTTAGAAAACAAAAAGGTTTCTAATCTTAAATCTTGTCATATTTTGCAGCTACTTGCAACAAGGACCACGCCCTGATCCTGACGGGAGCTAACAGACCGTAGCAATTGTTGTAGAGTTTTTTTACACGCCCAGATTTCGTGCTTGGGTGCAGGAAGGCGGCTCTGGAACACGATGAACAACAATTAACAGATCAAACGATTTTCATAGATTTATGAGTTTTTCATTTAAGAAGATGCAGGAGAAACCGGCAGGGGCTACTTTTGCATAATGCTTGTTACATTTGTTTCATTACAGTCCCTTAAAGGCTGTGAAGGAATTGATCTTCCTGGCCTTAGTTAGTTTTAGCTCTGTTCATAGCCTTATGTATTCAGACATGGAAAAGTTGACTAATCAAAAAGTCTTTAAAAATTTAAATTGAAGATTTAGCTCATTGATCAAAGGTTGCATTTTTATTTCCACGTCAGATTTAACAACTTGGGACACCCAAGCATTTGTTCTCCGTGGAAAAACATTGCATTCAGCTCAGCTCAGGTATCTGCATGCTAAAATGGTAATCTCTTCTGACTTTACAGGTGGGGCCATTCTTTTCTGTGTATGTAAACGGATGTGTTGTTGATAAGTAATGGTGAGAGATATACTTTACAGCTGTTGACATATGGGAGGGAGTGTTAGAAGCCAAGAGCAAACAGACACAGCGAAATGTCCGCGCAAAAAACCCACATCTGGACATTTTCCAGTGCAGCAAGATATTACTGACCTATTATAAACTGTGAGATTTCAGATTTGAGGAACCATCAGGGTTTGAATTGTCAACCAGGTTGGCAAGCCACTCCGAAGAATGCGGCCCCCTGAATTGTGACACACCCTTCGAGTTGCAAATTAGAAGCTGGAGGTGAAGAAGTGATCGGCTGGCATCATCATGGCAACACTTCCTGCAGCATGCCATTCTTCCAAAACCAAATTTAAGGCTCAGCTGCTTCAGGGACCCTCAAACATTTTTAATGGCCAATTTAACACTTAATGAATTAAGATTCGATTTATTCAGATAGAAAAAAACTTGGCCTGATGTGAAAAGTAGTTACCCCCTAAACATCGTTTATGGCTGTGCTACTCAATATTTTCTGTTCTTCCAGCTGAGATAAATCTTTGGTGATAACTACCAATTTATAATTTTACGTCACCGCTGAGGAGTTCAGTCCCCCCCTTTCTTTTAAATTAAGCAGCATTGCGAAGCATTGATCATAAATTAACTTATTAACTCATGCAGCATCATCTGAATGTAATTAAACTCTAAACTTTGTCTTGCCAAGAACCAAGCCTACTTTTTTTGACCATTTAGAGTGAGACTCGCAGGTTTGCTTTAGATCGCTGTAGTGCTGCTCCACCCAACTGAGTTTCTGCTACAGGGCTGTAGCCTACTTAAATCTTCATAAATTAGAGTACGTTGTCCAGGTCCTGGACAGGCAAAGCCCTGCTTTCACCTTTAGACCCACTGGAATGTTTAAACAGTTTGTCAATGTAGTTTACTGAGATTATGTGTAATAAACCAGATCTAACAGGAGTCACCACTATTAAAGACTTTTCATCTTGTTGGTCTACAGAATATTTGACAATTGTCTAAAAAATAATTTTAAATTGTGAGGCGGGTTATTCAGCGGCGCTCGTTTCTTGAAACTTGATTCCATTTTTTTCATCGTTAAAACTTGTATATTTACTTTAACTGGGGCTAAAGGACTGGTGCGCTTTACATGCTCAGGTTTATTTTGTGACCTCCTGGATGAGTCATCACTGCAATGTTGGCGTAATATCTACTGGCAGGCCACTCCCAGGAGGGTTTACAACTTGTCGGATCGGGGGGGATTATATGGTGTTTATTTGAGATCTTTTAGTAAATTGAAATCAACTTTCATGATTGAACCAGAGAAGCAATTTATATTTTCATTTAGAACGCGGTCAGTCTGGCAAACATTGGTCATCTGACAAAATCAAGATTTAAAAAAACAGAAGTTTAAATTTAACCAGGTTATCTTCATCTAAAAATACATTTCGTTCATTTTGATTTAAAGCATTTAATTTAGACAGAAAAGCAGAAACAGTAGAAACGTGTAAGATGTTAGTGGCTGTGGTCAGTGCAAAATGCCCCAGAATGACAATTTTTTTCTAAACTTCCATGTCTCAGCATGCATACTATAGTAATCAGATGCTGCCCTCCCGTGGTCGGGTCAAAAAACAAACAGCAAAAGCAAAAACAGTTTCGTATCTTAAATACTCAGTTGTGTCGGTTTTCCTTCTGTTTTATTATATTTTGTAAAACATAAAGATTGTCATGGTATATCATTCTCACATTCTCAAGACAGGACTTTCCAGTAAACATTTCAGAGCTAAGTGTTATTTTATTGGTCTCTGTCTGATGTGCAAAAGAGACCGGGATGAAGAAAACTATTTAGATTTAATAATTTAGCGAATGTTAGTCACTCTACAGTTATATTTTACACTATGTATGAACTACTCCAATTACATTAGATAAACCTTGTGAAGTAGAGGAAAAATTACACATTTTCTTTTCCGCATTCTGTAGACTTCACATCTGAAAAGTACTTCCTTTCTAGACCTTTAGCATGTTTCTCCAGCAGATTTGTACACATAAAGATAAAGATTAGTACATATTTACTGTCCTAAAGCTGAAAGGATAGAACTTTTGTGTAAATATTTTAAGTCATACTCTATTATATTGAGTTGATGACTTTACCTAGCCGGTCTGACACATAGTTTTACCTTGATCTACAAAGTAAGCCATTCCATGGCGTTTAGCAGAGAATGTATTTTTTATGTGTTATAGCAGAACCCAACATACATGGTGTGAGTTTTTTGGCCCAAAGTCGGAATTCACTTAGCATTGTCTTGGAAAATTTACAAAAAGAATCAGTAACTATTTTATGCACATATGTTCACCACAGATTATTTTAACTCCTGCAGAAAATCGTAAAAATCCCAAAATTTATGAAATAGTTTATGAATCAGTGAAGAGTAACTTTATAACGTTACCTTTTCCATCATCTTTCTCTTTAAAGTTCTTCTATGAATAAATTAGGACTGGAGTTAAGATGAGGCTTGTCAACATATTCATGATATTACATGGCCATGAAATAATATTATTATTTTCATTAACTGTGAATTGGTAATCACCATAATCACCAACCATCCCCCGCCCTTTCAATAAAAGGCCTTTAAATGTTCATGTTTCTGTAATCAATAAATACGATGTTTTTACTTTGTGATAAAGCTCCTGAAATGAAGGTGTTTTCAACACGCCAATGACCATAATTAATAGATAATTACTTTATGTCTATATGGGCGTAGTTTTGCACTGGATGATCCTTTAGGAACCAGGGTCCTTTTTTTCAGTTAGTATCTGTATTTTATAAGCTTCCACTGTCATGGTAAAATCAGAAAAAAAATCAACCCAGCACCTTCCTAGTAGGAAGATTTGACTTCTTGTGTGAACCCATACCCCATAACAGTTTTGTATTAAGTGAAAGGAGCAACATTTTTCATATTTAATGACAAAATTCACCTACAATGCCTACAATAATCGTTGTTCTACTTCTAAAATAAAAGCAAATTCGTTTTAATTTAATGAGCACAATTTTATTCAGTTTGTCACAAAAACATAATTGCAGGACAACATTACGACCACGCAGCCTCCTAATTATTACAGTGGTGTATCTGTTTGAGCTGTGAGTATGAAGTATCCCATAGACGTAAAAGAAGATCATAGCAGACAGGGACAATTCAGGTTAGAATAATATATACTGATAAAAATATGCACGTTAAAGTAATAATGTTTGGGAGTAGGACAGCAAGAGGCCTGTCTAGAATATGATAAAGAATATGTGGAGAGAACTAAAGACTTTTCTACTGACAAAGATGGTTTTCCACCTCAATTACCAAAAATAAAAAATCTAGTGAAAACATTGGATTTATTGTTGCAATAGACATGAAGATATTCTATTTTGTGAAGTCTATGAATAATTTTTTATTTGGCAGTTTTTTAGGAAAGTGTGAGCAAAGAAAAAATCTCAGGTCATGTCAAAAAGGTACTTTATTCTAAATCTAGGAGTAAAAATATTTTTTTCCCAAACTGTAGCTGCACCTCTAATCTAGACAGCTCACTTCTCAATGGACATGGATGATTCAGACAACACGTTGCCATTACTGGTTTCGATACTCTTGACAACAACGCTCTTCTTGGTCTGGGTGGTGCTACTGTTGCTGAAGCCACCCACACTGCTGGCATGACCACCGCTGGAGTAGCTGCTGTATCCACTGGAATAGCCGCTATTCATACTCTCCATGGGGAAACCGCTGTAACTTGCTGTACAGACAGAAGTCTGGTGTTACAAAAATCAGGCACACTGTAAACTGTGTTTAGCTCTCTGGTCAATTCAATGGAACTTACAGCTTTGTTTCGAGATGCTGACAGCCTTGATGCCACTCGCCAGTCGGTTTTCTTCTCCCTCCAGCAGCTTCCTGTAGGTGGCGATCTCGATGTCCAAAGCCAGCTTGACATTCATCAGATCCTGATACTCTCTGATCTGGCGGGCCATGTTTTGCTTGGCTCTCTGCAGTGCTTCCTCTAGCTCCCTGATGCGAGCGTTAGCATCCTTCACTGACAGCTCACCGCGCTCCTCAGCATCAGCTATCTGGGCCTCCAGGGCGACGCACTAAAAAGCCATTATTCCATAATACTGTTAGATCAACGGATTTTGATCTAACAGAACAAACTGAAAAGAAGTTCGGCACAATAATTCTGTACCTGACCCTTGATGGCATCAATCTCGGATGTGAGTCTCTGAACCATGCGGTTAAGCTCTGCAATCTCTGTTTTGGTAACTCGCAAGTCATCCCCATATTTGTTGGCAGAGGTCTGCATATCTTCATACTAAAAGAAAATCAAAGAAAAACAGTCTTGGATACTGTCCTATGCCAAATATCTCTAACTAATTGTTCAATACCTTGGTCTTGTACCACATTTCCGCCTCGGCACGTGTTCGTTTGGCAACATCCTCATACTGAGCCTTGGCCTCAGCCACAACAGCATCCATGTCTAGGTCACGACTGTTGTCCATTTCAACAATGACTGAGGTTTCCTTGATCTGACTCTGGAGCTCACGCAGTTCCTGAGGAAATCAAAGTAAAAGTTAGCATTTGTTTTAAGCTGTTTTGTTGTTACATGTTTTAGACCTAAAAACCTTTGTTTAAATCAAGGTTTTTTACCTTTTTCATAAAACCTACAGATGGATGAAGTAAAAAGCAGTTTTTTCACCCTTTTGATTATTTGTGTCTTATACAGTATTTCAAACAAGAGGGATATTCTAACACCTTCGGTAAACACCTTGCTGGCATGTTTAAAAGCACTAAATGCATAGAAAGGCATTATCAGTTTGATTTATGAGTCATAGCTGCTCAGGCATGTATATAAATCAAGTAAACCATGCTAGTACGAAGCCTTGAACCTCATTTACAGATCCAAGTTTCAACTTCATAGGTCAATTTAAAACTGCATAAGTGGCAATTTATATTTAGGGAAGAGGCCCAGGGGAAGGTCTAGGACACGCTAGAGGGACTTTGTTTTCTCGGCTGGCCTGGGAACGCCTTGGGATTCCCCCCGATGAGATGGCCCAAGTGGCTGGGGAGGGAGAAGTCTGGATCTCCCTGCTTAGGCTGCTGCCATCGCGACCAGACCCCAGATAAGCCGATGACAAATAATATTTTTATTCAGCAAAACTCATAGCAGCAAAAGATTCACAACTGAAAGTTCTCCTATAGTTTGACCACCTTTATATTGGTTTCCTACTGTTTGTTGCCTCCTCTCAGTGGTGGGGAGGTGAGAAGGGTAATTTATGATAAGTTACTAACTTTGAATTATTTAAAATCAAGAAATTAAGAACCTACAAAATATGAGTACATTTATTCATTCTGAACTGAGCAAACCTTGGAAACAAGTTTATGCCTTACTTCATCCCTTTCAGGGATGGAACAAGACTCATGTATAAAAACAAAATCAAAATAGTCCGTCAACAAATAAGAAAGATGTTCTGCCAAATAAATCTACCAAAACGAACTGAAGCGAGGACCATACCTCTTCATAGATGGACCTGAGGAAGTTGAGCTCATCTGTCAGACCATCCAACTTTGCCTCCAGCTCAATCTTATTCATGTAGGCCTCATCCACGTCCTAGAAAACATGTGCACCTTACAAAGTATTATAAAAACGAGGACCTGATTTTTTTGCTTTTGATATCATCCTAAGCTTCAAATGACTGTCAACAAGTTATCTAAGCAGCAGCTCTAAGTCAGTACAACTGTGGCCAGTGGCTACCTTCTTGACAAGGACAAAGTCATTCTCACAGTCCGTGCGGTTCATGATTTCAGCTTCATACCTAAGAAGGAAAAAATGCTATGAAAATGATTTTAAAAGTTTCAGAAAAAGTCTCATCTCAAATACAAATGGATAGATATAACAATTCTTCACTTTGTCTTGTGTCTTTAATTTGTTACTGTATGGCGGTCTTAAACTCACTTTGTCTTGAAGTCGTCCAACAAGCCCTGGATGTTTTGCAGGTCACCCTCCAGCTTCACCTTCTCGTTGCCCAGGCCGTCCAGCTGTCTGCGAAGGTTGGTGATGTAGGCTTCAAACATTGCGCTTATGTTGGAGTGGGTGGTGGTCTGTTCCTGGAGAAGGCTCCATTTGGTCTCCAGCATTTTGTTCTGCTGCTCCAGGAAGCGGACCTATTGATAAGAGAAAAGTTTTACTAGAATGTGGATATAAATGCTAACATGTTTGCTTTTAGTCTTGTGATGAGCTGGAAATTTTGCATACAGTAATTTAAAAATTATGTTACAAATGCACAAGGCTTTTATTAGACCTAGATTGATTAACTCCAGTAAAGTCACTGATGTCCCATTAAAAAAAAATCCATCATACATATCTGAAATGGGACTTATTTTTTGTATTATAAAAATTATCCCACGGTCCCTAGTCTCAACTATTGATATTATTGTCTTATTTTTTTATTTTATTATTCAGATCCTAAAGTGAGCTATAGCATTTTTGTGCAAGGAAAAACTATATTTTAAACCAAACACAAAACCTGTTGATCAAACATATCTGGGTTTCCCCTTAATATCTGTCTTTTAGTTTTTACTGTGACCTTCATCGTTAAAGAGAGTGTGTTGAATGATCCAGCTATCTCTGGCCAGTTATGTGACCTGTTTTACTGTGCTGGAGTCACTGAAAGAAGTACAGCCATCCAAAGCTCTTCTTAACAATAAATAAATTATAGTACCTTTAAAGTAAAGCACTTGATTCAATGTTGTATTTTCACAGGATTTACCAGAATGTCTTCGTTAAAATTTTATGGCTGATTTATATCAAATTGCATGTTAAACATGCTAAACAGTAGCCTAGTTCTTTAGGAAGATGCTCTGTAAACAAACATTGCCAGCAAGGGCAAGATTCCTTGCAACACCCTTTGAGTTACATGTTCATTCAGATGCTCCAGTGCTTTGAGTCAATATAAAACCTAATTTAAAAAAAAGATGTTCAGACCTATTCTAATTATTTTAGAATAGGCAAAGCAATTTAATTTGGATGGGATGTTCTCTGATAAATAAAATCACACTTTTGAATGTGCAGTCAGGTTAAAGCAGTTTTGAAATGAAGTGTTTTTTAATGATTTAACACATTTAAGCATGACAAAATAAGTAAAAACAAAAAACATTTCTAAGAATGCTAATGTCAATCCATCATATCTGTGGAATTAAATGATGAAGCTAAGCTCTTTCAGAAACTTTCTTTGAATAATTAATTGCAATTATTCCCCTGTCTGGCTTTTACTTTTCCAAATGTGTTGAACAAAATAAAAGGTGTGGCAAAGGTTTGTCTGCTGAGTGAAGAAGGGTAGAAATGTATTTGCACATTATGGGTTTGATAAAGGAAGATCAGAAAGACAGTGGTGGTGGCAGAGGTAATAGAAAGTGTACAGATGGTATTTTTATTGAAGAACTTGTTTGCAATTTTATATATGGCCGTAATAGTAAAACCATATATATGACTCAGAGACACTATCCTTTGATGTTGAAAATTTAACGAGTTACTATAGGGATGGGTTGTGGCTGAGGAACTGCTGACAATAAATTGAATCAGAAAGATAGCACAATCTTTGAGTGAAGTTTATCTCTCCTTATCTATGTTTAATCGCAGTTGTGGGACTATTAAAGGCCATTGACCATGACATAAAACCAGCCGATGTTTTTAAACATTAACTCTACACTACTGAGACCTCAGACAACAGATATCCAACTAAAACTCGCTTTTTTCATGGGTATCAGTGCTTATTCACAAGGCCATCTATAAATAAGAACCAGCTTGTGACTCAACGGATCTTAGAGGTGGAAGTTTGCACCATCTGGCAGAAATTTGGTCAGAAATGCCTATATTGATTTCTGATTCTACAGCTATATAAGTTGGTGGTTTTGGCACTGTCGGTAGGATCTCTATGTCAGGCTGTTATTGATAGTCAGTTATGAAATACTGCTTTACCAAGCAAAAGTTCTTATTTCCTGAAGAGAAGTTTTTTGTTTGCTTAACAATAAGTGGAACTGGTGAAACAGTGTGTTACAAAAATGATCATGTAGGTGTATTGAAGCAGAGATGAAGCAAGGTAATGCCAGCCTTATGATTCTCTTACATTAATAGAAACAATTGTTTCATTAATAGATGGCATCTGATGTGATTTTTACATGGATATCAGAGTTTATATATGCTGTTACAGTTCAGCAAACTACCTACCCCTATTTAAAACATCTATTGGTTTGCTCCCTTGTTAGTTGTTGAGAACTTATTCTACAAGTTTAGCTGTGCATAATCCATACTGTTGTTACAACAGAGAGATTCTTATGGAATTCTATAATTTGTCTAGAAATAATTTTTTGCTGCCCCACTATGGTTCTTTCTCCACCTTCAAGATGTATCCAGCAGAGGGCGTCCCAGATAACTGCTCTATTGCTATAGCTCATTTATTGCAGGTGTGTCTCCACACACTTGGGATTTATCAGGCTAGATAAGTCCCACCCTGAATAAAGGGAGCTGGCTGGCAGTCACGCCCTGTCTGATTGTTAACCTACATGGTAACATCAAGTCAATATTATCTCCTGACTGTTTCCTTGCGGTTCTTGTAAGCAGTGGTTTCCCCTCCTTATTCTTGTGCTTGCTTCATTCCTAGTTTATGGTTCCTGGCGGATTATGCCTTCGCATCAGAGCTGAACAAGCCCATTGTAATAGATTTCACTAGTATGCTAGGATTTCACGACTGGTAACCTCCCCTCCACCTCGTTATCATTCTGTTGGACAACTCCTGTGCTACCTGCCCGGCAGCTCTACAGCAGCTCCATCTGGTTCTCCATCCCACATCCATTTCTCCTGGGAGTTTCTCTTGATGTGGGTTCATTTATTTAAATTCCTCCATATATTTTCAGATCTATTTGTACCCACTTGTACCCAAAAAAGCTGCTTTGAACAGGTCAAGAACCTGTTTGCAACAAGATACCCTGACACAAATGAAATTAGCACTTATTTTAACACAGGCCTTTAGACCCACAAAGATCCGCCTTTCATAGTCCTTTTTTTACTCCTGACACTACTGAGATGCAGCGGTGTCATTACAGAATCGGGTGGAGCTGTACTACCACCTGTTGTGCGGCCGTACCTGCAGAATGATCAGGAATGGGATTAGCCCAGTCCCTATGTGGAAGAAAACCTGTTTTAGATTTAGGGGATCAAACTAACGTTAAGGTTGGAATTCAGGTTATGGTTAGGTCAAAACACAAAGGAAGGAACTAAAATGAATGGAGGCCAATACAATGTCCTCCTTTAGTAAGAAATGCAAACTTTTGTTTTCGTAGAGCTAGGGCTGGGAGAGTAAGCAAAATCTGCTATTTAAAGGAAGAGTTGTGAAGATTTAAATCAGATTTAACTAGCATTTTATCACCACGGCTGACTATCGAGTGTTCCATAAAAATCCTAGAGTCGTAAAAGAACTTTTATACCCTTTAACAGAGCCTTAAAGCATACTACAGTAATTAAACCTCCAAATCTCTTACCTTTTCAATGAAGGAGGCAAAGCGGTTATTGAGGCCTTTAATCTGCTCTTTCTCTTGGGTGCGAACGACTTGGATTGTGGGGTCAATCGCAAAGTTCTGGGGAAGCAGCAGGCTTTTGTTCACGCTCACGGCAGTGATGGGGGTATGAGTGATCTCGCCTCCTCCAGGGTACATAGTGAATCCAGGGTTTAGCCTTCCGCTGGAACCCACACTGAAGCCATATGCTCTGGAATCATTTAAGCCAGAACCAGAATAGGACCTGCGATTGCTGAAGCTTCCGGCAGAACCAGTGTAAGAGCTGCTGCTGAAGTTTCTTGCGGGAGAAGAGCTCTTGTAGGAAGTGGTGGTGGCCCTGTAAGACATTCTGAAAGCTTTCTTTTTAAAGGAAATTAAATTTGGGTGTCAAATTAATCTGATGAAGTTAGACAGACAGGCAGGCCAGTGAAGGGCAGAGACCAAAGACGAATAGACAGAGAGAAATCTACAGAGTAATTTTAAAGACTTTCCCTGCTGAGGGAGGGGACCTAAACTTACCTTTGGACATCTGCACTTAGCCATAAAAATCACTTCCCCATTTTACAGGCTTCTCTAAACTGATATGAAAATCTATCAAAGGAATGTCCAATAATGACACTGTTCTTCTTTCTCTAGTTGTATCCTCTCACTATGGGTGGGGAAGATCACATAAAATATATATATATATATATATATATATATATATGAACACATTTTTTACATTTATCAAAACCATTCCAATAATACTATTGATATATTTTTTAATTAGGCTATGCATGATAACACCAAAGTAATGTCACACGACAAAACTTGATTTCTGTATGTTGGAACATTGTTTTTCATTGTTATAAGCCAAATTTTGCCAATTTAATGTCTATTTTGGTCAAAATGTTAATGTTTTACCAGTTATATAAACAGGACACTCTGTCCATCATTAGTCTTCACTAATAGTTCCAATTGTAAAAAATGCTTCTGTTCAAAATTATTTTCCCACTTTAAACGCTGAAGCTAAATTATTTATTTATGTTATGCGGAAGACTGCGTCCAACGAATTTCTTGATTGGACAGGAATAATTATTGTAACTAATGTAAACTAATAATGGAATTGTCTTTTAAATTACATTATTTGAATGGTATAGGTTTTTATTTGATTTGTGTGCTCTCTCTGGCTACTCTAGCCAATCCCCCTTCATTCTAAAAAATGACAATTCACATAGTTTCTCTAAATTTCCTGATGACTGCTGAAGCTGAAGATAGGCAACATACCCCTTTAAACCTACAAGGATCAGTGGGTATAGATGAGGGATGGATGGATGGATTATGCCATAGCAGTGAGGATAAGATAAGATCACTGAGGTAAGGCCCAAGGTTTCTAGACGAGTTACCCAGGAAGTAGCACATTGGACTTGCCAAAGAACTCTCCCAGTAGATAGCGCCATAACCACTCTGGACATAAAAACAGTCCGAACTGACTTTGCTCTGTTTGTTAATCATTGTTTTGAAATTAAACATAGGTGGTAGAACACCATAAAATTGGGTGTGACCTGCTGCATATCGCCAGCGGTCTTCTTTTTCAGGAAGAACAATCAGTATGAATATAATCTAACATTCATCATTTTGATTTCCAGCATGGGATATAATAGGGCCGACAACAATTTCAGGGCCATCAAAACAAAATAAAATAAAAAATACCACATGTGCATTTAAAGATTGCAATTTTTCCAGATTTAGCAAACACATTTTTACCACTTTAATTTATGTTTTATATGTTTGTTTGTTTCTAATTAGTTCAAAGTAAATTAAAAATGTTACAGTATTCAACAATTTAACGGTTGCAATGAAACACCCTTTCAGAAAGTAACAAAAAATTTAAAATAAACTCAAAGTAATTTCCTTAATTGATTAAAATCATTTAATTGTTGAATTTGATTCATAGAAACCACTGTATAAGCAAATTTACAGAGTGACATTTGCACAATCTCAATATGGATAGAATTTTCTTACATGTTCAGACCAGGGGGAGATATTTAAGTAATTTGATAGAGAATGAAGTGGCAGGTTTGAAGCTACAGAGCGTACACTCAGTCTGCCTGTTTGTCAGTCATTGAGGAAAGGTTGCCGGACACAGAAGATGCCTTCTTTATATATAATGCAACATTCACTGGATAGAGCTTGACTTGTTGGGGATTAGATTTAATTTAAATCTGGATAAAGATTACATTACAGGCCCCTTTTTCAGATCAGTAATGTCCTTAGGGAATTTCCAACCTTTTTATCTTCCTCAAATTTTCACTTAAAAACACTCATGACTCCAACTAGTGAGTATCAATCAAACATCAATAACCAGGTCAATAACATTAATTTATATTGGGTACACAAACACCATTAAGAACCTATATTTGGTGATTTCGGTGTGAAAGAAATGTTTTCAGTATGATTTATCTTTCCTAATCTAAAGTTGAAAAAAAGGCAAACTATTCATGGTCCAAGATGTCCGAAGCGTGGGATCCGACTTATATTTGCATATAAAAACAAGTTCTACAAACCAAATGTGTTTTCAAATAATAAACAAATTACTGTTAGAGTTGCAGGTTTTTCTCTGCGGAAACACCTGAAGCAAGAATCATTCAGTAAGTAATTAGCACTTAAGTTCAGTCATATTGATGCATTTCACAGATCTATACCAACCAACACATCCTCCAAATCAAAACGTCCAATGAGTCCGACAATGAATGTCTCTAATAAACGTCATATATGTTCGTTTTTTTGTCTATGTAAACAGCGCCTCCAAGTAAACAGCTGCGGCATTTTTATTTTTTTTATTTTTTACTGGTGACCCAGAAGGAGTTAGGGTTAGGCGTGTAAAAGGAGAGTCCTTGGGGTTAGGACAAGACAAGGGATTAGGTGTAAAGTTAAAACTTACTTTAGGTTTAGGAATGCAGTCCGGACAACAGTTAAAGACCTGTAGAGGCGCTGTTTAGGCAGACAAAAAAAACCCAACCATATATGTAGTTGTTTTCAGACATTCATTTTTCGACTCATTGCACGTTTTGATTTGGAGAACAGGCTAATACCAACATAAAAGGCATGTGCTTCTTTTTAGTTTGTTGTACAAAGGTTATAATTAACCTTTGTAACCTTCATGGTAAATGGGCCATACTTCTATAACCTGAAGGATAAGAAAGAAATATTCAGCAGAAGACTGAGGTGACATGTTTTTCTCAAGCACAACATGACTAAGACAGCGCAAGGATTTGAACTGACAACCCACAGTGTTAGGGAAAATCTTTTCCCTCTTGGCTCACGTCAACTCTTTCTTTAGTGAACAGTATTCATGATTAGTAAAAATCTTTTCTTTAACATTAAATCACTGTACTGAGATAAATTGATAAATTGTTATTACAGTGTGTAGAAGCTCGGATTACTAAAACTTAAATTTTCAGATTTATTTTAAAAATATTCTCCAGATTCCAAACAGATTCTGATTCTAGTTTGAGGAACAAACTTATCACACTCTGCCTACTTTAAAAATATGCCTAAACTAAGTAGTGCAAGTATTTAGTTATTTTTTAATTGTGTTCTGCAAGTCGCTTTAAAAGAGAAAAATCAAACATTCAATCATTAAGTAAACACATTTTTATTCAGTTTGGTAGCAAAAACAGCACCTCAGGATGACAGTGTGACATGGGCAGCTTCCTAAGGGGTTAAACAGTTTCAGTTACAGAACACGCATAGGGAAGACATGCACTACCTACTGTAGCAGGTAATTTTAAGACAAAAGTTGACCAACAACACTGAAGCTTTGTATCAGTATATTCACATTCCATTAACAAGATCAGTATCCATTAAATGCAACACAGTGGCCATTCATGTATGGATCAGCGCTTGCATAGACTTCATAGGAGTGTTTTTTCAATTTCTCTTTCAATTTTACTCCTTACTTGCAATTTGCCCAAGTTGAAATTCACTGGTTGGTGCAAAACTACTTCTTTTAGTACAAACACTCAGACATCAGATATACTGAATGAGTTCGTTGGTCCCTTTCAGAACTTTGGTAATGATAGGATCATTTATTACTTCATTAAAAAAACATTTTTGTGCTCTATTGGAGTGACCAGAAAGCATTTTACTTCAGACTGTTTTATTACAATAGTTGAGGTGGGTGAGCTGTGAGTACAAAACTACCAGAGAGGCAGAGGTGATCATAGCAAGTAGATAGCTGCACCTACAATCTAGACAGCTCAGTCCTCAATGACCTCAGAGGACTCAGACACTACCCTGCCGTCCTTGGTCTCAATCATCTTGATGACGACGTTCTTCTTGGACTGGGTGGTGCTGTAGCCCCCGGCACTGCCGCTGCTGAAGCCGCCATGGCCGCTGCCGTAACCGCTGCTGTATCCACTGCTGTAGCCGCCAGAGTAGCTGCTCTTCATACTGTCCATGGGGAAACCGCTGTAACTTGCTGTTGAGGCATAACCAGACAGATGAAAAAATTAAAATACAAACACAAAATCTTTGAAAACGTTCACATAACATTTTAATTTAACTTACAGCTCTGTTGGGAGATGTTGATAGACTTAATACCATTTGCCAGTCTGTCCTCCTCTCCCTCCAGCAACTTCCTGTAGGTAGCAATCTCAATGTCCAAAGCCAGCTTGACATTCATCAGATCCTGGTACTCTCTGATCTGGCGGGCCATGTCTTGCTTGGCTCTCTGTAGTGCCTCCTCAAGCTCCTTGATGCGTGTCTTGGCATCTTTCACTGCCAGCTCACCGCGCTCCTCAGCCTCAGCTATCTGGGCCTCCAGGTTGGCACGCTTATAAAAGAAAGTAGAATGTTTAGATATTTATGATATCATCCTTTTGAAATCTTGTTGCATGCAACTTGACCCTTTTTTCTGTACCTGCCCCTTGATGGCATCGATCTCTGATGTAATTCTCTGGATCATGCGGTTGAGATCTGCAATCTCTGTTTTGGTAGTTCTCAAGTCCTCTCCATGTCTGTTGGCAGAGGTCTGCATCTCTTCATACTAAAAGAGTGTCAAAGAAAGAAGGCCTTAAAAACTGTACCAGCTCTAGTTGAACCCACACAGTGCAAAATATATCAAACAAATTCTTCAATACCTTGGTCTTGTACCACGTCTCTGCCTCAGCACGGGTGCGGTTGGCAATATCCTCATACTGTGCCCTGACCTCAGCCACAATGGCATCCATGTCCAGGTTACGGCTGTTGTCCATCTCAACAATGACTGAAGTGTCCTTGATTTGACTCTGGAGCTCACGCAGTTCCTGAGGAAATTTAAACAAATTTCAAGGAGGGAACAAAACAGAGCTAATACATTTCTAGAAATGGTGCAATACTCAGATTAAAATATTTAACAGATGTTTAAAGAAGATGCATCAAAGGAGATTCATGCTAATAAACTGAACCACAAAAATTACAAACATGCATGACTGGAATTGTAAATCAACAACATTGACTGAGTTTAAAGTCTTAAGAAGCTGATAACAGCAAAAACACCAACAAGAACCTTATGTGCCATACCTCCTCATAGATCGACCTGAGGAAATTGATCTCATCTGTCAAACTCTCAAGCTTGGCCTCCAGCTCAACCTTATTCATGTAGGCCTCATCCACATCCTTAAAAAAGTCATACTCGTTAGATCTACAATTCAAGAAAGAGTTTATTTATTCAGTGAATGGTGGAGTGGAACAATTATTACCTTCTTGATGAGGACAAAGTCATTCTCACACTCTGTGCGCTTGTTGATTTCATCTTCATACCTGAAAAGGGAAAAATTGAGTTTATCAGGTGTGTTTGAATACTGTCTCATATCTCTTCTATCTTCATATCTCATGAAATCTGCTCTTTATCCCATGTACTCTCATGCAACTCTAGGTGGCAGTAGCAGTCCATTGGTGCATGCTGCACCTCCCTGGGACATCTGTGTGGCAGAGTTAACCCAGAGCGAAGTGTTGGAGTTGTTACTGATATTTTTCCCATAGAAAACTCTTACTTCCCTGACTCCATTAATTTTTGTAACAATAGGAAACCTGTGTGTCCTGTTCTTCTTATCTGTATATTTGTATCCCCTTTCTGTTATTGCTTATAGTACAAACTCTCTCATTGCTAGTTCAGTTATAGGAGTTGTACTGGGCTTCTATAACATACTTCCTTAGTGTTGTAATTCCCTGAAGTTTGTATGATGCAAGACAATGGGCAGATGTTGGGAGTAGGCCGCAAAAGGATTACATAGTCCTGTAATGTTGATTTCTTACTAAAACCCAACTATGTTCTCCCTAGAATAGATAAATGCACTGCAAAGCCAGGCCTCTTACTTGTTTTTGTAGTCCTCCACCAGGCCCTGCATGTTATGCAGGTCAGCCTCCAGCTTCATCTTGTCGTTGCCTAGGCTGTCCAGCTGTCTGCGGAGATTGCCAATGTAGGCTTCGAACATTGCATCAATGTTAGAGCGGGTGGTGGTCTGTCCTTGCAGCAGGTTCCATTTAGTCTCCAGCATTTTGTTCTGCTGCTCCAGGAAACGGACCTAAGGATGAGAAGGAGATGACTAATTAGCCACTTTGGATATTCATTCTACTCTATAAAAAAACAAAACTCATAATTAATTACTTACATTGCTGCTTGTGTATGGTTAAGTAATTACATTATCAGAAATGTAAATAATCGTAGAAGTAAGTATTGTTCCTGCATAGTATAGCTTTATGGTTATTCTCTGCCTATACATGGTACTCAGCAGGCACGGTTCCTCTGACGCAGTTGTTTTTTTGAAGCAAGCGGCTGTTTTAAAAAAATTGAGGAACAGGAAAGCCTGCATGACATACGTGCATCCTAACAGGATTTAGGTTGTTGGAAAAAAGGTAGTGACCAGGGCGTAGAGCTGGTTAACTCTTTTTTTCACGCCTTCCTGTTTTTCACTTGGATAGACAAAAAGGGGTGTGACCAAGTTGTCCTGCTGCCAGATGCAGAAAAGTAAATAGTGAACCAAAAAATATAAGTTTGATAAGGGAGTAAGAAGCGACGAAGGTGTTTGCCTGGAAGTTTGCGTATCTGTATGTGCAGGGGGTATTTGGTGTGTTGCTGGGAGTTTGCATTGTTGTTAAGAGCAAAACAGAGATAACAAAAGCAGATAAGACCACCCAATGAACCTTGGACTCTGCCATCGAAGATCAAATGAACTCTGACCGTCTTGAATTGAACACTGAATTGTACAAGTAAGTAGAGACATTAAAGCAACTTAGGATTCCACATATGGGCGAAATAAACTCTTTGCCTGAAGTTTATCTGCTTAGTTTTGGGTTATGCAAAACTCTTCCTCATTTTCATTTAATCATTACACTGGTAGGAGGAGAGCTGATATGCTGCGAGTCAGCTGGCAATGACCAGAACATGAAACCAGCAGGCCTTTTTAAATATTAACTCACTACTGAGACTCTAGGGGACAGATACTCTCCTGGGTATAGACACCCAGGCATATACATACATACAGTGCATGATTACAAGTTGGTATTTCAAATGCCCAGAGAAAACTGCTTCTGTGGTATGTTGCTGTGAATAATAAGGCATTGCGGTCAAGGTAATACTAAGCAGCCTTTGATGACTCTCTCTGTGAGTGGGTGGTGCAAATGAGTGCGTGTGTGTTTGACCAACAAGAAGCAACCACACCCAAACTTAGGGAGGGACGATTCCCAAGGTAACCCATATCACAAGCCCTGAGCTCTGCCCTGACACACCCAAAAACTTATTTTTTCCCCCTACTCTTCACGTCTGGCTCTCATTTTCATCTGGCTCTTTGACAGCCAGACGAAAAAGATAGAGATCTGTGTTTTATTTGTGGTAGGTGAGGAAAGCAAACAGAGGAGCATAAATCAACTTTCTTTATGCAAAACAAGGGAGGAAGTTAGCTTTGCATGGCATGTGCTAAACTATGGGTCTCTATTCATAGTTGCATACCAACATTGTTGCATTACAATGTTTTGACAACGTTTTGATAAAAAAAAAATTAGTTTGAAGAGAAAACTTTGAAACACAAAACAACACTATTTCTTACCTTGTCAATGAAGGAGACAAAGCGGTTGTTGAGGCCCTTGATCTGGTCTTTCTCTTGGGTACGGACAGCTTGGATTGTGGGGTCAATCTCGAGGTTCAGAGGGGCCAGCAGGCTCCTGTTAACGGTAACGGCAGTGATGGGGGCTTGACTAACCATGCCGCCTCCATAGCCCATACCCATACCTCCTGCACCACCCATGCCTGAGCTGAGGCTGTATGCAGAACTGCTGGTAATGCCTGCTCCTCCATATCCCCTGGAGCCCGCACCGCCATAGGAACTCTTGACTGTGAATGTCTTGCGGGAGGAGATGCCACCTGGTCCAGCATAGGAACTGCTGCTGAAGCTCCTTGGGGCACTTGAGCTCCTGTAGGAAGTGGTTGAGGTCCTGAAAGACATTGTGAAGTAGTTTTGTCTTTTGAATGAAATAAGTTTTGGATGGTAAGAGCAATCTGTGAGCTAATTGAGGCAGGCAGACAGGCAGGACAGCAGAGGGGAGAGACCAAGGCGGATAGACAGAGGGGAATCTACCGAGGAGTTTTAAACCCTGCCTCTGCTGTAGGAGGAGACTGCTGCAGATCTGGGTGAGAGGGAAGGCTGGGCTGTAACTCTACACCTCCATGACACACTGCCTAGCCAGTCAAAAATATTATCTCCTCCCTTGCATGTTTCGCTAAGCTGATACAGAAATTTATTTGAGGAATTTCAGTAGGAGATTCTTCTTTCCTCGCTCTTTCTGTGGCCCTCGTAAGATGTAAGAAATGGACATCAGATGAAAGTTAAAGTAAAAGTTATTCAGAAAGTGGTTATAAAGTAGATAAAAGTGTTGCTTTTTTAGGTGTGTTTATGGCTATTGAAAGGTATATGTGTCATTAACTGAAAGCTATAGGTGCTGATGGGTTGGGATTAGGGTTAGGCGTTGATTAATTGTGCAACATTAAGAAATGAATGTGGAAAATGAACAGAAAGACTATTGTCATGAATCTGGTGTAATTAGCTTTCCAGTATAGCCAGTTTGAAATGTTTTGCATGTTGAAATAAAAACCAGAGCAGGTTACACTTCTAGTAGAGCCAACCCAAACCAGCAGTCTGTAAAATATTAGTTTCGAGCAAGTCAATGTGCCATTTGTCAAATTAGAAAACTTGAAAATGATACATTTTTCTTGGAGGGAACCCATAAAAAAATTCCTAAGAAAAAGATTTTTGAGGGGAAATAAAGAGGATTTCAATGAAGTAAGATCTAGAAACAAGAATCAGTTTAGTTATATAGCAGCAATTTACAACAGATGTCGTCTCAAGGCACTTTACAAGACAATCAATTTAATTACGAATCAGTTTGAAAAGTTTCCAATCTAAGGAACCCCAGCAGGCAGATTGCATCGTGTTATTGACTTGCAGCATTCACTCATCTGGAATCAGCAGACCGAAAATCTATTGATGTGAGGCAGTTTTACAATAAATATATAATTAATCAAGTACAAATGCCTTTACTCTGTGTGAATCTATGAACTTTTTGATAATTATAATGATGGTAAATCAGTTTTAAAAATGATTTAAAAAATTGATAAATGTGGTTAACTTTTAATTAGACTTATAACAAAATAAGAAATTTCTGTTAGCAGTACTTGTAGCTGACAATTTTAAGCTATTACCACAAGGCAATTATTTAGTAACTTGTTGAAGAATGAAATTGACTCCAAACAGCCTGGAAGCGATTTGAAAGAAAAAAAAAAGATCAACTTTAAGGTACATAAAAACTATCTGAAGAGAAAAAAAAACTTAAATCCCTCCAAAAACACACATTTGACCTACAAAGTGAAATTGTTTAAGAGATAATGATATTTTTGATGCTTTGGGACTCAAGAACCGTTCGAACCCATTTCTGATTGAAACTAAAACCACATGGGCTGTTTTTCATCCGAAAACCTGGTGAACGGCACTAACCCTCATGCTTTTGTTACAATGGGTTGTTCTAATGAGACTGAGCCAAAGGAATTGGCCAAGTGTCTGAATTTATAAAAAGCTTAATGAGTCTGTACTCACATAGGTCTATCAGCCTAATTCACATCTGTTTTCTAAAGGAGAAGCTAGGATTCATTGCATCACTTCATGAGCTGCTTATAATGACTTACACTCAGTGTCATTCACTCACTATATTTTAGTGAAAGAGCCACCATTGCCTTTATCATTTATGTTTGTATTGTAACTTTGTTGAGTTTTTTTTTTACCAGGTTAAAAAAGAAATGCGTGACTCCCTGTCCACCAATACCCTTCCAGCCTTGATCTCCTCCCTCATCTGGTTCCTTCTCCAATCCCTCGCTACAATGAGTCATGGGTTTTGGCATTATGGGTTCAACCCCCTACACCATTCCCTCTCCCCTCCATCTCCTTTTGCCATCTTTTTTTCCCCGGCAATGCAAGTTGGCCTCTTTGTTGCCATGGAAACTTCCCGACAGTAAACATATTATTGTCTTTCAAGGGGTAATAATGGTGTGCCAACTTCAGAGCTGGCTGTTAAAAACTGCTCCAAGTTTCACCTGAGTATGTTTTCTCACATTAGAACAGCCCCTAAAGTAAAAAAGTTATGGCTAAAGAAAATTTCCTGTTGTGTTTTGTAAAATTCACAGGCCTGCAGTGAAATCGTCATTGTAGAATGTTAGTTGGCTTCGAACACATTGTCCTTTTGGTTATAAAAAGCAGTTGCTGTCGGATTTCTTAGTGCTCTGAATTGAAGTACTGTTACTTTTTTGCAATAAATTGTTAATCATGGATCAAAATTTGAGGTTCTCACCGCGATTAGCATGTGAATGTAGTTTAGAATGTTTTGGAGTTCTCTAGCCTTGGTTTAGTGCTCCACAATCCATTTACCGTAATTTTTAATATCTTTAATACACTACATGCAGAAAAAAGTTTAAATATGTATCTGATTTTCTGTGCTGGTTTGAAATATTTGGATCATCTCTTAAATATTGCAATTGTCCCCACTACATTTTAGGCTTATGTTTTTTTGTTTTTTTTAAACATCACATTCTCCCCTGTAAGACATTGATGTAAGTTCAATAAATCTCTCAATTGCCCTTTGGTCTGTACGTAAACAGTTAAAACTGGAAAGACACAGAAAATACGGATGCTTTCATTTCCATCCTGAAGCGAATAATTGGTGCCTGCCTTGTGCTGATGTTTACTCTGAAGATAAAATACACAGCGGTCCTGTAGATTATCAATACTATACAGATACCCTGCAAGGATCCTTATCCTGTGCTGTGTTTCAGGAGTTACACAGGCCTAAAGAAACCAAACAGGGTTGCGATTTGGGTTTCTCTATGTATTTACACCAAAACTAAACAACTACTGCCATTGACTATGTTAATTTTAGTCCTCTTTAATCATAGTTTCACTGTCACATGCTTTGAGTGTTTGTCCGTCATTGTAACATAGATGAGCTGAAGATATCCCGCTATCTGTTGGCTGATCCCATGCAGGCGGCTGATGCATCGATGGGCTTATTGAGCACAACACTTACAGAATGATAAGTGAATTTACACAGAGACCGACTTTTTACACCCTGAGCCCTAAGTGTCAGAGCAGACCAGAAACATGTCAGAGGAGCCGTCATGGTCAGAGTACCTTGACGGTGTGTCACAACCCTATAAGGGCGTGTGTTAATGGGCGTAACCCTTCCACTCCTGTGCTCTGGTTGACCAGAAAGAAAACACACAGGGTGGAGGAAATTATGCAGAGTGATCCAACATGCAAATATGTGATGTGAATTTTTTTTAACTTCATCTCAACCTAAAAATCTAAAAATTAAACCAGATAAAGACTTTTATGGTGCTTTAATACAAACTGACCCTGAGGTGGTCCAGTAGCCTTTCCTGCCATGATACAATACAATCTCCATGCACTCTATGCAACCCTTTTTGTTTAAAGGCTCCATTGTATAACAATAAGGCTTCTATACCATCAAGAAAAAAACGACCCTCCCTGTAAGGCCGGGCAAACCTGTCTGGATTTATTCCCCTCTGAAACAACAGGTTATGTATAATTATACTGATAGCAAGGTTTGAAAAAACAGTACATATCAACCTTTTTGCTTGGGGCCATAAAGATAATGAATATGCTTGGAAAAGTATGCATCAGCTCATTTTAATCAGGCTCACCAGAAGGTCCTTTGTTTAGCGAGAATTCACAGAATGTTTCCATGTTTTTTAAAAACACAATTTAAAAAAAACTCTGGAAAACAGTACCAAGTAGACCTTTGAGGTCATTGTGTCTGCTCAAAATTTTACTATTACCTGTTAGAAGAACTGTAGAGGAAGGGTATGAACAATGATTTACAAACCTGAACAGAAAACAGAGTGTTGCAAGCAGAGTTTCAACACGGTATTGAAAAAAATAGATGTTTTTCCAAAGTTTGCAATCTCTCAAAAGTACAACAAAATAAAAATATATATTTTACAGTTCTTAAGCTACTTTCTCCAAAGCTTACATCTGTCCATATTAACGTCTTTTCAGGGTTCAAAGGTTATGTTGATCAGCACACATATTTTGCCATTCCTCTTAATTTTCTGTCCTTTGTGCCTCATATTCAGATGTTAGTGAAAATTCCTAAAAATATATTTTAGAATTAAGACATTGTTTGCTTTTGAGGAGTGAAGTATTGTAATGATGTTTGTATGAATCTTTGTTTTTTCTGTTGTGTAAATATCCTGGATAAGGTTTATAATAACATTTTGCTGCATGCTAATGTCAGCAAACTAAGGCAGTATTGAAATCTAGCCTATAACCGTGTTCAACACTGGCGGTCTACATTCATCAAAACAGGTTGGGTAGTTGAAATCTTTGGGTCCCTGATTTCCCGCTTTTGTCAATTAAATAAGAGTAAAGGTAAAGCGTTTGGAAAGAGGCAATAAATTCACAGCAAATCCTGCCTGGAATTCCTTCACTTTCAAATGTTTTTACATATTGTGTCTAATTGAAATACTTCAGTTTATCAACTAAGTTTTAAAGACAGAGTAAGACATCAAATTATGACTTCCCTGTTGTGGGATAAAGACTTGACAGCCAACCACTGTGGCAAAGTCTTTTCCCCTAAACCCTAATAAATGGTTGCGACACCCATGTTGGCATAACTAGTAATAGCTCTTTTAACTCACTTTGGATCACAACGTTCCATTGATTAATTGTTTTAACTGAACATTGTTGGTAGCTTCAAAGCAGACACGGCTTCTTTGAGATCCTGCTATTCCGTTTCAACCAGATTGTTCAAATCTGAGCCATTCTGATGCAAACCTGCCGATACTCCTTGGAGTTCTGCTTTCAGCCTACGCTAACGCACAATATGGCTGGATATTCCCTTTATCGAATATTAGCTCAAGAGCTAGATTCATAGTTCCACACATTACTGCGACTTGTTCAGTCCTGAAGAAACACAAAAGTCCCAGACTATAACTGTGTAGCTTTCCTTAAATGCTGCATTAGTGTTCTGCCATATCTGATGGGATACAACTTTCCAAAAGTGTCCATATTTCCAGCAAAAAGATTTTCTTTCTTAATCTTGAGAAAGATTAATAACATGTTTTGTAGGAAAGTGTTTGACAGGCTCCTATGTTGTTGGACCACTGTCGTTTTTGCTATGGCTTTGGCCTTAGCCGTATTTCTCATGCTGTTAGTTCATGGACACGGATTTTGATGTTCTTTACAACCACATGGATGAGTCATTGAATTGCTGTGGTTTTGGCTGGATGCTAATCCCTCAGGAAGGAGTTAAACAGGTACAATCATTATGTCTAGAGCAACATAACTTTCCAAAATCTGCTTAATCAATCAATTATTTCATAATTTCATTGAAAAATTGTTCTGCTCTTTCACATGGCCGAATAATTCTGCCAAATAATCTTTTTTTTTTAACTGAAGCATCAAAATGTCTTACTTTGTTTTTTGATGCTTAAATGCATCGAAATATACTAATTTATTAGTATTATTGACCCAATATTATTAAAAGGTCATTTAATCTACTTCTAACCCGGTAATCTAGCAAAGTCAATTGTTTGAGCCACCCAGCTGTCTCCGGTTAATCAATCAAATTCTGATTTAGTTTGCAATTAAAGCTTTAATATCTATTAATCGAGTCTTGTCAATGGCTAAGTTGTAAGACCATTAGCATACTACCTTTGGTAATTTTGGTAACAATAGACAAAAGAAAGGTTTAAGAGCATTTAAAATATTAAATATTTGGGGCTTGCTGTTTCAGAGGTTTTACAGATAGCTCTATGAGTTCAATACCACAGCGGAACCAGACTCATCAAATAGAATAGAAAAGATTTTAATAGAAAGAACTGTCTACCTTTAAGATAAACGTTTGGTCTGTGTCTGACGCATTTTTGGTTAAAATATGCATAGTAGTTGTGATGTTCATCTTTAATATTATTTAAGTAAGTAGGAACTACTGTGTAGTAAAACTACTCCTTTAGAACTGAGTTGACATGTCAATGCAAAGAAAGAATAGAGTGAGTGCAAAAGAATGATTGCACTTTAAAAAGGGAGTTACCTGAAGGCACGTAGGAGTTATAAGATTATGTTGCTTTTTTGTGCCCTTTGTTAGCAATAAATCATGAATAGCTGCTCCTCAATGTAACTTAAGCCCAATACATACTCCAGGCACAGGTGCTGTTGTGCCAACTGACCACCACCTTCAGGCAAGGCCGATGAACACTCCTGCCCAAGGACAGAATGACTAAGACAGATGGAGCAGGTTACAAACCAGCAACCCACAGGTTACAGGGAGAACTCCTACTACAAGACCTACCGTTTCACCCAGGAGATAACCCAAGTGCAGAACTCCTATGAAGTCCTCCTATGTCTGTCTTTCCACAGAAAAAAAAAACAGTTTTTCCCAGACGAACGTTTAAAAATTATCTCTATGCTGTAACAGTACTTTTCGGCAACTCTTATTACAAGACCATCCCACCACCACCACCACCACCACCACACACACACACACACACACACACACACACACACACACACACACACACACACACACACACACACACACACACACATTAAGAAGCAGAGGGCAAAGGTGGTGGCATTACAAGTTGGCCAATGTAGTACTGCTTATTGCTAAAGCATCCAGTAGTTAGTCACAAGGCATGCACTCATTTGACAACTTCGCTATTGTACAACATCCTGGCAAGTAACAAACCTGCTGGAATAACTCAGAACTTAACAGAGCGTAAAAACTTTGCCGTTTCAGGTGGTCTTTATTAGGAAATCTTGTATGACAATGTCACAGTGGTCCTGTGATGAATGGGTTTGTGGTAGTACCTATAGATGTTAAAACAATGTTGATTGTATCAAGCACTTTTGTTTTTGTTACATAAAATAGTTTACTCTTAACTCTTAACATAAAAAGCATCAGATCCTTCAGCCTGGAGTCATTTCTTAGCCTGCATTGCTTAAGTCAATTTGGGGATCAGCCAAAAACATGTAAGTCACTGTAACATAATGTAGAGGAATTTCTAATTGAGAAGGAAGGAAGAAGAAAGTAGGGTTAAGTTACTTAGGTTGTTAGGGTGAGATGGGCAAATCTAACTATACCAATAACTATTGATATAGAGAGAATGTGCTCTGCTGATGTCAGATTTTTAAGGTATTGGGAAGGCTGGTTTGAGATGATAAGAAGGCAACTGTTGACCAAACCTGGTGCCATGTCAGTCAGCTAAGAATGGAAAACGAGGCTACATTTCATACAGGCTGATTAAAATTTGACAATAAGTGAGAAGTTAAAGCCTGGTTAAGAATCCCTAAGAATACAGATTTGTCCTGCTTTGTATCAATAATTCCGGTTATTGGTACAGGCGGAAGTGTTATTCACTGCAAACCCACCTAGAATCGAATGATCATGGTGCAAGCAACACAGTTTACCTGAGTCACCAGTTCTCAATTTGGTATGCACCTTTTGTTACTTTGGCATGTGGTTGTGTAGGAGATTTGGATGAAGGCACAAACAACAAACCTGCAGCAAATGTGTGACGCTATTACGTCAAATGGATCGATATCTCTGTAGAACATTTTTAACATTGCGTTCAATCCATGCAATTAAAAGATCAGACCTGGCAATAGCAGGATAAGTGGCAAAAGGCTAATAAATGAATTTGGATTTATCACGGTCAGAGGCCCCCAAAGCGCTTCACAGTCATACACGCACACTTTCACAAGCTAATGGCAATCTATTACAATGTAGCAAAAGCTCCCTTGGTTCAGTCTGACTAAAGTGAGCTGTTCCTAATACACTGTCGATTGAGTGTAAGCACAGGCATCGTTCCCAAAACAAAACGGCACAGGAAATCTGCCGCTAATCAGCAGATATAGAAGTGACAATATTTCCAGAAACGTGGCCAAATAACAAACACAAACTGACTTAGAGAGCAAGCGTTCCAAAGAGAGCACTGAACTCAAAACACTTTGGACCTGATCCAGAATAAAATAATAGGCTTGTAACCTGTCTTACCGGATAGTGCTCAGTTCATTTGTTTCAATTTGAGACAAGCATACTGTGAAGAGTAAACAACACGAAACACTACCTCAAAGCTGTTCTGTAACTTTATATATTTTTGACCCAGTCATAGTTCTCCAGATGCATCAATCAAATCATTCACATCAAAAATACTTTATTTATCCCAAAGGGAAATTAAATGTTGTTGGAGTATTTCATTTAACTGAGGAGTTGTTGTAGATGGTGATGGCTGTGGGCAGGAAAGATCTTCTTTAACGTTCTGTTTTTGCAAGCTGAAGAAGCCTTCAGGTGCATTTAAAGCCCCCGTTTGAAGGCAGTAGATCACCCTCCACAGAAAGTCCTTCTCCACCAGGCTCTCATCTGTTATTTTCGCCATTCCTGCCATTCCTCATCAAGCTCTGGATTGCACACTGGGTTGTACTGATAACCACCAAACGTCAGCACTCTGTGGTTCCCCAGGGAACAGTCGGGACAGGTAATCAGTAGCCCTTGTGGAAAAGTCAAAGAAGGCTGACTCAGAAATGTACTCCTCAAGTTTGGTACCGTTTGAAGTCACTCTCACAGAAACTTGTTGCAGGACAATCTAACAACTAACATTTTCTAATTGGAGAAGTGGTTTGCATTAGCTAATAGCTTGATCAACGCTTAGTGCACTTGAAGAAACAGCTTTGTTTTAGCATGCAAAATAAAAAACTAAGAGAAATGTAAAAGATGTTGACTTAATTATTTATTTTGTCTACTTGCTTTAATTTGTTCTAAAAGGTCCTGAAGCACATTAGGGATATGTTTGTCCCTGTAAAAACAGTGTTGTTTACTAAATGCTGCTGGTTTTCAAAGAAACTCGCCAACGAAATAATTCAACTATTTGCTTTATTTAGTATAAAATTTAGCTTCCCTTTAAATATAGTTTAGTTTTTTTTGTTTGTATTGTTTTTTGTTATATTGCTGTTGAACACACCATAAGTATCATAATGATCTGTTATGTGTCCGACAAATAAATGTAAGGAGAGGCGGGATGCACACCTTAATCTAATTTGAATGGTTGCAAGAATTAGTTTAATTATTTATTCCTTAAAACGTGTTAACAGAAATATTCTGTTAAAAATGGGAAAAATAGCTATTTTCTTTGCTAAACTAATCGTCTGTAACCATATCTCAGCCTTAATTTTATAAAAATCAAGATTGGTTTATACTGAGAAACTGTGGTGAAGCTTGTAGCATATGTGCAAACAAGTTAAAAGAAGCACTTGATTATATCTATCTCACTTTATCAGTGCCTATATAACATTAGCATAACCATGTACATGAATTTTTGTTTGCAGGGGGAAATTACAGTTCCGAAGATGACTATTATAAATCAGGTACTTAAGGCAGACACATGGTTACTTTTGAGTAATTGAATTAAATATATATATATTTTAGGTTCCTTTTGTGCAATATGTTTTTTGTCTCAATATTTATTTATCTACTTCTCTAATATTATGTTTTTGCTGTCTTCTTGATAATTTTGTTACATTTAGTTTACTATATTTAGTACTAAGTTAAACAATTTTCGACTTCATGGCAATGATTTAGACCTTTAAAGTTCTGAGCCTTAATACCCTTACAATGGAAGTAGGATCTATAAAATATCAAACATAAACGAGTACTTTGCCACTCCATATGTAGAAAAGTTAGCTTTCTAAAAACAATAAATGTATTTTAGTGCATTTTATGTAACACAACAACACAACACAGTACATAGGAAAAGGTGAACTTGTTTTATGTAAATTGAATGATAAACTAAACTTAAAGGACTGTCTGATAATTGGTAACAATCGGAATGTATGTTTGATATGACTATATTTATTGTCATGTAAAATGCCTTAAGATGATGAGGCGTGAATTAGCGTTATATAAATAAACTGAATTGAAGCGACCTATAGAATAGAATAGAATAGAATAGAATAGAAAACTTTGTTTGACTGACACCCAAGGTAACATACATTTGCCTTTAAGGCTCTACACACACCAAAAAGGAAATGAAAACAAGATAGGAAGTCAGAAACATGATATTTAAATACCTCTATTGATAAAATAAGATATAAAAAGTACTGGTAATCAGCTTCCTTTTTACTGATGCCTTTAAAAATATCCAGCACAAAAAGAAATTGCCTTCAGAACTAATTTAGTTTATACAGCAATATGCTCCTGTGCATCATTTTATCTCAGAGTAAAACCAAGTGTTTTTCTTAGGAGACTGTGTTTTTTAGGGAACTTCGGCAAACAAAGCATTATCAAGAACCAAGTAAGGCAACAAACACATCTGGAAGACATTTAGATAACAGTCCAGTTTTAACATCATCAAAAACTTTGAATAGCTCCCCGAAGCAATGTTCAAAATCATCATCTGAGACTGGAAAGAGCATGACAAAAATGTAAACCTATGAAGACATATCCTTCCAACGTAAACATGAATCACTAAAGCAGCAAAGAGGCCCATGGTAATTAGAAGAGATGCAAATGTCCACAGCTCTGGTGGGGGATTCTGCACCCATGACAACTATTTGACTTCACTCCACAAATCTGACCTTTAAGGAAGATTTGCTCGAGTCAAAAATGTTCGAAGAGAAAGCGGGAATAACACCTGGTAGATGTTTCACATGTGCTTTGAAAGCAAAGAAAAACATCTGGGTAGGATACACTCAGATGAAACCAAAATAATTATATCTTTACATACTTCATATTCTGTATGGCAGCATCATTCTGTGGGATGCTTTTCTTCAATCAGAATAGAAAAGTTGCTCAACATTCAGATTCCAGCAGGATAAAAACTCTACACATATACCCAAAGCTACCATGGACTGGTTTGCATCAAAACATTTATGAATCAGAATTTCCTAAACCAAATCTGATTGAGAATCAAAAAATACCAAAATACAAAATAATAAATATTTCTGCACTGCAACATGAAAAATTATGATAAAATACAAAGACATTTGTGGCCGTGAAAACATGTAACAATTTAACGGTAAAATACTTTTTTTAAGTAATGTACTGTAGATGAATCCGTGAGTAACTTATGTTTGGCTGTTTTAGCTAAAGTGTTTCTTTACCCTTTACTGTCCATACCCTCTAGTTTCATAGGGACGCAGGGGGATATGGTGGGTAACAAAAACCGTAAGAAAAAAACAACAACTTTTTTTTACGGAGATCAATATAGCATGGTGTAGAAGTTGTTTCAAACATTTTCCATGGAAAAACCTGGTCCCACTCAGCTCAGTGGCGCTGAGCCCACTTTACCAATGCCCAGAAAAAAAGTTGGTTCCTCATCCGATTTGCTGTCTTCTTTCCAAAACAAAGACTTTGCTTGTTTGAGTGTGTTCAGGAAAGCTTTTTCCTCTTATTTAAAATCACAGATGCAACTAATTTGGCTCCTCTCATCCTATGGACTCATACTGCATGGTTGTCTCATGTTTCCGCATATGCGCGTGTACGTTGCGTGTCCTTGTGTGATGCCCCTCTTACAGTTCTGCTCTGTCGCTCTCCCCGCCCTTCAGTCACACCCACTGTTGCTACGACAACGGAGTTTACCACAGACCGGCAATGACTTACGCAGATACATATGTGAGTGCGATGGAAATGCCGTGGTTACTATGGAAGCGTGAAAACACAGCACCATCAATGTGTAACTACATACTGTGTGGTGCGTAGCTACGCGGTGGAAACTGTGCAGCCGACCATTTCTCTCGGGAGATTAGAAGCCGCCTTTCTTCCTGGCAACCGACTGGACAGCAGGACTACAAACATGTAGACGTTGTGTGAAACAGAGTCATGTTAATTCAGCTAGATTTAGACCTCAGGCCTTCTGCACATTTTTGGTGACTGAGTCATAAAACAAACAGACTGTAAAACAATGAAAAAGAAACACATCTTTGTCAGGAAACGGAACTCTGTGAAACTATGACTGTGTAAGGGGTTGAAAGGGGGGATGGGTGGCGGTGGACTTTATCCAATTTAGACACTAGAAAGAAAGAAAAAAGAAAACAAGTTATTTTCAGATGTCTAAAAGTGTAAGCGAGGAAAACTGCCAAATGTGTTTCTAGTTAGGTGCTCTCACTGCTCCCACTTGCTTAAGTCTGGGTATGGCTTGAGTTATCCCTCTGAAAGAAATAAGCCTAACCCGCTTTGTATTTGGTCAACAGTGATGAATAACCTATTTTTGCAATGTTTTCATGAAAACAAGAAAATCTGATGGGATGTAGGGTGAGTGTCCACATTCTACCTTTTCCAGAGATTTTGTCAAAAGATTTTGTCTAATTTCAAATCTAGGCTTAAAACCTTTCTGTTTGATACAGTTTATAGTTAGGAAGAGGTAGAGAAGACAGCCTAAACCGGTTGGGGGAAGAACTCAGTCTTGACAGATGGTTCTCCTTTGCTCTACCTTCTTCATGTGTCACTGTACAGACAGACATGAAGACCAGGTTATTTAAATTTAAGTTATGCTGCTTTAGTCTTAGACTGCTGGAGGTCAATCTGACCACTTCAATCTCTGCTACTTTCTTATTTTGTCCAATCTGCTTTAGTTAACGTTATTTTAACTTTTAACCTTTTGTTCTCTCTTAGTATTCTCCTCTCAATATTAACCACACCTGGTCTGGTGTTTTTTTAGCTGAGACAGCTTCTTGAAGGAGAACATGGGCTGAGATGCTGCCGCCATACAACTGCTGCTAGAAATTCTTTTTTTTCAGTATCCTCTGCTGTAGTTTTCTTCCTGTTAAAGGGGAGTTTTTCCTCTCCACTGTCTCTACATGCATGCTCAGTATGAGGGATGGCTGTAAAGTCAACAACAACAAAAGCCATTGTTTCAATCATTCCAGAGGAGTGAATGCTGCAAGTCAATGACTTGAAGCAATCTGCTGGGTTTCCTTAAATTGGAAACTTTTTCAAACTAATTTGTAATGATGTATCTTTGATTTTAATAGATTTTCCTGTAAAGTGCCTTGAGATGACATCTGTTGTAAATTGGCGCTCTATAAATAAAATGATTGTTGATTCTCGATTTGGTCCATCTCTAATGAGGTATCATGTTAAGAAAGTGTGTTAAGAAATGTAAAAATAAAACTTTCATGCTTCTATAAACTAGCATGAATGCTGCAAGTTAGTGACTCGATGCAATTGGTTACCTTCTCAAACTGCTTTGTAATTATGTATCTATGATTTGAATTGATTGTCTTGTAAAGTGCCTTGAGACGACAACTGCTGTAAACTGCCGTTATATAATTAAACAGATTCTTAATTCTAGTCTCTTACATAACAACATTGAAAACAATGATTTGGATAGGTATGTTGTAGGTATAGTTATTATAGATTTTGATTTATTCAATAAATAATAATTTTAAGAAATTTTGTGCAATTTGGTTGAATTCATTTAAAATAAAATGTAAATACTTTATTTATTTCAAAGAAGAGATAAATGTTAAATAAAGTTCTTGCAACTCAAATCATCCAAGAGTTTTAAAAAATCGGTGTGGGTTGCAGCGATCCATAGCAGTCAGTTTTGAAGCTGTATTAAAAAAGATGACTGATGATCCCATGACTGTCATTACATATTAGCAGTTTGATTCTGTTGGCAGTAGCGACATTGTTTAACAATATCGTGTCCTTGATGACACCAGGACTGTTTAGAAGGCTACTCTGTTAAAAAAAGTATTACATTTCTACAGAATTGGGTTTACTGAAGGAAAAATGATGATGTGCAGCTCTTTCAATTACTTTCTTTCAACGATTTTATGAAAAGGGACAACACAGTAACTTTAGCAAAAATGAATGCTTTAGTAATGATCAGACTTCTGATATATTTTATGCTTTAACCTTTTTAAAAATTTTACATTTATTTATTTTCTGAAGAAAAGGAGCTACAGCTCTCAAACTTTAACAATAAAACAAGAAAGCAAAAATGAAAAGCATACCAATGAATATTGCTCCATAAACTCGCTAATGTTTTGATTTACCACCTCTAAAACCATCCGGGAGTCTTTAAACACATTACTGAACTTTACCCTGAGTTCACAGTTATGTTTTAGATTAGCTGCAATCAGTTCTTTTTCTGAATTAGCATGCCTACAGCTAAATCCATGAGTGTGCAAAACTGTGTCTCTTCATAAATCATAGGGGGAAAAAACATTCAAATGGTTCATACAAACAATGACATGTTAATGGATATAGCATAATAATAGGTAGAAAAAGCAGGACTTAACCTTGTACAGTACGTTACCAAAACAGAAAACCTGCTTCCAACAATTCCAGCTGCTTGTGATTGGAATTGTATTAAGAGTCTTTTTTTTTTACATATCATAATTTTAAATGTAACTTAAAAATTTTATGTTAACAACAAAATTAGCACATTTTGTTAGCCATGGACACTTCGCTGGTCTATCGCAGAAAAACCTCGGGTTAAGAGACAAATCTTCAGCATGCCCCTCTTTGGAAACATTATAGTGTTTCCATCACAGAAGGAATGAACTTTTTGCTAAAAGTGTGTTGAATCGTTGTAACAGGTAACTGCTGTTGCAATGCATTGGTCCTTGGACTTTGTTTCCTTCTTTATGTCCTTCATTAGAAAAACCTTTACAGTAAAAGCTTTAGTTTTGGGTGTGTTTTGAACTCAGATACATAACTTCTGTGGACCCTATAAAGGGATTTAAACACAGGGCCAAAGGAGAAATGCATCATCCATATACCTGCTTATCACTCCTTCAGTGATTAGGTAGGGTACACCCTGGACAGGTCATCAGACACAGGGGACAGAAAACCATGCACACAGAAACTCCCACCTAAGGACAATTTTGAAGAGACAAATTAACCAAACATTCATGCTTTTTCAACAGTGCTACCAAGGGCAACACCATGCAGCCTTTCAAAGCAAACAATATAATATAATGTTAGGATATCACCTCCACTCCCAAAAGGGCCTTGTCACATGAAAGTAAATTATCGAACATGAACTTTCGATTGTTGTCCTTTGAAAATTTACAGGCAAAAACTGTTGTTTTTAATAAATACATGCATAGATAGATGCTTTGTACTTAATTACGTCATATGTCATTCTTTGCTACTATAAAGTGCAATTTTCCACTAGCATCATAAAATGAAATGGGACCACCCCACGGAGGCCCAGAACAATGCCCACAGTGTGTCTCACATCCCAACACATTTCAACCAAATGTCTGAGTGGTGCTGAGAAAGAGCATGGAAAGGAAAAAAGTAAGAGAAAAAAACACTGGCATAGAGCCTGGAAAAGAGACTGTTTTGGGTTGCGGTGAGAGAACTCACAAAGCATATTAGAACCTGGTAGCGATAAGTGACACTTACCCCATTGAATAGTATTTATCAGAGCTCATCTTCGGTTGGTAGCTAGTTGACAATATGTTTTGGGGGTGTAGTGAAAACTGTTAGTGTATTATGATTATTTATTTACTTATTTGCATAGTGCTGGGCTTCATTGAGTATGAAACTGTGAACAAACCCCCCTCAAGCGTCTTTCTTACCCTCTTCTGCGAGGGTACACTTCTGCAGATAATTATTTCAATGCCACGTGCATAGGGCGCCATTGAAGCTCTCCAGTTGACAGACCTGTGTGACTTTTACGACAATGCTACTGAGCGTTATGTGTGATTGATCCATTCATAAAAAGATAGCAATATTCTCTCTTTACGGAAGCACGATACGGCTGCAGTGCAAATAAAATACGTCAGCACTTCTTGTGGAGGGAGGAGGCAGCCTTGTTCCCGAGCTGTCCTCTCCGTACACGTGAAAGACTCAAAGAGGTGGCTGTGGTTTTGTGTGGGAGGTCTGAAGAGTTGTATAGTCCCAAAGTCTCCTACTAAACTACTACTTTGTAGCACTTGATCAAAGACATTTTTCAATCATCTGTTTAGGAGAAGCAGTTCACAGTGTCACCAAACTCATGGTTCCTTGTGACTGCTTGACTGTGCATCACAGGTGGGTAGCAAAAATATTTTATAATCCAGTAGTTGGGATTGTTTACTTCTTTGTATGTGTTGTTCTTCCCTAAACCCCTTTACCCGAGATGTCTAAGTGTCTTTGAACAAGATGCTAAAGCATTCATTGCCCATGATGAGTCATGGAAAGGGAATAAATGTCTTTTGAACATACTGTAAACCACTTAGTGGAACGTGGTCAGGATTTGGTCAAAGAGTATAGGAAATGCATGGTTGAATTTGTAAAATCTGATCAACAAAAAGGTTTTGGAGGTTTTGATTTACTTTGCAACTCAGCGAAGCCACCCAATCAGAAGTACAGGGGAACTTTCCCAGCTCATCTGGTAAGCACCCAGCCTTTACCACAGAAGCTCTGGCTTCAATTTTAACCCCATGCATTTTTTTTTTGTACCCACCTAATCTACTTCAAGGTTATGTGAGGACAGAGGAGGATATTCAGAACAGGAAACTAACATAACATGCATGTTTTAGTACTTTAATTGCAAACTGGAGCACCTGGAGGGATTGGGAGGACATGCAAACCCTTCAGAGCAGCAGCAGATGTTTGAACACACCTTTCAGGGTCAGGTAATGGAACTGACAACTCCTTACGGTTCTTTGATCTACACTTTTGACACAAACAAAAAGACATTTAAGCATCAATATGATGTAATGAACTGATGCTTAAGGTGTAGCTTGCCTAATAACAGAATTATACATCTTACATATTCTTTTTAGAGACATTATAAATGTAACCTGTCATTTATCTACTGCCTAATTTGGGTGGTGCTAGCAAACTGACATGTTAACTAGTTGTACATTATAACCTGGTGTGGAACAATCACCTGATCAAGAATCAAGAATCAAGAATCAAGAATCAGTTTATTTATATAGCGCCAATTTACAACAGGTGTCGTCTCAAGGCACTTTACAAAAAATCAATTAAAATCAAGGATACATTCTAACAAATCAATTTGAAAAAGTTTCCAATCTAAGGAACCCCAGCAGATTGCATCGAGTCATTGATAAGATGTAGTTGCACTTAAAATATTTTATGATCCATTGATCCACAGGAAATGTGAAATAAAATACTCGGATTAATGCCTCACCTTAGACATGAGCAAAATTCAATTGTAAAATACAAAGTACAGTTTTTGTTGTTGTCGGTATTACACCTGTGCTGTTTATACCTTTTCATTATTATTGTGATTATCTTTGAATTTTGTAGTTTTTATTCCGAATGCCTGTTTTATCATACGTATCTTAGCAAACCAATTTTGTTGGACTACAGAGAACTGTATCTTGGTACAGTTGAAAGATTTTCTTCTTCTAAACAATTTTCAAAATGTTGTATTAATAGTTACATTTTTCATTTTTTTTTGGTGGTTCTCGTATAAAATGTAAAACTTCTGCATTCGGAAAAGTTAATTAAAACTTTTACACATTTGTTGAAAAAAGAAATGGTATTCATAGCAAATCTTTTGCCTTTAGACAATAAAAATAAAAGATAAGCATCTATACAGCACAAGAAACATTTAAGATATCTTGCACATGCATTTTATGTATTTACTTGCACATACTCAGATAATGTTGTATATTCGACTACTTCAAAATGAAGAGGAGTCGGATGGATTATTCAGATGAACTTTAGTGAATAAAAAGGATACATAATGATACACGACAGAGTGCAGGAACTTAGCTAACATAGCTCTTTATCCAAAAAAACAACCCCCCCCCCCCCGAGTCTTCTTCTAATAATTACAAAGCATCATGGGATATAGAGTCCGTTCTGTTAAAGGTCCACAAATAGTCCGTTTTGAACCAGAAACAATCAAATTATATTAGATTAATGAAATAACTGCAACTCAGATAGTTACTTATTAAATTATAATATCCCAAATAATAAGTCCTAAACAAATCCTGTTTAAACCCAAACAAATTCTCAACAATATGTTTGTGAGTCATTTACTTCAGACCCATTCTATAGGGAAGCCTGGTTATTACAAGTCAAGATAGATGTTCATGGTGAGTAAGAGTGCCTCTGTTTAGAAATCGGAAATGTATGCGTTTCCTTCTTGTGTGATCATAATCTCAGCCAGCTAAACTATAGACAGTAAAAGAGGTAGTGTAATAGGTTGCTATGGAGACCAACAATGTAAACACAAGGAGTGAAGTAGCTTCATCTTTATGCTATTTACATACTAACTTCTGCCTCGCACTGATCCATGGGGGAACTTCTAGAACTTTATCTTACTTTTGCAACTCCCAATATGCACTAATATTAGACAGTATGACAGTGAGTCACTGCAGGACATGTGACCAACAGGCGCTGGCATCTCTATCTCTTAGAAAATAAAACCAGCCATGGGTTAATTAGAATATTAAATCTCAACAAGCACGTAATGTAGTTAAACTTGAAATAGACTCGCTCCTTGAAGGCTTTTTTGGGGCCTCTGCGTAAAACTGTGATCTTTTGAAGAAAATGACAGTTTTTGAGCATAAACTGCATGAAAGTTACAAAGAGAGAGGTTAGTATCAGAACAGGCTGCATGAGGCAGGGTTATACCCATAACGGTCAAGCATTTTTGTGTTACATTATCCTTAAAACAGGCCTCAGCCAACAGACAGTAGATTAGTACTCTGCACAGCATAAGTGGCCTGTTTGTTCCAGCTCATGTTTTCACTGTTTGGGGAAGAGTTTTTCACATGGTTAACAGTGTGTGTGAGTCAGTAACAGTAATGTGACTTGTGAGAGAGAGAGAGAGAGAGAGAGTGAGAGAAAGAGAAAAAAAAGTATCTTATGATTGTGTTTTGTATGTATGTATCATATTTTAATCCCTCCTTTTCTTTTCTAATCAAACAAAACATATTTTTATTATATCACGCTCAGTGAACAGGTACATACATTCCTGTCTGAGCTTGCGTTATCCTCTGGTTTAGCCTATAAGAGGGTAGCTGGGTGTTTCCATGTTTAAACTCACGCTAAAGCGCATAATATTCAGAGCCTGATTGTTCTGTTTACACTGGGCTGTGCTGATGTTTGGCTGCTGCCCTTGGTGTGGCTGTGGAATGTCAGGGTTCTTGGGTTCAGAGACAAAATGCCACCTGGTGTCGGTTCCACGTGCAACACCAAAAGTAACAGCAGTGTGAATCATGTTGTATGATTAAGTTCTTTAAAAATGTTTTGGCACTTTGCAAAAATCAGGGTTTTACAACAAAACATAAGGTTTGTTTGAGAGCATTAGTAAGCCACCAGATACATGGAGTACAAGGTACACGCCATAAGGAATAAAAGAGGTAATCACAAAACAGCTAAAAGGAATATAAGGCAAATTTCTACAGAGATGTAAGATTAACATTTTTAGCACTTCCGAAAACTGAAACCAGTGATGACTTTTATACTATTCTCAGTACTGCACCGCTTGGTTTGTGTTCCGTTTTGAAGGCTTTATCTGTTTCAGTTTGGCTTTTGCGTATTTTGATCAATTTTTGGCCACTGTTACAAGCGATCACCATGTAAACAGCACTGATAGATGAATAAGGATGTGGTTTACTCTGAAGGTTTGATTTTAAGATTATTCTTGATGTCTTTAAACAGCACTATTAAAGAGTAATTTAAAGACTGCCTATCTCTATCTATCTATCTATCTATCTATCTATCTATCTATCTATCTATGTAATTCAACCACATTCGATGGTTTTCATGCACGGTATCCTTTCTGGCATCCTGCCACAGCATCTAAACGGGATTCCTTTTAGGATTTCATTAGGCCACTCTTTTTGTTTGGACATTCAGAATTGGACTTGCTGTTGTGTGTTTTGGATCCCCGTCCTGCTGCAAAACCCAAGTTTTTTTGTTACTGTCTTTTAAACAGTACTGAAGGTTAATTTAAGGAATCACGTAATTAATTACTATATATATATATATATATATATATATATATATATATATATATATATGTGTGTGTATGTGTGTGTGTGTGTGCGCGTGCATGCGTGCGTGTGTGTGTGTGTGCGTGTGTGTGTGTGTATGTAGCGGGACAGAAAGAGAGAGACACTCATTCTATATAGTAATCAGTCAGCTGTAACTTGTAATGTTACCCGAGTTTTCTTTACCAATTGAGGGACCACCTTGTGGTTAAATAAAAACACAGCTATGCAGGCCACTAATACATAAGGATACACCTTCTTCAAACTTTCTGTAAAAGGTAAACTGACCTTTACATTTTTAGTGTTAGTTATCATTTATATTGACTATTGCTTTTTTAAATGTACTTTACCATTCCTGATTAAAAAAAACATAACTGTAAAGGGAAAAAATATATATATAATACAATATCTTGGGATGTATAAACGTGTATAAATGTACAAGAAGTAGTTCTCAATCCAAACAGTATTCATGTTCATGGCCGTGACAAAACCATACATTGAAACATTTACTTTGATTCAGCATGCAAGAACTTTATTTAAATGAAATTATGACTTCAACAAACAACAAAAAACTATATACAACTGAGAATATATTTTAACAAAGTGCAAAATAGGTAGCTGTTTTTAGGCTTTTCTCATTGTCTTACCACAAAATCCTGTAACATATGTATGGTATAAAACTATAAGACAACACTTCACAAACAATTCTTTGCAACATTGCCTTTTTCTAATTCAAGAATCCCAGAAATGAAGTAAATGCAGATGTCTGCACGCAAAACAGTTAGCAGAGTTTTTAATTTGTGAGTAATTAAGCCATGGGTGCTGTTGGTACCACTAATCCTTTGAAGGACTTCTTCCTGTCACCTTGCATGGTTTGTGGGAAAATACTGAGATGAGGCTTTGTAGGACCTGCTGCTCTGGACTGTGAAGTGTCTGTAAAATATAAAGAATCATGATAAACACTTGCTTCAGTTTTTACAAGATTTTACTCAAAATGACAAAGTGAAAATGTGATCCATATTACAATGTTACTTAAAAAGAACAAAGTCATACAACTGTGGGAATACAAGAATGGTTTAAAATCACAGATAGCCAGACACAAACACACCTTGTTCTTCTGTCTTAATATTTGTCAACTATTTTTGTGTGTAGCATTTCAGAAAGTTTTAACTGTAATTCAACCTCTCCATGCATAACCTCCCATCCTGTATTGGGGTAGTGGACTGCTCATCGTCATTATCACTAGGCTGCTGGCTTGTCTGGGCCTTTTCACTGCTGCCGCTGACTTTTCTTTTCTTTTCTTTTTTGAAAGAAGCTCGGAATATTTTTGCTTCTCTTCATATCATCTTAATATTCCTGGAGAAAATGTAATTCAATCACTCAGTCATGCAACCAATCAATCATTCAATCAACCAACTAGTCAGTCAATTCACTTCGTACAGCTATAACTACAATAAAAAGAGGGATTATTGAATTGAGTTTAAAGCAGTGTACAAATTAAGGTGTTTATGGGGCTCTGGGACCCTTAAAATAACAACTTTGACTTCAGTAAAAACGTCTAGAAAACAACAAAGTGTATAATTCTGTTCTTTTTACACTTAATAGCACAATCAACAATCGTTGGATCTCTAACATTTGTGGCATTTGAATGCATGTTGGTCTGCATATTGTCTAAAATATGTAAAATGTGAAAATAAGCCTAGTCCTTCATTTCTAAAAGAAAAAAGTGTCTCAACAGCATTTAAAAGAGAGAGCAAATACAGTGCAGGAAAAAAAGTGTTGAAACAGCAATAAATATGTTAAGAATGTATAACCAATCAATTTGCAGTTTAATGTTTTTCTTTAAGATCATTTAGTATTTAGGCTATGAGTCTTTATTTTACACTGCATGGTGTCACAATTTTTTCCCCAGCACTGCAAATAAGCCTGTTTGTTGTTAACTACAAGACTGTCAAATTTCTTAAACTGGTTCGTGAAAAAATATTACATCAGCTTTAAGTCTTCAGTCCAGACCTGTTTCATATTTAATTTATCCCATAAACAACAACAAAAAAGCAACTGACGTTAGCATGCTGCTGCTAGTTAGCTAGCTAGCTAGCTGGTTCTTGTCTTTTAGCTGCTGCTGCTACTTAAATAAAGTTTGCTAAGTAAAGTCTTCCTACACATTCAGAGCAAATTAGGACTTAATAAAGCATTAAATAAAAAATAATAAAACATTACTTACCTCTTAATTGGCTGACTCCGTTTCTATCCAGTTAAAATGGATGCTGTCTCTGTCCTGTTTTGTCCGGAGCTCAGTTGCAGGCAGCACGCAGATGCTGATGCTCATCTCATGGCTCTGTATAAGTGACCTGCGTGGTCAAAGATCAAAGATCAGCTCTCTGCAATATCGGTCCGACCATTATTGTGTTAGTTCAAAGTGTAAAACTGATCCTAGATCAGTTTTACTCAGTCAGACATCACCATTGATTGACAGCATGTCTCTTGTTTATTATGTTGACGAACTTGATCAACAACCTATCGGATCTGGGGTGGCCACAGGGGTGGCCAATAAGATTTCAGGGGTCTCCCCTAAAATCGCCATTGAACCCAGCATGCTGGGTGAGACCCCTAACCCAATCAATAGTTGGAACATTCTGTATCTGACCCAGCACTAGTTTACTCTTCTCCTAGCCGAATGTATAAAACGTACCTTCACTTCTTACAGTTTAACTGAAACCTTGTTTCTGTTTGTGTCAACTTTATCTCTCTTGTCATTCTAATGAACATAGAGGATCTCTGATCAGGGTTGCCCCGACATTCCTCTGACCAGAGACAAGCAAACTGTTAAACTGCTACAATGCAGTTGTTAGTATTCTGTATGCCGTCTACCAAAGGTGTTGAGCAGACAATTGAGTTACAGAAGCATATATTCAGACAAGTCCTCCCTACTGAGTCAAGAGATAACAGCAAAGAGAGAAAAATGTCAAGGAGGTCAAGTTGAACTGCTGGTTAGAGAATAAAGAACAACGCTTCACTGTGGAAATGTAGCCAGAGAAGTCATAATTCATTTTGGAGAAGCGGATCAACCACAGCAGTCCTGTGCACCAAAATATTTGAGTCCAAACATACTTGTTACATAACTGTGTTTATCTGCCACTGAGTGAGGAATTTGTCACAGATTTGTGGCCGATTATCTTGGGTAGAGGTCGGAAAAATCAGGAAAGAAAAAAGTTAAGGAATGAATTCCAAGTCATTCTTTGAACTTCGGGTGATTGTATTTCATTTTGTCAGTTTTACCATGAGACTTCAGACACTTCAAGTAAGCTCACAGGTTAATCTGATAGGTATTGTTCTCACTGTAATGCATGTCAGTTTGGCACCGATAAGTTGCATTCTGTGTTCTCTCCAGCCTTAGGTGTACCTCCTTGGCATAATATTCTCATGTAACAAGCCATTAAGCATATCAATTCTTTTGTAGGATTTAAACATCAGAATTTAGCCTGTATTTGCAAAATATTACTACGTTCCAAGGCAGTAAAGCTTCATATCAGTTATGGGGACTTATCTGCTGGAACACAATTTGAAATGTGGTTATGCAGTTAAGCTTTTAACACCTTCCAAAGTAAGCAAAATTGTACTTCGGCAAAATGAAGGAGAACAATAACAGAGCAACACAATGGTGTAGTTAAACAACTGGAACTCACAAAGAGGAAATAATGTTGACATGACTCACTCCTCATCATGTCTGCTCCTTGGTGAGGAAGAGAAACAATAAGTGGTTTAAAAAAATCCTCCAAACGTTTCCAAATCTTTGCCTCGGTTCTGGCTTCATGCTTCCTCTACAGACCACAGCTGAATCATAGAGGGTGATTAAACGTGGATTAAATGCATTTTTATTCAGGTTTTTTGTGTACAAAAATTTCCAGTTTGTAATGACAAACCCCGATTCTTTCTTGAACCCACAACCTAAAGTAGAAACATTATATAGACACCAAATGCGCCTGCAAAAAAAGAATCCTCACAGAGCAAATAAACCATGTTTACTAGCACTTTCCTCACTATGCAGTAGCTGGGAATAGCATGAAGGGAGTCCAAAGTAACACCAGAGTCCTTGTTCGAATGCTGGCCCGGGGGGAGAGGAAATCTTGGTGGTTGTGTGGAACAGGTATGATGGAAGAGGATTGGAATGTGCTAAAATGGTCAAATGGAGCAGAAGAGACAAGAACCAGGACCAAGTTTCAATGGGAAGGAGTGAATGGAGAGGGGGGAGAGAGTAAATGATTTGTGCGGACAGTCGGGTGAAATAACTCTAGTGTATAGAGATAATAAAGGAAATATAATCCATCCATTCCTCTCTGTGGATGCAGAATGTGGCTTAAACAGACATTCAAAAGTACGATGTACAAACTAAAGCTAAGTACTTACCCTTACGATATCAGGTGTAAAGGTAACCCGATATTCATCTTAACAGGTAAACTACGTTATTGTAACATATCGGACATTGCTAATCAGAGAAGCAGCATATATTTCATACTTTTGGATGAGATGGACCATCCATATGGATGGATGGATGGATGGATGGATGGATGGATGGATGGATGGATGGATGGATGGATGGATGGATGGATGGATGGATGGATGGATGGATGGATGGATGGATGGATGGATGGATGGATGGATGTGGCTGAGGTTTCTTTAGAGAAGCTGCCTGATTGACCAGAATAAAATGCTGCCTATTTTTAACATCCCAGTAAAATGATCACCTTGACTGATCCCGATACATTGAATTCATCAGGATATTCCTGACTCACGAAGTGAAGCATTGTAAAGTGATTTTGACAGTAAACACTGAAAAAAGGTTCTAAAAGCCAAAAACTTTTTCCTTGACCAAAACAAGAGTTTTGGGGTTAATAGAAGTCTAGGCTAAATTTGTTCGATGTTAGATGTTTGGTTCAAAAGTGACATTGTTTTCCTTTTTCAGCAGATATTGACCAGCAGATTCTCTTGAACCCATGACCCTTCAATTAGCAGCACTGTGGAGCTTTCATGCATTTAATATATTTGTGCATCTGTTGTGGACATCACTTCAATTGTGTTATTTAATTTGCGGCATTCCACAACACTGAGCATGCATGTAGCAACAGTGGAGAAGAAAACCTCCCCTTTAACAAGAAGGAATCTTCAGGAGAACTAGAACCTGGCTAAATGTAAACAGCGATCTGCAACGAACAACTGAGAGTTTAAAAATACAGCGCAAAAAAACACCAGTTTTGCAAAAAGATGTTTTGCTTGGTCATGATAAAGTATACAGGAGTAAATCCCAGATACAACTATACATGTCATTAACATGTCATTGACTAAATTAGGCAATAAACATATAGCTTTAAACTCATTGGGGGTTACAACTATGATGCACCTCAAATAACACAGAAAACTTGTATTTTTGAATGTATTTTAGTATGAAAAATCCCTCATACTATAGACCTCCTGTCACAATTAGTGTTTTGTCAAGCTTTACAGACATCTTCCCTATCCTGAGTGAGTTGCTTTTTAGTGAAATGCTTTTATAACAAAGAAAATGTATTTTCCATAAATTATACAGACAAATGAAGATCACAGACATTAGGGGGTGCTGCAGAGCGCAATTAGCAGAAACTATAGCCTGCTGCAAGGCGAGGTACACTGTAAAAGGATTCCTGAAGACCTCACATGCAAGCAGTGAGGTGGGGGAAACAAGCACGGGAGTATTGGATGAGGGGGAGCACGCTGAAGTAAAAGTGCAATAAAAAGAGAGAGAGAGACGAGGCTGAACAAGAGCTTCCCTGTGAGGGAATAGCTGGATTTATGAGGTTTGAGGAAGAATGCAAAGTGTCCAATTCCTCACTTGTATTTTCCCCAGGACCTATAATCAGGCTCTCAAAGGGTGCTTTAAAAGGAAGAATTTCCGTCTGAACCTGAGTTGATCTGTTTTATGAACTTGTTCTGTTATGGGTCAAAGATTTGGACCCAAAACAAAATAAAAGATTTTTACTGCAAAAAAATAGTCAAATATGTAAATTTCAAAAGTTTTCTGGCTTAAAAAATATTAATTATAAAATTATTTACATTTGTGATTTTACATCCACAATAATAATCTTATATCTTTTGATTTTATGTGTCATTTAGTGACCTTCAGAGGTCACTAAATGACTCAACAGTGTCGCCCTACATGTAATTCAGTCCCACTGTAAACAAAGCTGTTCTCTGAGGACAATCAGAGCAACAAAGCCCCAGACAGACAGATCAGGGATAAAGTTGCAGACTAAAGTTGTCATATCAAACTAAATTTAAGTTTTAAAAATCTTACTCAGAGTTCTGTTCATGCCCAAGACACGCCAGTCTATCTAAAAAGAAAACAGGGTATGTAGAAGATGATACTTTGATTAGATAGTTTTTTTGCAGATATGTGCTGCAGGAAGGCAAGTCACAAAGAAGCTGTTAAAGGCTGCTATAGACTGGATATGTAGATGTTCACCTACTAGAATTTCTACGTCAAATAATTAAAAAAGCAGAGATACAGTAATGGGGGGTGGGGGTTCCATTCAATCCGACTCAGTTTAAGCTTTAGAGAAGGATTTTAAGGCTTCGGATCTATAGTGCTAAACTATAAAAGTTCTATGGTTGGTGGTTGTAATGTGATAAAATAAGAACAAGATCAGGAGCTATGAAAAACAGTGTTGGCTGTTAGATCATTCTCATGAGTCACCAGCACAAGATCCCAAAAAAAATAGTCTTGGGGAAAAAAACTATGTTTGAGTTATAAAACTTTGTGTGTATCCATGATTAGTTTCATTTTTAAATTCCTTGTAATTCAGGTTTCCTGCCCTGCCTTATACATTTATTATACATTCCATATCAGCAATCTCTGCTTAGTGAGCTACGACACACGCCCCAGTCACTGAGACATATGGAGTGAATGAAATTAGTTCAGGGCCAGAGGGAAAGGATGTTAAAGTGTTTTCAAGAGCTCATATAGTGTCAGAGCAGGACCTATCAGCATCAGTCTGCATATCTTACCAAACCTATTTATAATAAAAAGATGAAAAGGCTTTGAAGTTGGTTCTAACATAGAAACATCTGTGGATCCACTTGTGCACACAAGCACAGATGGCTATGTACAGACTCACGTTATCAACAGGTTGAATAAACTAATAGATGAAAGACGACTGTGCCGTTGCCTTGTTTGGATACATGTGTGGGTGTGTATGCCTGCGTGTGTTTATGTGTGACGGGTGTGTGTCTTACCCACCATATCCGTTCACGAAGGCTACTGTGAAATAGAAACCTACAAAGAGATTTTCCTATTGTAAGTAGTGGGTTGGGTAGTACTGATGAGTGTGATTGTGACAAAGGGGATGGGTCAGCCTCCTTCCTGAGTTGGGTCAACATTAGATTAACAATAGGTGAAAATGTTCAATCAAATCCATATCTTTTACTGAAAATACTATACTTTCTTTAGCTTCTGATTATCAATGGCTAATAAAAATCACTTTTTCCACAGATTTGTTTCTGGCTATATACTTATAGACACATTAAGTTACAATTTAGAGATACCACATATATGTTCCTTCCCCCAAAAGAATACAAATAGTACAGAAATGTTGCGGCAATCACCAAATATTAACGTTATTTAATCTCAATAGCATATAAATGCTCAATGGACAGTGCTGATAATTTACCCGCCATGTTGAATAGAGTGGCTCCAACAGACAGAAGTCCGACCAACTTTCTGATTTAACTAAGAAGGATTTTGAGCAGAAGTTTGGTACAAACTTTCGAACTTCCATTTCCATAAATTCAAGTAATCAATTAGCACATCTGTACATTAGTAAAATACCACATCCTGATGCAGTAAAGCACAGTTAATTTCACATTTTATTTCTCCAAAAGCTGAAATTACAGTACACTAATACTTTAGCTCTTGCTTGTACCAAGCAGTGATGGTTTTTCTGACCCTAATCAAAGGAAAATAGAAATGGTTTGTTTTATTCAAACTGTGCAAGACTTGACTTACAATCAAAGTGGGTCCTGGAATGTTGTGAATATGGAACCCTTTTAGGATGGAAACGGACAAAATAACATATACTTCATCAATATTGGGCTATACCACTCAGTAGAAACTTGTTTGATGGTCCTGAGCTGTGTATAGTGTTTTAAATTTCTGAGAAGAATCAAGAATCAAGAATCAGTTTATTTATATAGCGCCAATTTACAACAGGTGTCGTCTCAAGGCATTCACACAAAATCAATTAAAATCAAAGATACATTCTAACAAATCAATTTGAAAAAGTTTCCAATCTAAGGAACCCCAGCAGATTGCATCAAGTCATTGACTTGCAGCATTCACTCCTCTGGAATCAGCAGGCAGAAACAATGGCTTGTGTTGTCGTTGACTTTACAGCAATCCCTCATACTGAGCATGCATGTAGCGACAGTGGAAAGGAAAAACTCCCCTTTAACAAGAAGAAACCACCAGCAGAACCAGGCTCAGTACAAGCAGCCATCTGCCACGACCGACTAGGGGTTTGAAGACAGAAAGCTAAATTAGAAGCACAGGATACTGAAATAAACGAGTTTATAGCAGCAGTTGTAGAACGTGACTGGAAGCATCTCAGCCCATGTTCTCATCCAAGAAGCTGAGAGGGTTATGAGGCAGCACTATAATTTTTTCACACACAATGCCATAAGTCAGCACAAGGTCTAAAGTGTGACCAAGAGAGTGAGTAGGTGTTTGGATTTTTTGAGTGAAGCCAATTGAGTCTAAAATGGCAGTAAAGGCTACATTTAGACTGTCATTTTTGGTGTCAACATGAATGTTAAAATCTCCCACTATAATGATTTTATCAGTGTTTAACACTATATTAGATAAAAAATCTGAGATCTGATCTATAAATTCAGAGTAAGGACCTG
>JAVLVB010000366.1:180068-198501 GCA_032876305.1 Orestias chungarensis | reverse complement strand
TCTGTGAGACAAAGCAAATCAATTTGATTATCAAGAATTAAATCATTAACTAATAAGGATTTTGAGGATAGAGATCTGATGTTCAATAAGCCACACTTAATAGTTGTACATTTTTGTTTCATCTGAGTTGTTTTTATCTGTATGAGATTTTCAGGATTAGCTCTTTTTAGATTGATCTTTAATCTATTTGGTTTTGGCCATAGGCAGGACACCGTCTCAATTGAATGTTGGGTAGGTAACTGTAGAGAAGCCGCAGAGAGGAGTTCTAAACTACGACTCTGCTTCCTGGTCTGGACCCTAGTTTGTCAGTAATTTGGGGAGTTAATAAATCTGGCCATATTTCTAGAAAGAAGAGCAGCTCCGTCCAAAGTTGGATGGATGCCGTGTCTCCGGCTCAGACCAGGTTTCCCCAAAAGGTTTTCCAATTATCAATGTAACCCACACCGTTTTCTGGACACCACCTAGATAACCAACGGTTAAATGACAACATGCGACTAAACATGTCGTCACTGAGGACCCCATCACTTCATTCATCCATTCATGTGCACATTCACATGCTGATGCTGGCGGACCACTGCAGTGTAGGTACAGCTGCCCAGGGGCTGCCATGCATCAGCAGCCAAGGGGAAGTGTTTTGTTCAAAGACATGAAGATGGGCGAAGACAGAGAGACGAAGCAGCAGCTTTGTGAACAAACTCCCAACTTCTGAGTCACCACCTTTCACATCTGACTTCTAACAATTGTGTCACTTCTGTTTTCCTCACAATTTGTAACGTACGTAATCGGAGTATTGGAAAGGTTGTAAAATACACACTGTAGCGGTGTGGGTTCCTCTTTTCCTTTATCTTCTTAACCATCTAGGGATGAACGTTGCATAATGTGTACATACATATATACATCCTAACAGTTCATCTAATTGCCCAAGCAACTACTGGTTAAGTGAATAAGCTAAAAAGTCTATGGACTCCTTTCAAACATACTGCAAGCTGAGGTGAGCCATTCTGTTATTCACAACACACAAGAAAACTAAAACTATATGTCTGGGTTGCAACTTTAAAGATTAAATTCCTTCATTCACCCAATCTAAATCAATCATAATGCTCAAATCTGATGTTTGAGCCACATATGTGTCCCCATTCTTTGGGAAATAAAGGGAATAAATGGTCTAATAAACACAGATCTCCTTCCTCATATATGCCTACTTGTATGCCTTACTTAGTAGGAGCTGAAGTGTTCATGGCTGGGTTACATAATGATCTCACTGAGAGCAGTATCCACATTTAAAGTAAGATTCGAGCTTTAGAAATAGTTCTGTTCAAGACAGACAGCTGAACAAGCTACATTTGCCAACAGGAGTGTCTACCCTAAAGGGTTCTCAGTTGTTTGTTATTTTTCAGTTTTTCTGTAATCTGAAAGGAGGAGGGGAGAATTTTCTTTCGAGCTATTTAGATAACAAACTTGCATGCAGTCAGAGTTTTAGGAACGACAGGAGGCAAAACAGGTCAGTTGACAGCTAAAGAGGCTGGCTTTTGTTGCTCACGTGGTGATGTAACCGTGAAGCGTCATTTTGCCTTCAAATCTTTCAAAGGTTGTTAGAGTGCGTGACCTCCATTAAGACTGCATCAAGCAGTCCAGATGAATGGGTTATTTATCTTCAATAAGCCTAATAACATATGCACCATTAACCAATGAATGGCTAGAAAAAGTGTGTACGTCTCCACCTTTGTTTGTGAAACTGTGTAAACTATCGGATGACAGGTGCTGATGCATCAACACCTTTTGTGGTCCCTTTTCTGACAGTGTTAATTATTCATACAGGTCTACACCTGGCCTGTGTGTGCTCGCACACCTACACTGTCCACGCACTGCTTAGAATCCCATTCACAGTTTTCCTTTATCCTATTCCTAAAAAACCCTGTGTGAGTTTATATGGAAACCACCTATGTAAAAGCATTTAAATAGTGGTGACGTCCTCTCTTGGATTCTAATAAGCAATGGTTTTCAGGGAATCATTTCTTTTTTTAAATATTTTTAGGTGTAATGATTGTCTTTTAAAGAGTAAAGTCTGAAGAGGAACTTCGGCAGTTTTTTTTTTACCTGCTCAGTTTTGTTATCCAAACCCCGGTCCAGTTACCGTCAAACCTCTAGAATCAAGAAATCCTTTTGACAGAACCCTTCCAACAATAGGAAGTTGGTTAAAATGTCAGAAAGCAATCCTTTATACCATGTTAGAAATTAACGAGATGAGAATCAAAAGGAATGACAACAACTGCCTTTCTTGAAAAGGTTACGAAGCCACTTCAAGCTTCAAATGAAGAAAAAAAAGTGCTACCTTCCCTTTAGCGGCTGTTCAACCAGAATTGCACTGAGAAGACGTCAGTGACTTATTCAGAAGCTCCCATAATTACATAGAAAAACATCAGACTCAGATCAGAATCAGAATCAGAATCAGGCTTTATTGGCCAAGTATGCTCACACATTCAAGGAATTTGTTTTTGGTTACACAGATGCTTGCAGTGCACGAAAAATACAGTAAAGAAACATTTGTAACATTTAGCATGTGTAATTTATACAAAATAACTTACTTAGAGAATTTTACATCAGCATTTATGATTAACAAAAAGGGAAACAGTTGAAATAGGACTACTCCAGTAACCCTAGGTCTACTGGGCACTTGGGACAGTGAATCCTACTCTGGAGAAATTGCTCCAACAAATAACTGAAGAAACATCCGACATCTCAGAACACGGCAGTCCTAGGAGCAGCTAAGATACTCAAGCCAGCTGGGGTTGTTTGGACTTGCAAAACTGAGTAAACCACAGTCTTGTACCTCCCTGTGGGTGTTAATGGAGTGTGATAATCTATACATCTTATCTCCACACAATCTTTCTAAAGCACATGATCTTTGAAGATCATTTTGACAAACAGCAGCTTGTACCAGACCCTTTGTGTGACAGCGAACTCTTGTGCATTCATCGGAGTCCTTTTTGTTATCTCTGTTTCTATTTAGAATTGGTATGATTTACATAAGTGACTTTAACTGGAAATGTTTACGTACTATCAGAGAGACTTTGAGTAGAAACATTATCTACTTGAAAGCCCTTAAGTTATGATAAATGTAAAATATTACAGTTTTCATTTAGACTTTCATACCGATATCGTTTCTATTTGAAAATATTCATACCCCTTAGACTTTTTACATTAAAACCATGGACTTCAGTGCATTTTATTAGTCTTTTATATGACTGGCCAACAGAAGTTAGTATAATCCTTGAGCAGAACAAAGACTTGCGGTTTGTAATATGAAACCCCTGCAGTTGCAACTGAAAGTTTGATCGTGTAAGTCTTCAATAGTTTTGTAACATACCATAAGTTAGTTATTTTGTTCCTTAACATGGTTTTCTTCCCACTGTGGCTCTGAAAGACATCAAGAATCAAGAATTAGTTTATTTATATAGCGCCAATTTACAACAGGTGTCGCCTCAAGGCACTTCAGAAAAAATCAATTAAAATCAAAGATACATTCTAACAAATCAATTTGAAAAAGTTTCCAATGTAAGGAACCCCAGCAGATTGTATCGAGTCATTGACTTGCAGCATTCACTCCTCTGGAATCAGCAGGCAGAAACAATGGCTTGTGTTGTCGTTGACTTTACAGCAATCCCTCATACTGAACATGCATGTAGCAACAGTGGAGAGGAAAAACTCCCCTTTAACAGGAAGAAACCTCCAGCAGAACCAGGCTCAGTACAAGCAGCCATCTGCCACGACCGACTGGGGGTTTGAAAAGACAGAAAGCTAAATTAGAAGCACAGGATACTGAAATAAAAGAGTTTATAGCAGCATTTGTAGAACGTCACTGAAAGCATCTCAGCCCATGTTCTCATCCAAGAAGCTGTCTCAGCTAACAGTGAGTACATAACATTTGTCCACAGTCATGCAATGATAAAAATGTTGTTTGTTTAATGTCTAATTTTAGCACAAAAAAGAGAGAAAACACATTTTTGTCTGGTAGGAAAACTATGAGGTGCTTAACAGAGAATATTGTTTCGAAAGATGTGAGTGAACAGGAATCTTTGGATTAATTATGACAATAGCTTATGTTCCATAATGTTGTGCAGCCTGATCAGCAGAATCTCCCAGCTGAGCTGTGGATATGTGCAGCTGTTACAGAACCTAACAATGGATCTCTCAGGTGTGTAATGTATGTACAAGAAAAGGTCTAACGAATGACAAAGTTTTCCTTCACCTCCTTGGCCTCAACCTAAGTCCAAAACTCAATTGTAAGCTGTTGTCATAGGCTGAAAAAAACACTTTTCTATTTGTTATTTATATTTTTGGGTTTTTAATGGATCAACAATAAACTAAATTCAATTAAAAAAAAGAAGAAGCTGGATTTCTGTGCAAAAAAATATATCAAATATGTATTTGTAAATCATTTGAAATAGTCCTGGATGGATATTTTAGTAACAAGAACAGGATCTTCTATCCACTGTGCATAAGTTACTGCCATTTCGTCTGATAACTTTCTCTTAGCTGTGACACTTTCCTGGAGCAGGGCATTGGCTTCTTCCAGCGACTCAAGGTTCTCCTTCTCCTGCTGTTCATTTCTAACTTTACGAAGTAAACCTAAAGCAGTTTCTCTGCTCCTTTTTGTGTTTTCTATGTTTTCAAACCCTCAGTTGGTCATGACATTGGTCATTGACATGTGCTATGAGTTACGTCTTCATGTATAAACTGAATTGACGTGGATGACTTTTTATTCAGAAACCCCTTTTTTTTTGCCAGGTCTAGATAAACCTGGTAAAACAAAATCCTTTGCTTCATACAGAGGATCTGGAGCCTCAGCTATTGACACTTATTGCTTTCTGGAGGTGTGGACTCTTTAAAAGTTGAAACTGTTGGATCTAAGTTTAACCAAATAATAACGTTTGGCTAATATAATGCAAGAAGGGTTTCATTCATGTGATCTGTTCCTTTTGCCAAACTACAACCATGACAGCAGACTACAATTATAAAACAGTGCAAAGCATATCATTTTCTTTTGCTCGTTGATTGGCCCAGTAAAAATTCATTCTTAAAAATGAAGCCTATGGAAAGAAATCATATGGGGTGCATTTAAGACTCAACCAGAATTGCGTAGGGAGGCTATGGCCAGGCAAGTGTAATTGGACCTGCATGAGCCTGAGTAAAAATCTGTGATTTTAATCACTATAAAATTAAATTCAAAGCATAAAATGTGGTTGATAAATGATAATGAATATTTAACATTTTTCTTGGTTTAAGATTTTAATTTGCCAGTATCTTTTTTGAATTTCCTCTGTCCAAACTGAACCCTAATAAAAGTAAGTAAATACAAAAGGTTGTGCAATTCTCTAGTTACTGTCAAGAGGTTGCACATAAAAAAACCTTTTCGTTTTCACCTGCTTTTTCCCTCTCTCCATTGTTGTATTATTGCGTTTCCACCCTAGTTTACCAGAAATTTCTTGGCTACATGTGCTTGGAACTTGCCAACACACGTGTGTTAATAGAAAGATATTTGATATGGAGGAGGAACATGGGTTAAACAACAAAGACTTGTCCCAGGAAAACACCTTGAGAGGAAAAGTCCAGCAGATTTGCCTGTACAAAGAGGGAGTTGTTAAACTGTGTGAACAATGGGAAAAGGAAAAAAAAAAGAAGAAAGAGGAACAAAGGCATGTAAAAGAAGGGAAGGTACCAAAAAGTTATAGAAGCGGGGAGGGGGTCCTGTTATTTCCTACCCCGCCAGTATGCTGTTGTGAGATAACAGCTGGTAATGCAAAGTTTATTTTTTTCTGTGAGGTATTGTTGTGGGAAGTACCTTTAATGTTGGTGGTTCTCCTGAAGCTGATAAGAACAATGATTCAGAGAACACACACCCATACACATACCCACACCCGCCCACACACACTCACACACACACACACACACACTCACACACACACACACACACACACACACACACACACACAGGTCGTTACTGTTCACTGAATGCTTGGTCCTTGTTATATCACCGGCTTAAGCTCCAAAAAACAGAGTCTGCATGCAAAGGTGAGGCTTTTATTAGAAGAACTGCAGTTCCCATCAATTCAGAAGCTCCCCAGACTATTAAATTAAACAAAAGTTAACCGACATCAGATAAGTCCTCTCAGACAAAGGGAAGATATCAGCTGTTTAAAGCTCATCTCAAGGAAAGCGTTCAAAGGTTAGAGAGATTAGGGTGGAGCAGATCGTTTTTGTCACCTGACACTTAACCTCTGTGTGCAACACCAGTGGCACACTGCCCCCTTCGGCTGTGGAATATGCTTAAATATACACTTAATGAGTATAAGTGGAGAGTCATGTTGAAATTATGTGAATTATTATCTGACTGTGCAGCAAAGTGACTAAAGAAAAAGCAGCCGTTGTGAAGCCCAGCACCATGTGCTTGCAAGTAACGTGACACGGCTGTGTGAGGCCCTGCTCTGGAGATTTGTGCATCAAAGCAGGAAAGATCCTGTGTATGTAAAGTCTGACCACAAAATAACAAACTAGATATTTACAGGAGTGGGCAACATTTCCTATAATCCTCTCATTATCAGTGGACTGTCATGTTTGGTTGAATAAATCACCACCTTTTGATTCATGCCGTACTGGCACAGGCATCCGTGACTAAGCACTAACATGCAGTTGCTGCTCAGTCAGACTCCGAGCTCTTTCTCTCTCTTTCTCTGCCTCTAAGGTTTTTAATTGGTCAGTAACTGACTCTCCGCAAAAACTTTATCATGTCAAGAATCAAGAGTCAGTTTACTTATATAGCGCAAATTTACAACACACCTCATCTCAAGACACTTTCCGAGAAAATCAACTCAAATTATTGATACATCAGAAACAAATCAGGTTTTAAAAAAAGTTTCCAATCTAGGAACCCCAGCAGATTGCATCAAGTTATTGACTTGCAGCATTCACTCCTCTGGAATCAGCAGACCAAAACAATGGCTTGTGTTGTCCTTGACTTTACTGAGCATGCATGTAACGACTGTGGAGAGGAAAAACTCCTCTTTAACAGGAAGACTCCTCAAGCAGAACCTGGCTCAGTACGCACAGTCGTCTGCTGCGACCAACTGGAGGGATGCAGAGGAAACTGAAAAACAACAAATTTGTAGCAGCATTTGTAAAACGTTGCTGGCAGCATCACAGTCGATATACTATGACTATAGAAATGTAAACAGATTTGTTTTTATAATGTACATTTTTGGAATGATTTCAAGTTTTTAAGTGTGTAGAATGCTTTTTTATGATAAGACTAAGGTTTCACGGCTGAAGGTTTTATACATCCTTATATTGTGTTTTTGAACCCGTTCTATGCTGCAGTTAATTTATAATAAACAAAAACAAAACCCAATTTTTTGAGGGTTTTTCAAGCAGAAAAAAAGATAAATAAACCTCAAACTAGGATGTAAAATTTTGTAGGCTTGATCAGAGTAAGTTACTTTATAAGGTTCAGATATTGAAATGCAGCTTGGAATCATTGAAGGAGTTCACATAATCGGTGTATGAGACTTTTCTGTGAGCAAATGGTAATGTGTGGTTGTTATTTTATTGTAGTTATTCCGATGCTGTCTTAGTCAAGCCACATCTGTGACAAACATTGTCATATCCAGTTTACTTATTTTTAACATTACTTGAAACTTTTAAAATAAACTTTTAATCAAGCACCATCTTTTCTCTAATTTACCACTCCAGTAGTATAATGACAATAAAAGGCCTTCTATTCACTTCTAATTTTTCCACTCTCGCACTCTCTGGGTGTAGATATTGCTGCCACTGTAATGCTTTTTAGTGGAGCGTGTTTTTACTGATGTTTAGTTTTTGGCGCCCACCAGCCTGTTTTGTCTGTTGCCCGAAAACAGGCCAATTTGGTCTTATCAGGCTAAAGGATTTTTTTCCTCTTGATGATGGAATTCTCACCTCTTTTGGCAAATTCAACTAGTCCTGATGAGAATTTTTAAAACAGTGGCTTTCTCATTGCCACTGCCCTGTACAGTTTTATCTGGAGAAGAACGAAGACAACTGTTGTCTATGAAGTCTTCCCACCTCAGCTACTGAAAATTGGAGCTCTTTTAGCATAGTCATGGTAACCTAGTGAACTCTTTGACTAGTCTCCTTCTGAAGAGGTCAGGCAGTTTGTGAGAACAACCCTAAATTAACTCTAGAGGATGCTTAAAGATTTTTTGTACTTCTTTCTTCCCAAAAATGTATCTGATTGCTGGTGGCGTTCTTTCTTCTTGCTGTAATATTACCCGGGAATATGAACAAACTGCAGATGGACCGTCCAAACTTTAAAAGGAACACCATTGTCATCCAGCCACCAATTTAGTATTGCATATTTGAATTTGAATTGCCATTATTTTGTGGAAATCATTTGCATATTGATGTTATACAGTTTTGTTTTGGGTTTTTTTTTAATCATGATTGATTTGTAAAAGTGATAAATATATATACATTTAAAAAGGATAGTGTTTTAGTATAATGGAGTTACAAAAATATTTGAAATGAGAACAAATAATCAAAAATTGTAAAAGATTTTAGTTTAAAAAATTGTTTGTTTGTAATTGTTTGAATCTACCAGAGGAGCACAGTTTGGTTACTTTCACCTCAAGGGGAATTCACTGTTACACAACACAGACCTGGAATTTATGGATTAATCTGGTCTTCTTTCTTCTGTAGCTGCCCTTGCATTATTGTGCAACCGGTCAAGAGAAACTCTGTATCAGTCATCTTGCTCTGTTTACTTGCAAATAGCCCAGGGAAAGAGGCGATCAGTACAGGATCTAGGCAGCTGCAAGGTCAGCAGGCGAGGGAAGGAAAAGGGAAAGTTAGGAAGGGAGGAGGAGAAGAGCTAAGAAAACTCACCAGAGGCAGAAAAATAATTACAGGACTTACAATAGAAAACACAGGGGTGTGACACACAGGGTTGGTTTTAAAAATACAAGGTTGCAGGGTAAAAGAGAGCAGAGGGAGCATACAAGGGCAGAATGTATGCTGTAGCTACGGCAACATGAGAGGAAGGGCGAAAATGTGGCAAATTGAAGTTAAGAAACTTAGTTCACACAGTATAGTGACCTGCAACAGTATCCATAACCACTGAAGCTTCATGTTTCATAACAAAGCCGCAGTAATGTACTTTATTTACGCATTACGTATGTTCTTTCATATGAATGACATGGGCAGTAACCCAGGGAAGCATTAGAAAGGTATGCTCACAAGAACCAGATAAAGATTAACAAATTATCCTCAATATAGATTTTTTTTAAATCTTCTATTAGTTTGCATTTGATTTCATTCAGCTGCACCAAATTCCATTAAAATGTGAAAATGCAATTTTCAGATAAATGTACATCCACTTTGCAATTGTAATGTAGTGTATACTATTTCATAAAAAATAAATACTTTTGTTATAAATACTTTTAAGAAGCAATGTGCAAATCCTAGGACAAAGGAGAGAATAAGCTTTGCCCACGAAAATAAAAATGATAGAACAACCAAAGCCCTAAAGATAAAATAGTGTCAGATACATAAGTAGGTAAAAGTTTAGTGGGGAAAATGAATGAAGAAAGCCCAAGTCTAATAACATCTGTCCTCTCCAGGATAGTTTCTGGTGGTCTTCAGCATGCCGCACCTAACTGACAAAGGTCAAGATGAAAGACCAACCAAATAAAGTCTCCACCTAAAAGATAAACATAGAAAAAACAATAAGACACGGTTGCAGTTCCTGAACGTAATTAACTCAAATAAGCAGGGATGTACTGTTTGTACAGGATGATGGTAAAACACACATGGCTATGCAATGTTTGCATTAGAATGTACACTAAAGCTCACAAAACATGTTGCATAGGTAGATTTGGGTAGCATAATAAATGTGACTGAATAGGAATCAAATTTACTTATCAATACATGCATAGACTGCATAAAAAAACAAAAAAATCCTCAGTGTCCTTAAACCAAAATAAACTTTTCCAGTTTTAGATCAGTTCTGATTATTGAAAAACATTTTTTACCATGTAAATATCGGCTTAAATTCTTAAAAATGAGAGGGACAACTGCTTGTTGACAGTCACAAGTGTAATTCATACAAGGGTGCCCTTCAGTTATGACTGAATTTTCTATTTCAATCTATTTTCAAGCAATCTCAAACAAGTGTAATCACCATGGCAAAGTCTGGACTTATGTTGTCCAGCAAAGAGACAGGGCCTGTGTCATAGAGATGAATGTGTTTTGCTGTAAACAGAAGCAAATGTCAAAGACGCCGGCTGACTCTGATAACTCAAATAACTTGGGAAAGGATTCCTGAACCATTGAATCAATATTTAAAGCTTAAATGGCAATTCTACCTTCATGTCTCACTCTATAGGGTTAGGTTATTTAAGTTTTCTCTAGTTATGCTGCTATAGGCTTAAACTGCTGGAGGACAATGTGACAACTTTTCTCTCTGCTACTTTCTTCCTTTGATTATTTCAACCTTGTTAACCTTCTGTTTTCTCTTAGTGTTCTACTCTCCATAGTAGCCACACCTGGTCACGCGTTCTGTTAGCTGAGACAGCTTCTTGGAGGAGAACATGGGCTGAGATGCTTCCAGTGACGCTCTACAACTGCTGCTATAAACTCTTTTATTTCAGTATCCTGTGCATCTAATTTAGCTTTCTGTCTCTTCAAACCCCCAGTCGGTCATGGCAGATGGCTGCTTGTACTGAAACAGGTTCTGCTGGAGGTTTCTTCCTGTTAAAGGCCCACTGTCGCTACATGCATGCTCAGTATGAGGGATTGCTGTAAAGTCAACAACAACACAAGCCATTGTTTTGGTCTGCTGTTTCCAGAGGAGTGAATGCTGCAAGTCAATGTCTCGATGAATCTGGTGGGGATCCTGATTGCAAACTTTTTCAAATTGATTTGTTATGATGTATCTTTGATTTTAATGGATTTTCCTGTACAGTCCCTTGAGACGACATCTGTTGTAAATATGCGCTATATAAATAAACTGATCCTTGATTCTGGACTACCGAAGCTAACTTCATGTGACCACCGGGTTGAGTTAGCCAGATGTTAACAAAATGGGGCATATACAGTGCATGTCATTATTTCCCCTAAATCTCAGCCTGTCAATATAAAAAAAATAAAAAATTAAATGATGATCTGATCAAATTTAATCCTCAGACATGCTAACAAAATATCCATGAATTTAAAACTTAAACAAAGTTAAAATTTAAATGATCATACTATTCATAAACAAGTTTGATAGTCTCAGATTCGGCCCAAGTAATGAATCATCGGATTTTAAACAATGCACAGCTTAATCTTGAAACACGGGTAGAACAGATTAGACTTTGTTATCTTTCCTCTCTATAACTTGTAGCAGTCTCTCCCAGCATACTCTTGTGATTCTGAGTAAACAAATGGAATAAGGATACAAAGACTGTATCAGTAATTCTTGGACACACCGAACAGAGTTGGTTGAGGGACTAGCTTAAAGGTTCAAGGTTTCTTTCCAAACATAGGTCATAGTGGAATGTACAACCTTTTACACGTTAGGATATTGTTGAGAGAATATCACATATCACAGTATTTTTAAACAACACACAAAGTTGCATATTTTACAGATGATGTGTGTTTCCATTGCACCTGAAGAGAGCACTGTAAGGGTTGGGGGATATCCAAAAGGTCAGGGCATGGTCAACTGCATGACTTTCCTACATGCCAACATATGGCTTCCAGACAGACTAATTCTTCCAAGACCAGACTGGCCCTGCAGAAGAGGCGCTGAAGTAGTTGCAGTTTGTCATTTTCCCTTTTCACACAGATATGTTGCAGCTGGTGAACATATGCAATATTTCTCGATTCCTCCAACTGGCTTTCTCACCAGTCTCTCTCTTTTTGTTGTGTTCCGCAGAAAGTAGGCATACTATTAAATTTGGTGTGTTTAATTTCAAATTAAAGAGGTCATCAAGGCCTAAAACCAAATGATTTACTTATTAAGTGAATTTATTGTTTTTCCCGCCATTCAGAATGATAAATAGGACTTCTACGCCCACGACGGTATGGCGTGGAAATACTGGTCGGAAAGAAAGATGGCAAAGCGTTGGAACGCTGGAGGAAAATTTAATGGCGAACAGATGTTCATATAGGCGCCGTGGGTGTGGTTTTTTTCTGGCAGAGCTGTGGGAAAGGGATATGCCGTGTTTCCTTCAGATGGGGATACCCCTGTTTTTAGGAGGGATTTCCTCGAACCTTTCTCCCCTTCTGCACGTTTCATTTACTGCACAATCTATGAGGCAGTGGCTAGTCAGGCTGCAAGTAATTACATGGAAGGGAATGATTCAGCCGCTGTATCTGAAATAGACACAGCCTCCAAAAAGTCATTACTGGACGGGACAGATATAAATAAAAGCTATGTCGTCAATGGAATGTTACCCGGTCTAAAGACAAAATCATAATTTCCTTCTATGCAATTATATATGTGATATTTTTTAAATTGAAATTCATATAGTCACACAGAGAAAAATAGCGTTTTTTCCTCAATGTGAACTTCTCAAAGGCGGAAAGGCTCCTTTCATGTTTAAAATGCTATTTTACTATTTCTCTAAGCAGCAGAATATAAACTTTATTATTAATTACCAACATTTTTTACAGCTCATTAGCACAAAGGCCAAGGGGGAGCACAGTTAGCCAAAGGACAAGAAACCTTAAAGTGTCTTTACTAAGGGGTTCTAATGGATAGATAGATAGATAGATAGATAGATAGATAGATAGACAGACAGACAGACAGAGAGACAGACAGACAGACAGACAGACAGACAGACAGACAGATAGATAGATAGATAGATAGATAGATAGATAGATAGATAGATAGATAGATAGATAGATAGATAGATAGATAGATAGATAGATAGATAGATAGATAGATAGATAGATAGATAGATAGATAGATAGCATTAGCTCGTTAGCAGAGTTGCCCTTTAAAATCTATGAATTGTTTAAGATTTGTTTGTTTATATGGCAGCCATTTAGGCTAGCAATTGCTGTAGCTGCTGTGTCTTTCAGGATTTTTGTAGCTGAGGTCATTAATTCTATTTTAGCTATGATTAGGAACCAGTCCAATCTGTTCAAAGCTGTTTTTCATCAGAAGCTAAAAGATTTGGCATCTCATGACTGTTCTTTTAATCCTCCTATCAGTTTCGTATCCTTCAAATCCAGGATGGACAACATCTAAAATTCCCATTAGATGTAGAAATAAAAAGCTATTCACTTCTCAAGCTTGATATTAACCAGTCAAAAAAGATAAACTGATCCCGGCTTTAAACACATTCTGCTACTTACATATAGTCATATTCAGTAAATTGGAATATGTGTTCAGATGAGATTCGACAAATTAAAAGTACCTTTTTAAAAAAAAGGTATTAAACATACCATTCAGTAGGAAATGCATGTATCAAGAAGGATTTTATTGGTGTGATGTAACAGAACAGTTCAATACTGAATCTCGTGTTTTATTAGCTATGAGCAGCAAATAATCCTAATAAAAAAAGGTTTGAAATAAATAAATTATTTGATAAAATTTAAATTATTTAATTATGACTGTATGTCTAACAGCTAAATACCGCTAGTCTAATGCCATTACTGGGAACCTGCTGCAACCTGAACGGTGAGAGATATAAAAGCACAGCAACAGAAACTTTAACTAGAGACATTTGTGTTAACAACCACCACAAGCTGGTCCGTGAAACCTGCTTTATAAATTAATTATTATGATACCATAAATAAATGTATAAAAACAACATCAAACTTAACTTATAACTTTTGAAAATGATATTCTCAGATTTTCAGAGTGAGTACTTTCTGCATTACTAAGAGTAACAAAAAATGTATTCTACTTAAGCTTCTGCAAGTATTTCAAACTAAAATCCGGCAATGCTTCTTAGTGTCACACACATCTCTCCATCAGCACTTTATTCTTCATCAGTCGGTGCTGGTTTCCGCATTTTTCCACCACAGACAGTAGTTGATCTCTGTCTCTCCCCCTTCTTCTCATTCTTTTCATCGCATGACTGAGAGCTCTTTGGAGAACTTTTTCAAATGGTGCCTGGCCACTCAAATGAGCCCATTGTTTCTGAAAACATGCAGTCCAGCTGCTCGGACACAGAGGGGTTCTCTGAAGACTTGAACAGAAAGCGCTGTAGCGCAGCTTTGCGAACGCTTGTGAAATGTGGTGTGTTGACTACAGCGGGCGTTTGCCAGCGGGGTACCACACAACTCTATCATGTGTCCTCAGTGGGGTGTTGTACAATAAGAGCACTTTCACACATAGCTAGGACCAGGTTTTGAAGACTCTGCAGGCCTGTGCCTCACGGGAGGCATTCTGGGAGCAATTACCCAGCAGGAATGTGCGCTGAGAGGAGGGAGAGGAGGAGCCACAGTGGCGACGAAAGTCTGGCTGAGTAAAAACTGTAACTGCGGGAAAGAGAAGTCACTTACGCATCATAAGTTATTTGCATTAAGGTGCAAAAGGACATCCTTAGGTGGACTGCAAGATACTGCGCGTGGCTTTTACTGGAAGTGTTGCTCATCCATAAAGATGAAACTTCCACCCTACAGTTGTCACCAATACATGACACACCAGTCAGGAGCCTTATCTGCAGCAATATTTTAAATCATAACGCATATAGGTTAACAATTACAATCTCGGCACACAATAAAGGTGTTATTTCCAAGGATTTCCTCCCACAAAGTAACCTCTACCGCATCAGCACAGTCTCCCACACATTCTTCCACATTGGAAGTCAGTCAGTTATTTTTTCATTTCCATTCTGCATGCAAAATTCACAAAGATCGTGTGTTTTGAAAACTTTAAATTTCAATGGTCAAGAGATTTACTTATAAAACTCAGGCTGATTGGATGTCATTATTAAGAAAATACGTTTTTTCACACTTCACATAGAAAAGGTGATAAAACTAGGGACTATGGAATGATGATATGAGTTAAATATGCTGCTTAAAGGAATAGATTTTACAGTATAACATGTTTCTGGGAACATTTATCTGCATAGGGTTTGCTTTCCTTACCATTTATAATGTTCTCTTACACGGTTCATTTTAAAGGCCTACAGCAACACACCAAATGGAATAAAAGTAAACATTCAGGAACTTGAGGGAGAGAAAAAAAGTCTCCACCCTTACACTCTGAGCTCAGCTGAATAGATTATATGTATGCCTTGAGAGGGGCGTCACACCTCCCCTCATAAAAAAGTGGTTCCACCACAAAGCCAGGGCTAGAAAAAGTATCATAAATTTACACATAACGCTGGCTTTAAAACAAACCAACTTAAAGGCACAAAACATATAACACTAGCGTAACCTTTGCCACAACCATCTTTCGCTTTCGCAAAGAAATCAAACAGCTTTAAAGTTTTTCTAACTTTATCCAGGCACATGTTATCTTCCCTCTGTTATAATCCTGAATTTCCAGTAATTTTTCCAAGATTTGGTTTATTTATATAGCATCAATTTAGAACACATGTCGTCTTAAGGCACTTTACCAAAAACTGTTTTAATCATCATAAAAAAATAGTTTAGAAAGTTTCTGATCTAAGAAAACCAGCAAGTTGCATCAAGTTGTCCTAGGAGCAGCTATTAAAAATGCTCCTCTTGGTCTTCTGAATATTTGACGTGACATCCGTTTTTCAGACCTCTTTTCAGGTGCGGCTCGGTTGTCTAAGAGCTTCTAGTGGATTAGTAATTCAACTTTGTAAAGTGAAATCTCTGGAGTTCATGATGGAAAGAAGGATTTTACATTAAATCAAGGAAATCATAGACAACATTGAAACATCCTCTTTATGAGACTGATAGTGGAAAAAGAGTCTGGTCAGCGGCTTCTTCAGCATAGTAGCAAAACAAAACGCTACAGAAGATCTTTGCTGCCCACAGGCATCAATATCTACAACAACTCCTCAGTTAAATGAGATACTCCAACAACATTTCACTCCCCTTTGGGATAAATCAAGTATTTTTGATTTAAATTGATTGATTTGAAAACATTTAACGGTCAAAATCAAGGCAAATAATTATACCCTGAGATTTGTCTTTAAATATTTGTATTTGCTTTTATCCATGCCAAAATTATTTTAGAACTAAATGGACAATATATAGCCAACTAAGTCACCAAGGTCAGAACTCTGAATAAAGTTTAAAACTATGACTGAAATGGTAATTGTTGAAAAGTAATAAGCACAAAGTGATAAAGTGTAAGACATATTGCTAGAATTGACCTAATATGCTGGGTTAGTATGCATTCATTCTGTTTGGGTGGATTTCTAATACAAAACTAAATCTCAAATAAGTCAGCTTATGCTTCTTTGGCATAGTAAAAATAATTTTAAAAAATGATCAAGACATCAGTTATATATATTTCTTTCTTTGTCTATTATTTTTTTCATGTGCTCCACCCTGAAGACCACATACTTAATGTCTTGCCTTGATTGTAAGCAGACACCTGACTTTTGACCTTTGACTGATCTGTCCATTCCATTCTAGCAGACAAAGAGGCCCTCGGCTGAGACAACACCCTGATTTAACCTGTGACAGCCCCGTGTTAAACAGTGTTACCAGCGGGTACATGTTGACTAAGTCGAGCCATCTCTTTCATTTGCACCTCGATGAAACATGCCCTGTTCATATAAAGTCTGTTAAAAACAACACCTGGTACCTTGTCTACCCAAACAGACATGAACAATAACAAATAACGGACTGAATCAGCCTTCCCTTTAATCAGCAACGCAGTCGTGAAAATTATCCCCTGACATCATGTCTGCTTTCGTCATTTTCTCACGTACATCCTACAAAAACAGAAGGTTTTTCTGATACCAGAAGTGTCGCATATCTGCAGTGACTCAGCTATTCTCGACACCGACCCACCACACCTGGTTGGAATGTTCCACACACCTGCAAATTGTCTGCACCCAAGTGTCCACCGTCGCCTCCCCCCTCCCCAGACCCCTCGGAGAGTCATCACAGGCTTCGTAACATCTTTATCATTTCGCAACGCTATCGCGAGGAGCGCTGCATTTTCTCACACCAGTTCAGAGGCAAACTGTGACAACAGAGGGAAGAAATGTGTAGGTTAAAACTGACAGTTCCAGTGAAAGCCTTCCTTCTGCTGAAGCCTCACTGAAGTCACCTTTGATGGTTTGTGTCACTAATGAATGGTTTGTTGAGAGGAAAAACAGCCAAAAGGTCAACCAGTTTCTCAGCCAAGGACCAGAAGCTTGACAGTCTCTTGGCCAGAACTGTAAAGGATACTTCTTTGTATTCATTCTTTGTTTCGTACAGGAATGCTCCAATGTCGCGCATTCCTTGGGTGTTTTGGAAACGAAGGTCAGTCCGAAAAAAGGATAGTCCCACAGAACAAAAGCTCTGCAGTCCCACGCAACTCATCAAGCAGAAAAGGCAGGCTTTACCAGTAAGGAATGATTTCCACATGTAGGCAGATGTCAGATATGAGCCGTAAATGATTGCATTAGATTGTAATCACACTAAACGCTTCACCTGTAATCAAACATCACTGTCCAAATAGAAAGGTGAAAACCTTCTATGGTGAAAATACCATTGAGGGGTTCTATGATTCAGCAGGTGTGACTATCTTTTGACTTTCTAGATTAAATAGATCTCTATTTAATCATAATAACATAACTAAGTCTGCATGCTGTTAGTCATCATTAGTATGCTGTTTGATGGCTTACAGGTGAAACAATCAGTACAAGCTTTTTTGTTTATCTTTTTTGCCTATCATGTTAAGAACAAGCGATTTTTGCTATAGAGATTTTTGTGATAGTGGAAAACATGCAAAAAGTTTAAGCTCAGTCAACATCCACTTTGCAAGTTTCTTAAATGGCCACTTTTATAGTAATTAATAAGATGAAACCTGAACTTACTCAATATGTTATAAGGATGAACTGTAATTTGATAAAGCTGACGATTGATGGAGCAGATATTGCTGTGGTGAAACTCCAATAACAGGTTAGGGCAATGACAGAGGTTTCAAGGTTATAATTTAGAATGCGTAAGAATATTAAAGATATCTGTGTGTCAGAAAAACGAAGCTTTTTTCAACAAAATAATAAATAAAATGTAAGTTTTAAAAGGAAGAAAATGAGATTCATCATCAATATTACACAATATTTTTTTTAAGCCAGTACCACTCTCATCTATGGGAGTGGATTCAACTGCAAATGAAAATTTTGTTTTAAAATATATTTCAGTTTACATATTTCACACAGAAACCTTGGAAACACTGTAGACCCGGATAAAGGTTGTGACCGAAGTTCCTTCTTGATAGAGTTTTTTGTTAGCAACCTAAAGGACCACTGGGATCCCATTGATGTCT
>JAVLVB010000366.1:160910-179968 GCA_032876305.1 Orestias chungarensis | reverse complement strand
ATATATATATATATATATATATATATATATATATATATATATATATATATATATATATATATATATATATATATATATATATATATATATATATATGATAAAACAAAATAGTTTTGCCTTTGTGAAAAGCATGGCTTAGGAAGGACAAAGGGAAAGATCCTGGGGATGTTCTCTAAGAACAACTGTAACCTTTAGGCTCAAAAACTAACAGCAAGCTTTTGCTGACATTTCTTCAGTATTAGCAGACAGAAAGATAAAGGTCAGTAAAACGTATGGAGAATGTTTCCACAATAATACATTTTTCGTTCAGTAGAAGATGTTAAAAAGATAAAAAGTTCATAATAATAGTCAGGGAATATCTGACCACTGGCCAACGTACAAACAGTTTTAGATTTTTCATATCTTTATAATCCTTTATTAACCCTTCGCAATGATAAAAACTAATAAATCTTTTATTAACAAGTAGTGGTTGCTACTGTTGGCCACTTCCCTCACCAAATGACTTATAGCTGGTCTGGTCCTCACGCAGGGGCCTATCCCATTTCCAGTCATAGCCACACCCACCTAATGAAGAGTTTTGCATGCATGAAGCAGCCACTGTGGGATCCACTTACAGTATGGAATATTAACATACGTTTTTTTTATATTTACTGCCTTTTTTAGGCAGCTTGTATTGACATTAGTTTTAAAAAACAAGCCAGGGTCCAGATTTTAATGTCAGATTAGGAAGATTTAAGAAAAATAAGTTAGAAATAAAAACTGTTATAAATATATACATAAGAAAACTGATAGCTGATCCTCATTTTAATACCATTTAGCACCAACAAATCTGTCCATACTGAGGACTTGGCATCAATACGTTCAGTTGGTCTTCAAGTTTTATTCACAGAGGAATTTCAGAATGTTCTTTTGTTACATAAAAATTATCATAACAGTTGGCAAATATTAGTATACTAATGTTAATATGGTTAAACATTCTACTTCTCCTTATATTTTGCTATACAAATTTTTTTTTTTTTTTTTTTTTTTTTTTTCTTGACCTGATTGTAAACGGAGTAAAGGCTTCCATGTTTTCACTACAAAGACTCGGTTTCATCTTCCTCTATTTCACATAGAAAAGAATCAACAGGCAGGCTAAGCTCCATTATTCATCAAAACATTGTTTCTTTTATCCACACTATCTTCCCTTTGCCTTCATATTTGTTTCGCTATAGGTGTGGCAGCTTTAACGACCACACAGAACAAACCAAGAAAGCCCACAAAACACTTCAGTGTTCGTGATGTTGCTGATGCCTGAAACCCGAAGGGAGACGGATCAGTCTCTAAATATTTTCATCTTTAATTTTAACACACAAAAACAACAACTTGGTTTTAAGATTAGTGTTGCTGGATTGTCGATTACACCATTTTTCTTGTACATTGTCTGCATGGTTTTCCCACACATGAATATGTTTTTGTTTTCATTCTCAATGACAGCAAAAGACTGGTTTCTATTACACCAGTGGCAGCTCAGGTTCTAATATCCGACTACATGTTTTTTCATGAAAAGAAAAAGGCATGACTGGATTAAAAAGCAAAACAGTTGAGCAAAAATGTCATCTTTGGATAAGTTGATACCAACGCATCAGGCGAGGCAGGTGTGAAACTACGTTTTTATTTCCAAATCATTTGTTTCGTCATTGCTAAATAGTTTAAACTGATGTTGAAACTGTGGTGACAGACCGGTGTTGTACAACACCTCAGTTTTGTGTTGCGGTTGTTGCAGCCCTCAAACAACCAATGAGGGAAAAACCATGCAGATGCATCAGATAAAATTAGATTTTAATCTTTCATACACGCCAAGCACTTAAATCAGAGTCTGTGGAATTTGCTTGTGTTAAAAACCAACAGGAGGGCCCCTAAAATATGTTTGGTGCTGCACAAGGTCATTTTTTTTTTGCTATCTACCAATAGTCTGAGGAATTCTTCCTTTGTTTGACCATATCCTTCATGGAAGGAGGGGGACGATCAGACGCACATCCGGCTTCACAAGGCAGACAACAAACAGCCCGGCACATAACATCTGGAACAAATTACACATCAAAAATACACCCGAATTTTCTTTTCTGGGTTTATTTTGCAGACATAATTTAATTTGTTAGAATAGTGAGAATTAAGTAACCATCTGATGACATATGGGAGAATTGTTTCTTATGATCAAAATTGGAGTCTTAGCATAGGTGACACAATTTCGTCTTAGTCACTGCATAGCCTGGTGAAATGTAAAAGTTCCTTAAAGTTGGCTAAAAACTGGGTGGGGTGTTGAGATGTTACATTGTAGTATAATCAGTACATCATAAATGTTATATTTGTTAGTTACTTAAATAGTTAGTCAGTCAGTCAACACCTTTTAAATTTAAATTGCAGCTTATTCGCAACACTTGGGTGGTGCGTCCTGTTAGAAATAACAAAACCATTCAATTAATTCATTCTCAATAATCTCTAACAAAAAGTATTTTACATCTGTCAGGATAGCTAAGAATCCAATAGTTGTGATCTGAGTACCTTTGTTGGACAACAGGGAGGAGACATCGAGGGGTAGGCTGAGGGGCGGACCTGTTGCTTCACGTGGGTATATATTCTGAAAGGCTTCCCCCTCTCCTCCTGCCGTTTGTCTGTGAGCTCCAATTTCTGCCTGCTCAGCCGGTGACTCTCTTTCCCTCTCTCTCTCTCTCTCTCTCTCTCCTACTCAAAGTCTGTTTGACTGAGTCTCATCACTCTAGAGCAACTATGCAAACTACCAGGCAAACTGCATACTCCATGCGTTCCTCTACCACCAGCAGGGCCCCTGCCATGTCCATCAACCGCTCCTCTGTTCCCATCTACAAGGCCCAGTCCATCCATGGTGGGGCCGGTGGCTCCCGCATCAGTGTGTCCTCCAGCTTCAGAGGCTCCCTGGGAGCCGGCATGGGTGCTAGTGCCAGGGCGGGGGGATTCTCCAGCAGCGCCCAGGTGAGCGGGAACAGTGCAGACATCATGGGCAATGAGAAGTTCGCCATGCAGAACCTGAACGACCGACTGGCGAGCTACCTGGACACCGTGAGGAACCTGGAGAAGGCCAACCACAAGCTGGAGATTAAGATCAAAGAGGCCCTGGAGAAGAGTGGACCTGACTTCAGAGACTACAGCAAGTACCAGCTTATCGTTGATGACCTGAGGAGGAAGGTAAGGAGGACAGGGGGACTGAACAAGGAAGACATAAGATTCTGTTAATTAATAAGTGTTGAAGAAAGTATATGAGGGGACAGAAGGTTGGATTGCTAGAGTGAAGGAGGACAACCAAAATGAGAGGTTGTGAAATGATTGATTCAATATAAGCTTAATATAGTCTGACAAAAGTCAAGCCAGAATTACGACATTTACAATTGAATATGTGATAACTCCAAAGAACAGCTCGGTTTCTTGTTATAAATGTAACTCCCACATAAATCAGAGCATTTTTAAAAAAATACATTCCTACGCTGCATGCCAGTAAGTCCCAAAGTCTGGACCGGAAACAACTTGGAGGAGGAATGTTGCAGCATCAACAATTGCAGAGACAGGAAACCAAAGCATAACAAAAGTGGGAAACTAATCAAGAGCAAGGATCAGGTTTCAGATCCATTCATTATAGTTTCAACTATAATTTTCTTTCACCGTAACAAGATGAACAAAAGGAAAAAAATATAATTCAGCCATTAACACAGAAAATCAAAGTTCAAAGGAAGCATATCTCCACTTTCTGTATGTAAATAGGTTTATCTTTCACAACCTTGCATAATTGGAAAACTGAAGCAAATTCTATGTAGTCAAGAAGTGGTAAACAAGACAAAATTTTAGTGATGTGTGATGCCGAAAATCTGTACCTCAGTCTTATCTCTTAAAACACTTTCAACATGAAGCTAAAACAGACACAACACACAAAGTCAACTCTCCATGGTGACATTCACACGCACATGCAGTCACATGACTGGACAAGAACACACACACACAGCCACCCTTATCACCACCGTGGTCATGCAAATGTTGACAGGATAGATCCTGTTCTATTAAGCCCAGCCTGCCTACCTGGATGTTTTTTATTGGCTCATGGACTTTGTCACCTGGATGCCTCCCTGATGTTCCTGCCAGCCTTATCAAGTGTACCGTGACTGCTAAAACAAACCATCTGGTTTCCCTAAATGTACCCAAATACAGTGACGCCTAATCGCTCATTCTTTTACAGATCATAAAATTGACAGCCACATTTAATAGATGTTTTAATGTTTTATTTATTTGCTGTCTAGAAACACATATTTGTCCTGGAGTATTCCAAAAATATTTAGCAACTCATGTTGCTGTTCCTAAGACTAGCTTTGCATAAAAACACGGTAATAACAACATTTTCCCGTTTTTAGTTCAAATTAAGTGAAAATGTTCTGCGTAAACACACATTACCTTCGGTTTATTTATAAAACCTGATTCAGCACCTGTTTAGATTCTAGATGGAACAATTTCCTAATATTCAACTAATTTTAAAAAGAATCCTCCCCAAGAGATATTGGATTAAAAATGTAAGACGTTGTCTTTTGCTTCATTTATCAACTAAAAAGCTGGTTCTCAAATAATTGGCCTATTTGAGCATAATTGTTTTTACACAGCCAGTATGGCTTCCTGATGATGATATTAGTTGAAACTCTTTCTCTCGTGATTTTATAAAAACATTTCATCTGTTTTATTTGTGTAACTCCTGTTGGTAACTGGCTAGCTGTGAGTTGGCATCATTTCTCATGTTTAAGCAGACTTTATCTAGGGTATCCTGAACTTCTCAATATAGTTTCAAATGAGTATGTTTGCGGAATGACACACCAAGCAGATTATTGTGTTGAATAAGTAAGTAGCAGCTGTTCATATTTAGTGTTTATAGTATTTCTTTATTTCTGTAACCTCATAAAATGTATCAATGTTACTTTTGTTAACATTTTTCAGATTTTTGATGCAACCACCGACAATGCCCGATTGATTCTCAACATCGACAACGCTCGTCTGGCAGCCGATGACTTCAGAGTAAAGTAAGCCCCGCCAGCTATACCACGAATTCTCTAAAACCCTAAGGCGGACAGCTGGTGGCACACCCTCTTTTACTACAGAATGGTTGAATGAACAAATCCTGTCATGATCTAAGGAGGCAGTCATTTGTCTCGTAATCATTCATCAGCACCCTTGCGTCATACGTGCTGGAGACACTATGGTTGTATCATAGATGTGACCAAACACTGCTGTCTGGTGGCAGTACAATGGCTTGCTGACCCAATAAATCTCTAACTCCATTGTGACTCTGTGTTTAACTCCAAAGAAACCAAGACAGAAGATCTGTTCCCTGACTACAGAACAGCGTTTAATAGAACATGATATTCCTGATGTTGATTTAGTATCTGTGCTTTTATAGGTACGAGTCTGAACTGGCCATCCGTCAGTCCGTGGAGGCTGACATCATTGGTCTGCGGAAACTTATCGATGACACCAACCTGAGCCGCATGAACCTAGAGAGTGAGATCGAAGCCCTGAAAGAAGAGCTCATCCACCTAAAAAAGAACCATGAAAATGTGAGTTTAGAGCCAACTTGTACTATTATTTGTTATGCTACTACACTACACCAGCACAATTTAAGAAATCCTCCTGAAACCACACTTAAGTTAAGGCCCACACCCTTAAGGGATCTGGAAATATATTTGCACACAGGCTAATCTTGATAATTCCTGCAGTAGCTATCCCCTGAAAGTACACAAAATAATCATTTGGTCAACTGATTGGACTGCAGGGTGTTGTAAAAAACAGGCGTGAGAAAACTTCATGATTAAATCTTACAATAAGACATTTAAAATATCTCTGTGTGAATTCTGTGGGAAGCCTCCTTATAACATTCCGTACAGTCCATACTTGGAAACAGGGAGAGCACCACAGAATTAAAATGTTTGGGATTCAAGCAGAGAAGGCAAAACACAACCATTTGTTTACTGAGGGAAGTATTAAACTACGTATCCACACAAAGATTGAGATATGGTTCCTGTATATTTATCTGACCGTAGGATATGATTACGGCCTAGAGTTTCAGGCCATTATAATGTCTCCTGAATACAACTAGGTGTCATGTAAGTTTAACATCCAACATTTCTGTAACACTAAATCTTGTTTTGTGGTAGAAATAGAAGTAGTTCTCGTTTTTAGTTAGTCAAACAATTAAAATTCATTTACAGTAGCCTCCACGAGGCTCTACACCAAAATACTGCAAAACTCTAATTTCTTTGCTATCATGCGTTATTCCTGTGAGGTGCAATAAAAAAAAGAAAAGAAAAGAAAGTGTGTGTGTGGCCACTTACTGTTTTAGAGTAAATCAACCAGACTATGCAAATCATAGTTTTGTCAAACATTAACATTTTGCGAGACTATAAAAAACATGAAGTAATATTTTTTCAGTAAATGTGTTTCCAACTCCCCACATTACCTTCGCTTCTGAAAACTATAAAACCACTTCAACCAAGCATAAAAACATTGTCAATTACCTTTCAAACAAACTTTTATATTCCAATATTTAAAAATGTGCAGAAAAAAACATTGTTCTAAACATGACTGTTGCTACTGCCCTAGTTTTAACTATGAACAGTTTTTTGTTGTTGTTTTTTTAGGAAGTCATTGAGCTTCGTAAACAGATCGCCCAGTCTGGTGTCCACGTGGACATCGACGCACCAAAGGGTCATGATCTGGCCCAGATCATGGCAGAAATCAGGGCTAAGTACGAGAAGATGGCAAAGAAGAACCAGGAAGAACTCAAAACATGGCATGAATCTCAGGTAAAGTGTTTAGAAATGCTATGAGAGATTTTCTAGATTTGCAATTATAAAATTATGAGCTCATTTTCTTTTTCTGTGATGTCTCTCTTTCAGATAATAGAAGTTGAGACAAAGGTGACACAAAACACAGAGGCGCTGAAGGGTGCCCAGACAGAAATCAATGACTTACGCAGACAGGTACAAAACCTGGAGATTGAGCTGGAGTCACAGATGAGCCTGGTAAGAAGCATGCCGTCAGCACATACTTCATTAACCTCAACACGAGCTTATCCTCCCTCACAACAATGTTGAGTCAGCACACTCTTCAGGTTGCTGGCCTTTACTTTGTTAACACAAGCTTTACACTCTGATGATCCATCACTATAGTGCTGTCAATGCGGAGTTCTATAAACCGTACAAAATTATAAACCCTGTTAACTCCCTACTGTACAGAAAGGCTCTCTGGAGGGTACGCTGAGGGACACAGAGCTGCACTACAACATGGAGCTCGAGTCCCTCAATGCCGTTCTCCTGGGCCTGGAGGCGGAGCTCACGCAGCTGAGGAATAGCATCCAGCTGCAGTCACAGGATTATGAGGCCCTGTTGAACACAAAGATGAAACTGGAGGCTGAGATTGCGACATATAGGCGGCTGCTGGACGGTGAAGACTTCCAGTAAGTAAGAACAGATTTTTTTAATTTAAAACACCAAAGTCCAATTTTGAAACAATATTGCAGAAAATAACTTCATTTTGATGTTTTCCTTTAGACTTCAGGATGCTCTGGAAGAGCAGAAAACAATGACCAAGACCAAAGTCATGACCGTCACACAGACCTTGGTGGACGGAAAAGTGGTCTCTTCCAGCACAGAAACAAAGGACCTTTAATCATCGGAATGCAACTTACACTCCCATCAAACAACATTAAAACAGAATGCAAATTATTCCTTTTTATCAGTTTGTCATTTAAAGGGATACTCGTAACACCGGAGGCTCTTTGAGCCGCTGTTATGAAGGCTGATCAAAGTTGTATCAGAGGAAAACGAAACCATCCGTTATTTATTTAGTCAAGGTTTATTTATGTCATCTTTTGCTGTCCTTTAGATGTTTACAACAGTTCTTAATTGGTGGACAATCTTAAGAGACTGAATAATTGAGGATCTTTTTTTAAATTGAATAGGATCAAATTAAAAGCAATTTGAAAATATATGTGTTTTGTTTTGTCTTTGGTTTTCCTTTTGCCCAGTTTGGTCTGCCTTCTGCTACTGTGTCTGATGATTAAACGTTTCAATAAAGTCTTTTTGAGAAGAATCAGCATATGTTATTTATTTTAGACATTACGATACATTTTTTGTTGGAGTTGGAATTTAAGACAAAAAAGGAAAAGTAATAAAAAAAAAAGGCCTCCTAAAGTTATTGAACAATAAGCATCACATCCTTTACATTGTTCACTGGTGAAAAGACCAATTGTGTGCAGGTTAGTCCACACAAAATCAGACAATTCCAGGAAGGTTAACCTGGAACTAAGAGCTTTTATGCATTATGTAAAATTTATATAATCAAGTCACTGTTGGCTTGAAACTTTTCAGAAGATTTTAATCATAAAATACTCAAGGTGGAGAGAAGGGTTTTGGTAAAATGGCCCCTGAAAACTGTCTAGCACTGTTTTTCATGGACTCCCAAAGTAACATGTGTTTGCCAGAATAAACTCTTCCACTTTCATTTTGAGCATCCAGTAAAAAAGTCTTACCAGAGCACTTCCTGTTAGCTTCATTCTATTCCCTCCAACTTGATTGCACCTATTTCAAAGTCAGAGTTTCTCAGATGAAAACTTATGGAAGAAGCATTTTGGTGTTTAGCTCTGTTGGTTGGGTAAGTTTATGGCTTTTCAGTAAACAGAACAAAATACACATTTGGTTCCCTTGTGACTATTTGCAGCATTACATTCCACATTCATACATTCCGAGACTCCCTTCCTGTTGTTCATAACCGGTTTCCATAGACACCATTACTTTACTACCCATGAGTGTCATGAATAAGTCAGCACTCTTTTTGTTTTTTACAGCTATATAACCTGAAGTTGGACAAAGTCTGATCAAAGGTGACAAAGGTACAAGTGTAATAAAGATAGAAGAGGAGTGGCAGGAAAGATTATTGGTATTTGGTGACATATATAAGACCCCAAAAACCTCCTCTGTTCTCCACTCTCAGCTGCCAGCTCTTTTTTTGCAACGTCTGTCACTTTCACCTCTGATTGATCAGCTAAATTCTTTCAGCCATGGAAGCTCTGTTTAGACGCCAGTCCTCAAAAAATCTTGGGTACTCTGGTATCTCTAGCAGACCAGCGGGGTATGCCTACAGTGTCAGTGGAGGGGCTGGCGGTCATGGGACCAAAATCTCCACTGCATCATTTTCCACACGAGTTGGCAGCGGCTTCGGTGGTGGGTACGACCTGCATACATCTGCGGCAACCTCTGGGAACTTTGCAATCGGAAATGAAAAGATTGCCATGCAGCACCTGAATGACCGTCTTGCTAGCTACTTGGAGACGGTCAGGAATCTGGAGAAGGTCAACAAGTCTCTGGAGATCAAGATCAGGGAAACCATTGAAAAGAGAGGGCCGTTGGAAGGACGTGACTACAGCAAGTACCATGCTGCTATTGCAGAGCTGAGAGCCAAGGTGAGCAAAATTCTTTACAACTTAGCCATCACGATTAGCAGTGGAGACATCACAAGTGAACTAAACCTTTTTAAACCTTTATATGTGATTTACAGAGTGTTTTACAAAGTTTACTTGGTGGCTAAATGCTCCGATCTGATGAACATTCCTGAGCACTTTTAAAATAAATGACTCAAAATGAGAATGTTCCTAGTCACATCAACAAAGTAAGAAACCAAAACAAAAAATCATATGTTCATCTAAATATTTTCTATTAATGGGATTCTGCAGCTGACATGCAAGGTGGAAGTTTTATCTAGGGCAGTTCCCTAAATCGATATACAATGTCAATTAATCCCTATGGTAGATTAAAGAGCTTCTTTGCTTTGCTTTAACAAATGATGTTAGTCAATAAGGCAAGGTAATGCACTGACATGTCTCATTAGTTGTAATTTAGTTGTAAAATTTACAAATGTCTTATGGGATTTAGACAATATTCAACTTTAGATGAGTCACTTTACACCTCCTACACCACAAAACCCCTGCTATCTGCATTGGTGTGTCAACATTTACAACCACCGTTTATCAATAAATCTTGTGGTAACCAAAGTTTATTGGCTATTAAAGGTCAGCATTTGATTCAAAGACAAAATTGTCCTAGGTTTTGTGACAAAACATTCTTAAAGATCTTGAAAATCTAAAGTGTCTATAAAAAAAATCACTTTTTTTTCATTTCTTTCAGATCTTTGACATGATTAAAGGCAACACCCATCTGGCAATTGCTGTTGACAACGCACGACTGGCCTCAGAAGACTTCAAGCTTAAGTATTAATAACGCTTTCAAAATTAAAATGTTTAATCAACTCATCGTGAGCCTGTCTGAAGTAAGTATTGCATTCACAGGATGGAATATGAACTTTCGATGCGGCAAACTGTGGAAGCTGATGTTAATAGACTTAGAAAGATTCTGGATGACACTAATGTTGCACGTCTGCATCTGGAAGGGGATATCGAGTCCCTGAAAGATCAGCTGATCACTCTGAAGAAGAACCACGAGGAGGTATGCGTTTTTATGAACGTCGGGATAAGAACAACATAATCAAGAATAATCCCTGTTTAAGGTCAAAGTTTGTAGTCCAAGAGAACCAACAGTCTTGTCAAATTGTTTGTTTCTCAACTTCTTTGGATAGGATAACCTGTATGGCCTTTCAGGAAATCACTCCCTGACCGTTTCCTTCCCCACAGGATGTCGCTCATTTGCTAACCCAGATTGCGCACGCTGGCGTCCATGTTGATGTTGATGCTCCTAAAGGCCAGGACCTTTCCAAGATCATGGAGGAAATGAGGGAGAAGTATGAGAAGATAGCACTTAAGAACCAGGCAGAACTCAAAACATGGCATGAATGTCAGGTACAATAGAATTTAGTTTAGAGTTTATGCATTAATAGCAGACTTTAAGTTACCAAACTCTGTATAATTTCAAACTGTTACCTGAAGAACCAACATGTATTGTATTTTGCATTAAGATCACAGAGGTCCAGGTCCAGGTGACTGAGAGTTCGACTGCTCTAAAAGAGGCCACAACTATAATGAGTGATGCAAGGAGGAGACAACAATCCTTGGAGATTGAACTTCAGTCTGCACTCAGTATGGTAACAATCCTTTCAATGACTTTATGGAAACCCGACTCCATTATGGGATGGAGTTTCATATAATACATGAGAATTCATGAATACTCACTTCAAATTACATCATGCAAAATAGTTTTATAAGACCTACAGTATTGGTATAGTGTGGGCTCTCTTTAAAATATTTTGAAATTGGAAAGTAAGCACAGATGATTAGGTCTATCCGGTCACACCTTAACATTTATTTGATCAGTAATTCAAAATTAATTAAGACTCTCCTGTGTTCCTGTAACATTCAGCACAAGAGGATGATCTGAAATTTCAGTCAGCATGTTTATTGAAATCTCTGCCTGTTGGAGGGCTAGACTTGGAATTCAATTGGAATGTCACCTGACATCCAATATTAAGGTCATGGATTTGAATCCAGCCCAGGGCACCTCAGCATCCAGTGTGGGTCCTTAGGCAAGACCCTTTGCGCTACTGCCTACCTGGCTCCGCAAAATAGGCTGCCTTGGTGTGAATACACCAAAAAGCATTTCACTGCCAGTTGTACTGTGTATGACATGTATTATTATTATTACATAAAGCCAAATAAACAGGTGCTTGACATGATGCTGATTAGCTGCTTATTGGTGGCGTGAAGATAACGCCTGCAGCAGCACTGCATGAACATAGAGCAGCCAGACTGACAAGAATCATTAAAGCTATAAAGCTTTTTAGAATTTAACATTTTCTAGATTTGTCAACTAGTGGTACCATTTTATGTTATATTTCCCCAATATGACCTTAATGTCTATTAACATTCTAATCTCTCCTAATGAATGTACTTTTTTGACAGAAAACCTCTCTAGAGGCCAACCTACGTGATGTCGAGATGCGATACAACCTGGAGATGGAGAAGTACAACGCAATCCTCCTGAGGCTGCAGGAAGAGCTAACTCGGATCCGCACCGACATCCAGCACAACTCAAGAGAGTACGAAAACCTGCTGAACATCAAAGTGAAGCTGGAGGCTGAGATCGCCGAGTACAGGCGGCTTCTGGATGGAGAGGGGGACTTACAGTGAGTATGATTTACAAGATGCAAAGCTACAGGTTATACACAATTAGAGAGTGGCAGTTGTTGATCCCAGATGTGATTTTGCATATCTGATTTACATCGATAGAATATTTTCTGAATTTTAATGTGCCTGGCTCTACCTAACAAGTATGAAATCATCATGTTCACGTAGCTGTATCAGCTTTGGCTAACTTTAGGTTTTCTCATGTTTTTCAATCCAACAGACTGGAAGATGCCCTTGAAAAGAAGGTGGTGACTAAAGTGATCACTCAGACAGTGATAGATGGGAAACTGGTGTCACAAAGCGAGAATGTTAAATCCAGCATAGAAACCATGTAACCAAAACATCATACGAAATAAAGCAAGAACATGAGAATTGCAAGTGATGTATGTGTGTGACTGTTTGTTGCTCCATCTGATGAGTTTTAAAAGCCTTAAAGGTCTTATAAGCATATGAACAATAAAAACCAGAGGAACAAGAGTTTTAATGTTAGAGCTATAAAAAGCGTATTTTTTTGCCAGAATTTGGTTGTTAGGATGAAATAAAAAACAAAATTTACCTTAATCATATATGTGCAACCCTGAGTTTGTCATTTTAGGTCAGTTAAACAAATAAAATACCTTGGTATTGTAATTTATACTATGCGTCTTTGGGGGGCCTGAAATACATCACTGCTTAATTGTACTTACACAAAAAAATATATATGGGAGCTATTTTTTCATTTCAAAAAACATTGCCAGACTCAAAAATAATAGTATCAAAGCTCACTGGGTGCTCTCTGAATGAGTGTATTTATCAATATCTTCAAATTCTAGCACCAAAGAACATCTCTCATATGTTAGAGCCGTATGAATTAGCATGGACTCTGATGATCTCAGGTTCTGGCCGCATGATAGTTCTTAAAGGGTGAGGCTTTGTTTCAGTGATATGCTTAAAAAATTTGGAAAAGTCTTACTGAAGAAGTGAGACCAACCCACTTTCTGACAAATACATTTTCTGCTCTTAAACTATTCATTTTTAATCCAATTTCCAACCAAAAACCATTAAATTAGTCTTTTCTTGTCTAGACTGGAAGAATGCTTGGTCTTAAATGTAATTATCCTAGATGCACGCTAGTAAATAGTAGAGCATACATATCTGGAACAGGAACCGTAGCAGATACACGGCACTGTTCACAGGCACTTAATACAAGTGTTCAACTTTCAGTACAAGCAGACATTCCAATTACAGGCACAAAACCTTTCAACATTTGCGGTTGTCTGTGATTTGCACTGCTCCAGGCATCTTAATGTACTGGAACAACAAGCCAGTTCTAGAGTAGTAGTGTCGGATGGCACCGGATGTTGAAAAGTTACATCACGAACACCGTCTTGAGCTGTGGCAAGTTAGATCTGTGGTGTCGTTTTGGCTCATTTCCTGGTCTTCTCGAAGGATAGTTGATGAACACTTGGATCATTTTGAGTCGCTCCTAAAAGGACTCACCGCTGTTCTATGTTTTCTGTATTTGTGGGAAATAGCTCTTACTGTTGGTAGTGGAATCCCAAAGCCTTAGAAATCTGGACAAATGGATGTACTCAAGATTCTCATCTGTATTCCTAAATCAGGCCATGACTTGTAGCATTTGACACCAATTACCTGTTTCATGTGTAACACATGTTCTGTTTAAGTGGTATGTTAATTATGCAGGTAAGCAGTAGTTGGACGTGTGTGGGGCTTATAAAACACGAAGATTGTGGCTATTCACATTTATGATTGATAAATCCAAGGAGTCAACTGTAGTTTTATATGGTTGACCTAAAATCATTTGAAAACTGCTCTTTTATTTACTTAGGCTGTCTTTTTTTTGATATTAAAAATGTTAATTTAAGCATGTGATGTTTGCTGTAGCCATTCTTGGGATGTTTATAAATTCAGTTGTTACATCATTTACTTTGTATGTCCAACAATTACTCTAACTCAGACGTCTACAACCTTAACAATCCTACAAGCCAAGTTGGCCCTCAGTCCAGCTAAATAAAACGTTTTTAGAGCCATGAATTTAATAAAAGGACAACCTACAACGTTTGATGAATATCCACTTCAAGGTATTGTGTTGCCTGGTTTTAGCTTAGAAATTAAGGGACTCCTGGGCTGTAGGTAGTTAAAGCTCTGCTCTAACTAGTTGAGGGTTAAATGTTTTTTGTTTCGCTTCCTTTTGTTTATAACCAAAAAAGGTTAAAGCACATAATTTACCATAAACTAAGACAAACTGTTTAAAAAATGAGGACGAAAAATAATGTCTGGCGCAGACTAATTGTTCGATTATGGGCCAGTGGTCTTTATTCCCATGTCATGTCCGTGGCTGTCAATAAGGGTCTGTCTGTAGCTTACTGTTTATTTGTGTTCATGTCAGTCAGTCCAATCCTTGTGAACCGTCCAAAACAAATAACCAGCTTTCCGCCTTAGCTGAATCACGGCATAAATAACCCTGGGTGTGTTCTGCTAGTACAACTGTAGAAAAAACAGGCTCTTTTTATTGGCTGGGAGTATATCAGGATAGAACATTTTGATTACACTTATAAATGACTCCAGTTAGGGTTCTTTAACCATCACAAACTGTTTCAGTTCTAGCAGCTGATGGGTGAGGTGTTTATGGCTGCAAAAGCTGAAATAAGGGCTATACGAGGAAGCCCTAAATGCCCTTATATGAGGGGTCATAAGGCTGTCGTTCCTAAATATCTAAAACACTTTTGGTGGGCTCTGGTATCCACTTGGAAACCATATGTACTTTAAAAAAAAAAAATTTATTATGGTCTCTCTGTAAGACTCAGTTGCAGACCTAAACAACAGAAAACCAATTTTATCCAGGAGAGATGAAGGGACTTTGAAGACTAGCAAGATGAAAAGAAAGTATAGATCACAAAAACCTGCCTCGCATCCCTCACTGAGGCCCACTCAAACGGAGCGTTTGGCCTTTTATACAACAAAGATGACAGATTTATTTTAGACATTGCCCCCCTTTAACACTGATCCAAGGAATAAAAAGGCTTTGATTCTTTGCACATTCTTCCCCCTATTGTTAAAAAACCCCATAAAAATATCTGAAGGCATTAAATATTTTTCGAACCCTCAAACCATTTCAAGGTTTGTATTGGAGGAAGTTCAAGGGGCATGTGTTGACCCCATGTTTGATGTTCGTTTAAGATTATGTGGTTCCTTCATGACGCGACCTCATATCCAAGGTTGAAAGTTTTTACAAAAAGGGTCTTCTGATTTCTTTATTCTGATTTTACTCTCTGGTCAATATTTGAGCCCTAGCCTAGTATAGTTGTGGAGGCACGTAAACAGTCATTGGAGTAAAATGTGTTTAAACTATTGAATGAGGGAAGGTCAAAAGAAAAGCAGGCCTCACATGTTTATTTGTAAAATCAACTCAATGTTTTACAACATGCAAAGGCAGGAAAATACTCCAAAAGTGTGAATACATTTGTAAGGCTCTGTTGAAATGTATGTAAACAGGAGAAAGTATTGCAGCACATTTCAGTGTGACCTTATTCTAATACCTACTGACTAAAGAAACACTCAACCTATTCTTCAAGTAACAATAACAGTAAATATGTAACTAGATCAGGAATGAGGTGACGTTGTTCTGAGATAAATCCTCCCCATTGGTCTCCCACATGGAGAAAAATGCTTCAAACTGAGTTGAATTGATAAGCTTTGAGCGTGGCAACACTGATAAATGGTGCAAACACAGAAAGGAGGTCACACAAAAATGAACTCCAACATATCTTTATTGGAGTCGAATTGCATCAGCCAGGCTTCAGCTTTCATAAGGTGTCATTCACAGAAACCTTTTAATTGATGTTAACAAGAACAGTCCGTTGGTTGCTATCAGCACATGTCGAGAGTTAATGTAAACTGTTTGAGAAATCAGGCAGGACTTTCTCCCAGCAACACATGAGTCAGTCGTAGCAGCTCCGGGCTTTAGATTAAACAAAAAAACAACTCCTCACGTCCCTCACCCTTGTTGCAGTAAAATAGTTTACTACACATATAAACCTAGAATCATCTCCCCTCTTCTCTACACATCTGGAGGGTGTGTCCAGAGTCAGTCAGTGCAGGGCTCCCAGTTTGCTAGTCCTCTTCTCAGTGAGGCCAGTACAGGGGACTAATAAAGGGGAGAAAGCAAAGACTGCGCAGGGCTGGGAAAAGTATTTGTTCTCTTTCAAATGTCATCAGTTTTTCATTTTGTCTTGCACTATTGCAACCTGGCTTTGAGTGAGAAGTAATGAAGCCTAAATTTCATAGATGGTTGTGGCGTGGTTTACAAAAAGAACCGCTGCAAATGGTTTGCAACACTTGGCATCTGACGGTGTGGAGACGCATTTCAAGCTGGTTCAATTGTCATGTCTGAAGTCATGTAAGGATTTACATCCAAACCTTGACTAGGCCACTATGGTGCCTTTATATTGCTAATGTTGAGCCATTGAGATATTTTGAAAATACTGAAGAACAGTCAACTTCATCATTTTCTGAAAGGGGGCAGGGTTCAAGGGTTATGCTGATAGTCTTTGTTCACTTTATAGATAAAATATATATTAATTCAAGTTTTGTTATTACTATTTTACTACAAGGCAGAAGTTATTTTTCCGCAGTACTGTGTCGCAGTGGAGGAATAAAGTAGGGAGACTTAAAGAAACATGAAAGGCTCAACTGATGAAAGCTGCTTGAGATCTTGGCTCTAATTGCCAGAACAAACACTTTCATGCTGGAATCTCGAGGGAAAGAGACAGGAAGTGGCCTCCCTCGAACTCTGCAATCAAAAGTTAAACAGTGTAAATGTTTTACAAAAACAGTGATTCACCCAATAAAGCTAGACCAGTGTGTTGTAATAGGTCAATAAACAGAGGGAGGAAAGGGAAAGAGAAAAACTAAATGAGTGACATATGAAAAGAGGGGAAAACTGGAGTGTCTAAGAACAGAGAGCAGAGGAGGTGAAGAAGGAGGAGGAGGAGAGGGCAGATTAAGTAAAACCAGAACTGGGAACACAGCCATCATCCAGCCACTGTTTGCTCCCACCACTTTTTCCACTTTTCCAGCGCTGCTGCTTGGGGAATGAGCTGGAAACTGAGGGCTCGATTCCCGAACTGAAAGGCTGGATTGGCTGAGCTTGTTGAGTTGACTCATTTGTCTGGTTTCTGTGGAAACTACCCAAAAAAACTTGGTGACCGGAAAGCTGCGCGCCGCACACCCAGAGGAGTGAGATGATTGCTGCCTATCCTCAGCTAAAAATACAACGTTCAGGCCCTCTCTGGCGCACTTTTATCCCACACAGACCAGCTACTGAGGAAAGAGCCTCCACAGCACAGTTCATCAAGTTAAAAGAATCCAGCGTCCATTCTTTCTTCCTTCAGAGCCCTTAATCTTATTATCCAAAACAGTTTCAATAACCTTGACATTCCTTAAATGAGTAAACAGTTCACATTCCAGAGCAGAGGGTAAATGATTGAAAGTGTAAGTGAGACTCTCCAGCTCTGTTCTTAACTGAAACTGTAAATTATGTGTGCACGTTCGAATGCACACACAACTTTAATGTGTTAAACAAACTATTTGTGCATCTTTTACTAAATTGAATGAAGAATAAGGAAAGTGTTTGGTAAGTTGTGTATGTAAAATGAAAACCACCTGCAAATAGTATAAAAACTCTCCAACTATCTGGTTACACTGTCTATTGCTGGAGAAACAAACCTACTAGGATCAGTCCTAGGACCAGGATTAGTTGGAATGTATGTGTGACTGATAAAAATTGTCTTGTAAAGTGCCTTGAAATGACGTGTTGTGAATTGTATAAATAAACTAAACTCAATTGATTGAATTGAATTTTCTCCCTTTTCATGTTACGGCCACAACCATTAGTGTATGCTATTGGAATTTATTATATGTCAGCCCACACACTTGTAAACAGTTAAATAGATTTCCGTTTCTTTTAAAAAGCAAGTGGTTACCATTTTGGCTTATTTGTATTCCATGGTAGCTCTGGCTCTATAACTTTAGGTTGGTTTTCCTGCTCGAGCCGTTTGGACCCTCGAACAGGTTTAGTCATTTATTTGGCTCTGTCTAGATTCTCGATGACTTTGACCAGCCTGCATCCCCACAGCATAATGCTGCTGCCACCATATTTGAATATGGTGTGTTTCGTGTAATGTGGGATGTTGGTGTAATGCAACAAACTAAATGTTGTTCTCATCATTCCTGCTTTATGCATGCAGTCTCTGTACAGCTAGTGGACAACCTTTAAATAGGACTTATTGATTTCATTCACTAATGGCTGTCTCCTTCTTTCTTCTCAATAAAAGCCAGTATGTGTAGTGCATGATTTATCATACATGGAAAATAAAAATCCATGTATTGATATTTTAAATAGTAAATGAGACTAAAAATATAGGGAAAGATAATAGGTAAGTTTGATCAGATCTAATAAACGGGTTCTTACAGAAAATAATTCACATCCTTTTTCGGAAGTCAAGAGTGAGAAATCATTATATATTGGTTCTAAACTTTAGTCAGGTTAGAACTGAACGTTATAGTACACCCATATCTGCTCCTATTAATGCAATAAAAATGTTGAACACACAATAGACTATGGTAACTAAATACATTAGCTGTAAGTTTATCACCCATCATTGTTGTGTGAGATATAACGGCCAGAGAACAGGGTGATAAGCATAACTGTCCACTCTAGCTATTAAAATTCTAATTCAGTTTTGTTGCTTTCTAAGAAGCGTAAAGAAATCACGCTTTATACTCAAGTTCATTCAAAATCATTTATACGTTTCACAAATGTTTGTAGTGGGTTTTTTTCTTAAAATGTAATGACAATTTCTCTATTTTAAAATAGAAAACT
>JAVLVB010000366.1:130196-160810 GCA_032876305.1 Orestias chungarensis | reverse complement strand
ATATATATATATATATATATATATATATATATATATATATATATATATATATATATATATATATATATATATATATATATATATATATATATATATATATATATATATATATATATATATATTTCTTCCTTATTACTTATCTTTTCCAAATCCATAATCCGCTTACTGCTCGCTGCTATTAGAGAGTAGGGAACCCTAATTATAGGGTCTGCTTGGGAATTTTATTTTTGTTGAGAGAAATCCCGTCACAGGAAACTGAGGGCCTGTGTCTAAAAGAGCTCCAAAAGTTCCAGTGAAACTGTCATAACAGCATCAGTGCAGTGACACGACAATCATATTCACACAGTTCAAAGGCACAAGTCAGGACATTCAAATCATTTGCTCTCCAGTTCTTTGCTCTCATGTGAAAAGGTCTTTGTAACATAATCCTGACAAGGCTTTGGCTGGTTTCCCTGTGTGAAATCCAACTCTGTGTAATTGAGGAATAGAGTAAGAATGAGAACTAAAAGACAACTTATCTCTGGTGTTAAGATGGGAACCAGCCGGATTTACGATGGGAAATAAATCTCTGGTTAATATTTAGTGGTGTCACACGTGGTAAATCTTTTACGTGTCAGGTCTCCCAGTGAGGAGGAGATGACGGTTCTCTTTGGATAGGGAGAAGAAAAACTGATTTATTTTTCAGTTTCCAAAGGTAAAAGCGTGTTGTAATCATTAAATATTTGCATTTACAGTCACATTGTGTGTGAGGCAACATTATTCATGTAGACTAAATGAAAATCAATTACAACCCTGTGTTTTTAGGTAACGATCATCAGTAGTGGTTACTCTTCTGCGAAAGGGACATGAGTTCCATTATTTTATTCAAGAAACAGTTTTTGTTGCTGTTTTGAGTTTTTTTAACAGAAACTGTAAAAAATAAAAATAAAAATAAAAAGTTAGACTGCATATTAAACCATCTGTGACCAGACTTAAAAGTTCATTCGAACTTTCACCACCTCTTAGATTATAGTTTATAAATCTCAATCTAAAATAATCTTAATTTTGTTTTGCTTTTTTATATTGTTCATAGAAAAAAACAACTCTATTGTAAGAAGCTCTTAGATGCCCAGTAAATAGTATACCAGTACAGGTCTGACCAATCGGAACTCATATCAATTTCCGTGCCCTTACCTGCAGAATACCACCATATAGTTTTTACTAATAATATGCAAACGCTGTGTGGCATCCAAGTTCAAATGAATAAATAAAAACACATCAACAATTGAAAATTGTTCAGGCCTCAACAAAAAGCTCTAATTGTTGCTCGGGCCCTCCACCGACTTTACCCACAGCACTTCGATCCTGGTCAAACATAATATAATGATTTTAGGGACACCATTCCTCAATCACTTTTTATTCTTTTCTCCAGCTTATTTCCTTTTCCTGCTTGTTTTTGTCCGTTTTCCTCTTCCCAACAAGTGAGATGTTCTCCAGATCTGCTTAGCTGACGCATAATTGTGCGGTTTCCTCAATGGTACTGCTCAACTACACCTGCAGCTGATTCTCTCCAGCTTTTTTGCAAATAGAAATAACTAAATATGAGTTTATCTTTCATGTTCTGACCTTTTTGGGAAACACATCTGAGCTTGCTGTGCATACATCCTTGCAGGTAGTCGCTGTTGTTCACTACCCATTTCTGCAAAATCAAAAACTTTTGTATGGATAAATTATCTCTGATTTCTAGGTTCTTGGTTGTTTCCCATTTTTTTTGCATTCTCTGTAAATTAATTGTGTGGAAAGTGACACAAAGTTCTGTTTTGACTGATTGTTGAACAGGATACCACTCTTTCCATACTTACTGTGCTCCTGCACAATAACAGGGAGATTTTAGCTTTGTATCTTTGATCTCCCAGGTTGTTCTGGCTTTTTTCCCATAGTTTAAAAACATGAATGTTAGCTCAATTGGCTCAATTCTGGATTAGCCTGGTCTGAGTTGTTAAAAGCATAGCAGCAAATGTTTTTCAGAAGAAAATTAAGAGCCTCCTATTCTAACAATTCACTGGTTGTTTTCAGTCCCCAAAGGGACAAAACTGTCCACCTTCTATTGAAGTTTTGATCAGAATAAAGCAACCAGGGGCTAAAGAGACATCATTAATTATACTGTCTTTTAGGGTCTAGAGTGTCTTATGTGCACCAAGATAAAGACACTAGAAGAAAACAAGCAGTTAATCTTTTCAATAAAAAAAAACCTCAATGTGTGTTTACCAGTACATTTGCATTTTACTCACATTAGCTAGAAGATTCTCTCACTCTACCTCCCTCTCCCTGGTGACAATGTAAAAAGAAGCTGTGGGATAGTGTGTTAAAAACAGCAGCCGTAAAACTGAATCACATGGCCTTCATTTGTTTTTCTGATCGGAATCGGAATTAGTGAGAAAACTGGACAGCAAAGAAACAGTAACAAAAGGGAAATCTGAACATAGTTGATCTCTAAAGTTTTAGCTGTTTAGGTTTCAAACAGATTTTTCTTGATATCAAATATTCATACGAATGTAGGCAAAGTTATGCTGTTGATTAATGTTGTGAAATTTCCCCTTCACTCTTTCATTTTTATGTTTGCTTGCAAAACTCCCTGCAACCTTTACTATCAATGGTCCTCTCGCGGGCCTGTGCTGCAGTCGGAGAGGAGCCAGTAGCATAAATATTACTTTGGGTTGGAAAGCATGAGCTTTTGAAACTTGGCACAGATTTATTGTCTCTGAAACGGGGCTCAGTGTGGAAGTTCCAGTACAAAAAAAAAACAACAACAACATCAACAGCATCTTTTGAATATGATGAAAAACAAAGTTACATGCAGAAGATCTGTGACAGTTTTCCTAACAACAATCTCTGAAAGGTCGTCAGAACACTAAAATTATCACTATATGTAAAGGTGATGGATATGAAAGCGCCCCTATAGCGATAACAAGATAAACAGTTTCTCATGTTAAATCAGGACCTTTCCCATAATCTGAACCTTTACAGGCTGGGACAGAACCGTCACAGATCCGTTCATACCAGTCATGCAGTAAAATCTTTCCAGCTCCCATTGTCTTAATTCTGCCCTGGGTTTAATAGCTGAATGTTTCTTTAATCAGAAAATAGCGAGGCACAAAGGTTTTTCTACTTAAATCTGACCTGACTACAGTTGCACCTCCAACCCTCACATTCAATGGTTCAGTGGCAAGAATTCACAAATTCTCAGGTGTTTGCAAGAAACGAATTGTTAAAGCTGATACAACTTAATCTGTAAACCCTTTTTACATGGAGTAATCCAGTCTTTAAATTATCCAAGCCACTGAACCAAACTTTTCTGGAGAGGAAATGTTTACCATTCTGTTGTGGACTTTGGTGCACTTAAAGCAACCTGATCAGGTGCCTTATTTATTTCAACACATGTTTTAGACGGAACGTCTAAAATACTGGGACTCATTATTCTGACATCTAACGGAGTGTTAACAAGTATGATTAGGTCACCAGAGATTTCCAAAGACTACAAAGAAAAGATTATGGCCTTTCACAAGCAAAGAGAAAGATAGCAGATTCTTTCTCTGAATAGTCCAAAAAACACAGCGGGAGTCGTAGTTCAAAGGTTTACAGCTGCGGAACAGCTCCAACTTTTTAACAACTGCCTAAATCAAATAGATTTGTTGGGATCTATTCTGTGCTATCAGGAATAGGAACTAGTGCTTCACAATTTTTTTGCGTAGTTGTTTTTTCTGCTAATTTAAGGGGAGGGGAAGAAATAAAGCATTCTCTAAAAAAAGTTAAAATCAGAATGCAGATGATGATGATGATGATGCACAGAGATGATTCGGTCACGCTTTCCTTCATCTGGCTCTGCAACATTGCTGTGTCTGGAGCAAGCTAAGGCTTGGACATCTGAAACTCCACCAACACTTGATTTCAGTTAAAGTCCTGGAAGACACAAGAGATGCCATCGTGGTCATCCATCAGACACACCGCCAAAGCCTAATGTGTGGTCATGAGTCATGTGTGCAGCAGCCAAAGGTTGCTCCTCTGATTACTGAAGATATTTCCCATCCAGGGATTGAATAATGAGCAATTCCAGTTGTTCTTTTCTGACTTTTTTTTAGTAAATACAGACGCTCGTTTATCAATTTTTCCAATAAAAACGGCAAAGAAAAAGCAATGAATAATAACCGAATAATTTCTGGTGCAAAAACATTTCTACACACTAAAAAAGTCTTGCTGTTTTCCCTATTCTTTAGCACATCCTCTAAGGTGGAAGTGTTGTACTCAAGGGAGCCACTTTTAGAGCCTATTTACCGACAGGAAGGAGGTTAGCTTGTTCTTTTCTCCTGTTAAGCGCTACACAGGATGTGCTGCTTGATTTCAACAACTGCTACTGGGCGACTCTTTTGTACAGAGATGATGACAAAGAGCTTTAAAAAAAAAAGAGAAAAAGGTGGTTCCTTGCGCTACTACGTATTGTTTCCAGATACTAGCACTTCCCTCCCCCTGGTGTCTGCGCAGTTAACTGAAGACACACAAAAAACTCCAGGCAGACATGCTTGCTAAAGATATTACACAATCGAGAGGAAACAAATGAAACTGTTATCATGAGTCGTGAAAATGAAATCCCCCTTTTTCTTTTTTTTTTATCTACATGTAATCATGGGAGTATAAACTCCTTCCTTCATCTTTTTTTGTTTTAAACGACCCCCTTGCAGGGAGCTACTGAATGCCAGAGAGTTTTCCAGTGAAAAGTCACGCTGCAATAACGCAGCTCAGTCCTGAGTTTCTCCTGCTTGCTTATTTGGCTTCAGTTTGCTGTGATATGACCAAAAAAGGACTTTCAGGCCCTCACTACTGCTGGGAATCCAGTCTTTATCTTTCATACCCGCAGCGAGTTGGTCCTTATGGAACATTTAGAAACATGCCTGACAAATGGGGCAGAAGGGAAGAAAATGACTGCAGGTGCAGTTGAATGGGGGTTACTTTCACATACAGTGCATGGCAAAAGTATACACACCCCTGTTCAAAATACCGCATCTACGTTCTAATTTCACAAAGTCTAAACAATTCAACTGCATACTTTCGAGATGGGAAATCTGATATTTTAACACAAGAAATAACATTAAGATTAATTTAGCCTGACAGTCATTTGGCAATTTCAATGTACAAAGGTATTTACAGAATGTTTTAAAGATTTATTATTTATTATTTCACCGCAATGTAAGAAAATAAAAGACAGAACCGGATCATTGCAAGCTAATGACAGGCCTAGTCAGGTTGTGGTGCTGAATTCTTCAGATTGCATGATGAAACCTTTTCACAGATGTTAAGAAGAGATGTCCGCACAGTCTGAAAGGTTCTAAGAACTTTAAAAAAGTAGAATGAGCAAAAATGACCATTTAAAAAAAGAAAGATAAAATCAAACTCTGTCTTTCATGAACAGGTATTTTACCATGTACTTTTCGTTCTTATTTTTGAAATGATTTACTATAAAAAAAACTGTATATCACATTTTATCTTGAAAAACATCCTGATTTATTATTAGTTGGCCTGGGCTGGCGTTCTGTTAGCTGAGACAGCTTCTTGGATGAGAACATGGGCTGAGATGCTTCCAGTGACACTCTACAACTGCTGCTATAAACTCTATTATTTCAGTTTCCTCTGCATCTAATTTAGCTTTCTGTCTTTTCAAACCCCCAGTCGGTCGTGGCAGATGGCTGCTTGTACTGAGCCTGGTTCTGCTGGAGCTTTCTTCCAGTTAAAGGGGAGTTTTTCCTCTCCACTGTCGCTACATGCATGCTCAGTATGAGGGATTGCTGTAAAGTCAACGACAACACAAGCCATTGTTTTGGTCTGCTGATTCCAGAGGAGTGAATGCTGCAAGTCAATGACTCGATGCAATCTGCTGGGGGTCCTTAGATTGGAAACTTTCTTAAATTGATTTGTTTATGATGTATCTTTGATTTTAAATGATTTTCTGTGAAGTGCCTTGAGACGACACCTGTTGTAAATTGGCGCTATATAAATAAACTGATTCTTGATTCTTGATTCTTGATTATTAGTTAAAACACCATGGCCTTTTACCACGGTTCTATTGACTTTTGAGAGCTGCAGTACTGACCTGTGAATAAAAAGGAAAGTTATAGTTTTCAGACTTTGTTATTTTAGTAATAATTAAAGAGTCCACCTGATACACAATACAGAGGATTTATGGGAACAGAAAGTACCGTAAGTTATTCTGTCAAACATTTACAAACCTGGAAATCACCTTTACCTGACAGACACAGTTGATAAAGAGGAAGCTATACAGTGAACACAGTGGAAAGTCTATTACTCTCATCAAAATCACGCTCTGCAAACAAACTCTTTTATAAACTACAAAAGATTGTGTAAAACTGAGAAATGTATATTACTTTAGACTTATCACAGCTTCAAACTATCTAGCTTTCAAGCTTGGCTAAGATGTCGTGTTCTTATGTAAGATGGGTAAAAAAATGTGGACTTTAGGACCAGATCTGTGCCTCTGGACAAAGAAGAGACCAAGTCGAAGAGAGGGAGACTCCCGCATTGATCTCATTTTAAAGGCACTCTGGGTCAAGTCAACAAACCAAAATGACCCCTGGGATGTTTTCCTCTGGCTTCTCCTAATCTGGCTGCTGCGTTCAATTTACAGAACACCAGCAGCCTTCCTTATAAGCGCACAGGCCGACGCCCAACTCGGCCAACGGGTTACAGCAATCATCTATAAATTAGTTCCCTGCTAACACAAAATATCACCCAACTGACCTATTAACTACGTTCCTGATTCAAGCTGAAAGACTGCATGAAAGTATCTCAACAAAGTATAGAAGTATAAGTGCAAACCTGATGTATAAATTATCTGCAATAAGAAAAGAAGATATTTAAGGGAAAAAGATCTTTGCAATTTATTCTTTTTTATTTTGAAACCACAGAAACTCTTTAAAAATCCCAATTATCATCCATAGACGTTTATTATTTATTTAAAAGTGGCGATGCCTTACTATAGCAATCAACCAACAGAGCAAATAGTTGCTTTGGAAATTTAAACATATAAATTCATATGGAATAAATTAGAATTTGTGCTTTGAGGAAGCGTGCTTGTCAAATAAAGTTAGATTTTGAAGATAACATTTAGGCCTATACATCTGTATTAAATGCTTTTTTTATTTGTCTGATGTCATATTCTAATCATAAATGTCATAATCACCAATAATAAAGGCCTGAAGGGATCAGCATGTCTGTAATTACTCTATAATTACACACATACATTTACTAAATCAGTTGAGTAACTGAAATAAATCAACATTTCAATAATAATCTTGATAAGCATAAAAGCCTCTCATTCTTTTCTTTTTTTTAAGTTATTTTGGTAAACAACTTGCTCTGATGGCATTTTTAGTTTTTCAGAGAGTCTCATTAAACGCTCCTACAAGGATCCACAGCTTTCCCCAAGGCAAAATGCATTGGTTTAAGATTTCAGCCCAAATTCTTTTGGGAAGTCCCGAACTCAATCTATTAACCCCTCAAATCTAAGACCAATCTCGAAACGGAGAGCCTGACAATACTGACTAACCCTGAAGCGGAACAGAGCTGTCTCCAGACTCAACAGAAGACCAGACCAAGCCCGAGCGTGCCAGACAAAAAACAGACGCAAGTCAAACAAACCAAGGATGTTACACAAAGTTAGCCAAGTGTTTCCTCTAGCAATAATCGAGGATTTATGGAATACTATTGGAGACTTTACATATACGATTTGTTATTAATGTGGGAATGTGACTGTCTGGAATTTTTTAACAATATGATGTTTAGATAAATTAGAAAAATCTACAAAACAATGATGTCATATCGCACAAGTCCGTGCTTTGCACCCCTTGATAACATTGGATGATGCTTGAATCGTCTGAGGAGTACGTGATGCAATCCAAAAACACATGAGAAAATATTTTAAAAGAATCCATTACAGCATTCTGGGTTTTGTGAAGGATTTTGTCAATCCTTTACCTAGATTAAAAATCTTGGATGTTTATTCTTTTTTCAGTACCAAAGGGGTGAAGAAACCCAACGATATGAATTCTTTCATAGCCCTTAATTAACGCCTTTATTATTTCAGAGCACAGTCAGAGCCAAAGAGTAATTTCCGTGAGCAGGAGCAGCAGCACTGGGAAAACTCTTGACATCTGCTTTGCTGCCAAGTTTCTGTTGGAAAGAAAAAGATGGAGGCTGATGGGAGGATGTTTAGGAAAGTGTTGAGATAAGCGAAGATATAATTATGTTGGCGGCTAATTAAAAGTCAGCATTGCACTTCATGTGGTACATAATGACAAACCAAACCAACCGTATTTCTGAAGGGAATTACAGTGATGAGACGGTTTTGATCGTTATGTCAGAGTATGAGAAAGTTTGAATTGCTATGTTTGTTTCATCGTCAGATTCAGTCCTTCTACCATAAAATGTGCAGCTTAAAAAAAAGTGGACGATCCTACTGGTTCCTAGCGGGTAAATACTTATTTTACTCATGCAAATAACATTACATTTATCCGTTGACCTAATCAGCTACTAGATGTGTGGTCTGCTTAAAAATATATCATGGCTGATGGCTTCCCTGTTTTCCTAGAAAATACTTCATTACAGGCCTATGAGTTTTTAAAAAGTAAAATGTCACAATACGCATTCATTTAACTTTGTTTCTGAATAAATCTAATCTCAGAGTGCACAGGACCTAAAAGTTAGATTTTAAAATTCTGCTAGAGCGGATATTGTAGGGGGGTACCGTAATTCATTAGTAAGCTTCATGCCATTCCTGGAAATTGACCAGCCCTGCACAGAACAAGTCCAAACATGTACATGGAACCATGGATCTCCTTCCGGATTTACAGATCTTTGTTCGCACAGATCAAAGGAAGGCGGTTGTTGGTCGGTTTCAGATGACAAGCTGCCTCGGGGGATTCAGAGTTGATGTACGCAAATATGTAATTATCAGTGCAAATTTTGGCTCGACTGGAGCTTTCTCTTTAACTTATGTTGATGCAGTCCATTGATGTCTGTTCAGCAGCAACAAAACCCACTTAAACCCCCATCGCACAGTCTCTGCCTTTATCACGTACTTTGCCGTGGCCAGAAAGTCTCCACACAGCTCTCCAAACAGAAAGATATTTAGCAGGTTTGGGGAAGGTCTGAAGCCCCGTGGCATATTTTCTATGCACATAATACTCAGAACTTGTTTTCCATGTTACTGATGGATTTGGAAAGAGAGCGGGAAATTTACGATGCATTGTGTGGAGAACACAGCATAGGCTGAGTTGAGTGATGCTGATTAACTGTATTCCTCTCTCTACATTAAGATGCGGAAACATCGACACCAATCATCCAAGAATCAGTTTATTTAAGTGCCAATTTACAACAGATGTCACTTTACAAGAAAATCTATTCAAATCAAATATACATCATAAATAAATCAGTTTGAAAAAGTTTCCAATCTAAGGAACCCCAGCAGTTTGCATCGAGTCAGTGACTTGTCGTTGACTCTACAGCAATCCCTCATACTTAGCATTCATGCAGCGACAGTGGAGAGGAAAAACTCCCCTTTAACAGGAAGAAACCTCCAGCAGAACCAGGCTCAGTACAAAAGGCCGTCTACCACAACCGACTGGTGGTTTGAATTACATAAGCATCTAACACTGAAGTGAATGATAAAATAAAGTGATGTTTCATCACAACCACATTTACAATCAAAAACAGGTACTTAGATATATTCTGTTTTGTTTTCATTGAATCACTTTGTTAGTTAAATATTAGGCTAGTCAAAATTGTGTCTATTTGTTAAATCCAACAATATTCAGCATTTTTTTTACATAATTTCATAACTGTTCCTTGATGACTGATTTAAAAAAATTCAGATAAACAACTTCTGCGACTGCCTAAAAGGTGCTGGTGCTGAAAACCTTAATTAATTGGATGGGCAGCAATACTTCAAGCTCACTGCTCCCTTGAGTGACATCAGAAAAAGAAGCAGTTGTTCCTTACTTGAGGAGAGTTAAGCTAGCGGTGCCGGATGAGTCACTGATGGCCAACAAACTATTTATTAGATTTAATATTGTTCTTCACTATTATAGTTCACTTCCACAATGTTTAAAGTAAATCCCATTTTAAACATTTCCTGGATACTGATGACAGACCTTAGCTTTGAAATGCTTTATAAACCCAAAAAGTAAACAGTGAGCTAAGCAAACACATGTCTGTGTAAGGAGAAAAGATCAAACATGAGATCATCGCCTTCCACTTTCACAGCACAAGCCATTATTCTGGTCACTACGTTTGTGGTCCTGTCAGAACCCACAGCTACTTATCTTTCTGCATTCACAGACTGACTGTTCATGTCTCTGAGACTAATGAGGGTCATTTTCATAAGGCCGTAAATCTGCCAGCATTTGTTTGCATGTTCTTTGTAACTAAATCAACCTTTTCTAAATTATGAACTAAATCTATGTAATGCTGACGGAGGGAGAGGGGCTTCTGTGTGTTTTCTCACAGTGATTATAACACGGCAAACAACAATAGCATGCCAGTCAGCGTGTGCTTAAAAACCTTTGCATTGTATGTACACTAGTTCCATGTCAGACCAGGTATTCTATCAGTGAGTTTTTAGTGGAAGAAATAATAGCGATCATTTTAGGTTTCACCCCTATAAACCAAGTCATACAAAGATTTTATTGTATTCCTTTAAACTCTAATTGTCAGTAAAACATTCAGAAGTGTTTGGCTGACTCATTTTGTCCTGAGCCGAAAGTGAAAGGAGTCACAGAGCATTTCTTTCTCTTCTCATTTGGAGAACCGGCAGGCTGGCCTAAAAGGGGATTATGTGGTCTTGTGAATTTCTAAAAGCCTTTCAGTTTAAGCTGTAGGCTGTCTGAACTATGCATCTGCATGAAGAGAAATCTAAAAGGGGATTCTGCCAGGAACGTCGCAGGATGCCCACTCAAACCAAATCAAATACGTCACTGGGGGTTATCCGATTTGGGCTGTGCGTGTGTCTCTCTTATATAACTTTGACGCATTGTCTCTAAACGTTAAAGTGCTCACAAAGAAAGGAATCACACCTCCTCCGTTCTTGTTAAAGTTCTCAACTTAACCTTAGGGGCTAATTGTTTTTGGTGCCACTTGGTACAACTAAAAGTATCTCACATTTTATCCCATTACAAATACAACCTTTATTGTGATAAAAAAAAAGTTGCCTATTCTGTCACAACAGCAAGCTCAGTTCTGTTGGATGGCCGGTTTCTTTATATGTATTTATTTTTAATTCTTGACACATGAGGTTTGACCTACTACTGCTCGGAGCTACTATTGACCTTTAAACAACAATTAGTCCTTGAGGAACTTTTTCAGGCTGCCATTTTGTCATTAGTATCATTATTTTTGTGGCTATCAGAAGGCTTTAAATCAAATGTATTTTCCATCACGTAGTGCCAAATGTGGATGAATCTGCTTCAAGTATACTCTACCTCAGCCAGTCAAAAAAGCTTGCCTTAATACATACACAAAGCTGCCATTATGGTGGAGACAAAGCTGAAAGTCACACTCTTCCATTACTTTGTGGTCCAGCCCTAGTAAATAAGTCGGATGTTTTATTGTAGTGGACACAGGTCTGCAAGATAAAAACCAAAAGGATAGTTTATTGTAATTTACGCCACAGTCTCTCTTTAGTTATAAAACACAGACCAATCATGGTTTATTACGTACATCCACCGGTCTCTGTGATGCCTTTGTTTTATTTTTTGCTAGTTTGTTCACACTACTGACTAAATATGACCATTGTATTCACTTCTGAGTGAAAGGTTTATGACCCCAATGCGACACCTGTGCAGAGAACAAGAACGTAGATGTCTTGCAACAGCACGTCTGTGCATCAATTGTGACGTGTTTGAGCAATGGGAGTCAACTGTATCTGTCAATAGATCATTAGGAGATCTAGAAAGGCATAGAAACACTTGGCACTGTTTTCTTAAACCATTGATTATGTCGTTATTTACAGCATCTGGCTTCTTATGGGGCGGATCACCTTTTGCCATTTGTGCAAATGTAGCCCTACTTTTACATTTTTGGTCTTTTTGTACCAGCAAAATGTTGCCAAAAATGAACAATGTATTTCAAAATATATTTTGATATGTTTTTTTCCCAGTGATTTGTATTTATTAGATTTCTGAACACCTCGAACCTTTGACTTTATGGAAATTTTTAGAGACTGCCCAATTCTGGTTCCTTCTTGGTTGGTCTGTTCTATTAGGGGAATATAAGCAGATGCTTACCAACTGGCATCAACAGTGTAGTTGCTTTGGTGCAGGAGAGACTGCTGCACTTGACGAAAGGAGAACTTTAAACATAAAAATTGAAACATTTCAAGACATCTGCCAGAAGGTTAAAGCTTGGCCGCAAATGCGACATGCTGCCAAAATTAGTTGCAAAAGGTTGTTAAAAATAATAGTCCTCTCTCTTATATCTCCTCTATGAGAGGAGACATAGAGTAGAAAAATGTCTGAAATCATGTAAAATCATTATTGATATTGTATAATCTCCAGAAGGACAGCTGTTCCTCCTGAATTCACTCACTCAACATGATAATTCTTCTCCATACATTATTTAATTTTCCACAGCAGGGCAGGTCGTCATCATTTCCTGCTCGGAGGCTGTGATGTTATTAAAAGCAAGCTGCTGTTGACCAAGTTCTATTAGGATGTGATGACTAAATTGTCTCTAAAAAAAACTAAACGCACTTTGTTAAATTTAGGGCTTCGCTCCAAACGGAAGGCTTTAGAAGCTACAGTTTATTCTGACTAAAGCTTCTGGAATTGAGTCAATGCATGAAAGATGTCTGCTGATGTTGACTTTTGGTAAAAATGGTGCAGAGGAAAAGATGACAGTATGAAAACCAGACTGGGCACCTTTCCACGGAAAAGCAGACAAGTTGCCTCCACATAGCCTTAATCTGTTCAAAGGATGATTTATTTTACATATCAATGTCCTTGATGCTGTTGCAAACATCCATCAGGTTAATGGTTTACTTTGTTTGTGTGGGAACCTTTCTCTTTCACACACAGAAGCACCACATATTTTAACACCCTTTATATCCCACACTCAGTGCATCATTGACCAGACGGGAGCTGCAATGTCCAAAATAAGCAGTAAAACATAAATTCCAGGCTGGTACATTAGAAAAAAAAAACTTAGAACGGACATGTTTGAATGGATTCAGGTCCAGAAGCTTCTGTTGGAATGCGAGGGAGTGTCTCTGTTGTCAAAACAATGATTGGACTGTTATGGGAGTATCCAAGACATCCAGGCTAACTTCTGATGACCATCAGGGAAAAAAGATGGAAAAAAAATCTGCGAAGTCCCCGATAGACTTCTCTGGCAGTGGCGTTAGTGTCTGCATAATCTTTGAGATCACCCTCATGTTGATGGATAACTAAGTCCCCCATAAACACTATTTTTTTGTCCTGACTTGCTCTTGCATGACGATAAACAACACCATGGTTCTTAGAAGCTGTTGCCAAACAGACAGCGGTTAAGTTGTAGGTAACCACTGGAGCCGCTCGTCTGTGGCAGAGGACGTGGTCGGTACATGTGCAATTGTTCATAGCGCATTTACACAATCATTTATGGAAAATTTTCAATAAACCATAAACAAAATCGAAACATAAACGAGGAATCCTGGGAACTTTGGAGAAAATTCAGCTCACTTCCTTCTACTCCACAATCCCAGTCTCACCAGCTAGAGCTTTCCTTACATTCATCTAATCATAATTGAAACCTGATGTATGAGGAATTCAGGTTTCCAAGCACAGAGGTTCAGGCATACAATGAGTTTTTCCTGCTCAGTGAAACAGGAGTTTGGTTATTTGATTACTTCATTGCCTGTGCCTCCCCCTGGTGGTGATTCAGGTTAAAACGTCTGCATTGAGAATCCAGAAGTGAGTGTTTGCCTAAATAGGCTGTAATTGTCTTGGAAAATTACAGGACAATCAAGGGGGGGAAAAAAGGTGAACAAAGTTTCGAACAAGGACGAAGATCCGGGACTGGACAATCATGTTTGTTTACAACTCAATAGACCCATAAGGACTAAAACAATTGCCTGGTTTCTGAGTAAATCTAGGGAGTTTCATACGTTGACCTGTTAGACAGCTGTTGCAACGTTTCTACTGTGGTAAGAATTTAACCCCCTTCATGGACTTAAATGTTTGATTTAAGTTGTAATCATTTGAATAGTTATTGAGAAGACCTGAGTTAATATTGCATTTTTGTCCTCTGAAACAGAGGACATTTTTGTTTCATCAGAACTGTTTCATCAGTTCTGATGAAACTTAAAAAGAGAGATCATATCTTCCCAATTTTAGCTTCCCTTTATTGGCTCCCTGTCAAACTTAGAATAGATTTTAAGATTCTTCTTTTGACATATAAAGCCCTCACTAATAAAGCTCCATCGTATATAAGAGATCTGATTACTACTTATGTCCGTAACAGAGCACTTCGCTCTCAGACTGCAGGTTTACTGGTGGTTCCTAGAATATCTAAAAGCAGAATGGGAGGCAGATCTTTCAGTTATCAGGTTCCTCTCCTGTGGAACCAGCTTCCAGCTTTAGTCCGTGAGGCAGACACCCTGTCTAGTTTCAAATCTAGGCTTAAAACCTTCCTGTTTGATAAAGTTTATAGTTAGGAAGAGATAGAGAAGACAGGCTAATCCGGTTGGGGAGGAACTCAGTCTTGACGGTTCTCCTTTGCTCTACCTTCTTCATGTCTCTCTCTATAGGGTTAAGTTATTTAAATTTTTCTATAGTTATGCTGCTATAGGCTTAGACTGCTGGAGGACAATCTGACCACTTCTCTCTCTGCTACTTTCTTCCTTTGTCCAATCTACTTAGTTACCGTTATTTCGAACTTGTTAACCTTTTGTTTTCTCTTAGTGTTTTTCTCTCCATAGTAACCACACCCGGGCTGGCGTTCTGTTAGCTGAGACAGCTTCTTGGATGAGAACATGGGCTGAGATGCTTCCAGTGACGTTCTACAACTGCTGCTATAATCTCTATTATTTCAGTATCCTGTGCTTCTAATTTAGCTTTCTGTCTTCAAACCCCTAGTCAGTCGTGGCAGATGGCTGCTTGTACTGAGCCTGGTTCTGCTGGAGGTTTCTTCCTGTTAAAGGGGAGTTTTTCCTCTCCACTGTTGCTACATGCATGCTCAGTATGAGGGATTGCTGTAAAGTCAACGACAACACAAGCCATTGTTTTGGTCTGCTGATTCCAGAGGAGTGAATGCTGCAAGTCAATGACTCGATGCAATCTGCTGGGGTTCTTTAGATTGGAAACTTTTTCAAATTGATTTGTTTATGATGTATTTTTGATTTTAATTGATTTTCTTGTAAAGTGCCTTGAGACGACACCTGTTGTAAATTGTCACTATACAAATAAACTGATTCTTGATTCTCTGAAAAAACATTTTGGCCAAGAGGATTTCTCCGCCATGCCAACGTAGAGACGTTGTTTTGACTTTTTCATTGCACGCCTGATTGGATTATTGCAGTTCTCTTTCTGGCGTCCTAATCCGGTTTCACAACTCCAGTCACAAAAGCAGGAATCTTAACAAGAACCAGAAGATCGTACATCACGTCAGTTAGAAAGTCTTAACCTTGGCTACCTGTCAACGACTGGGTTGATAAGAGAATTTTTTCACTGGCTTAAAAATGTTTTTAATTGTCCCAGCTGAGATCATTTACCAGAGATATGTTTTGTTGCCCTCTGATTTATTGGCGACCTGTCCAGGGTGAACCCCTGCCCCTCGTCCCAATAACAGCTGGAGATAGGCACCAACAGACCCTCATGACCCCACAGAGATAGCAGGGATGGAAAATAGACGGATAAATGAACCCTTCAGATTCAACATGTTTAGAGGTAAAGTTTTTTAAATATCCAAAACATCAGATGTAAAACACAACTTGAAGTCTCAGTTCATCATTATGTGCCTTGCATTAGGTTTTAGATACATAATCTTGTTATTCAACTATTAAATCAACTTTTATGGGGTGATGTGTGATGTACTGGTACAGCACCCTCCCAGGTGTCATTTTTAATATAGTTTTCATTATATTTTTCTAACGCTTCCTTTTTTACTTCCAGCAAGTTATTGGATCTCAGTTGGTTTATTCACCGCCAGTAATTATTGTATTGTTTTGCTTTATTTGGTTGGACAGTGGTGAAGTTCGTATAGCAGTTAAAATATTCAAATGTATTAATATGTTTCTGAATGGCGTTAAGATCTTAATTCTTTGAAGTAATTACCATCATTGGTTGCCTTATATGTGAAAGATGGATGAAGATGAAAGATTGTATTACTGTGTGATTTCTTGGAAATGTAGATACAGGGCAGGAGTGTAGCTGTAGAGGTAAACATGGTAAATGATTGTAAAGAGTCAGACCAGATCTGCTAACTGAACATGTTCAGACAAGAATCCAAGTTTCTTCAGAAGTTTCAGTTTATTTATGTTATTAGCTGTAATAAGCATTCAGTGATAGATTAAATCTATCACTCTTACTAATAAATAATGTCTTATTTTTATGAACAATATAAAAATATTAGTTATAGTAGAAGTATTTTAAAAATAGCTCTCACATCCATGAGTTTGATTGATTACTGACCAGTTTTCCTGATGCAACTAATGAATCCTTGAAACATAAACCCAACAGTGGCAATAAGCTAAAAGTGCCCAAGCTAAAAAAGTCTGCTGCCCTCTTGTGACACCAACATAAAATTCAAACTTTTTTTTTTCAATTAAATTTAATTAAAAAAATACTGCTAGTATTTTGTAAAAGGTAAGAAATCTTGAGATGTTTACCTGTTCTGTCGCTTAGTGTTAAAGATCTATCTGTACTACAACTGTTTACGTCTTATCCGAGCTAAAGCTGCAGGGGCAGCAGGTCTAGGAGGAAACGTAGGATGCAACATTATCCCACTCATTTCAGAGAGTTCCTGCAGTAGTAAGGTAGTTATTCCAGGGAGTTCTGCGTCTGTCCCTGGGGTATCATTTCAATGGGATGTGTGATGTAAATCTATAAAGGGAGGCGGCCAGGGGTATCATGACCAGATGCCTTAAACCAGGGGCTGCACACTGTTATAGATTTGCAGTTGATAAAAACGTTGCCTTGCAGCAGGAAGGCTCTAGTTTTGATTTAACTTTGGGTCTGTCTGCAAGGAGTTTGCATGTTCTCCCTGTGCATGCGTGGGTTCTCTTCAGCTACTCCGGCGTCTTCCAATAGTCCAAAAACATGACTGTTAGGCTGATTGAGTATTCTGAATTGTCCTTAGGTGTGGGTGAGTGTGTTAGTGGTTGTATGTCCTGTATGTCTCTGTGTTGTCCTGTGATAGACTGGCTGATAATGGCTGATAATGAATGGATGAATAAACCATAACCAATTAACTTGTTTCACTAAAGAACCAGCAACTGTACTTTAAAGTTGTTACTGTATCCCTAAAAATGAGTCTGGCCACCCCCCAGTGGAAGCTCTTTTGCAGGATCTCCTTTTTTTCAGCTGTAATCCACGTCTCAATACTAAACAACAAAAATAATAGAACATAACTAAATAGAGCAGCTTCCACATTAATCTTCATCCTTCAATCAGTTATGAATGAAACACCATGATACTTAAACTCCTATGCTAAAGCCAAGACTAACCGCTAACTAAACGGGGCGGTCACCCTTTTTTCCAGTCAGAAAACATGATCCAAAACTTCTATGTACGCACAAACAGTGATTACGTTTTATGCTAATGGAGAAGAGTTTTATTCTCACCTGCCGTCCTGCTTATTGCTCTGATAATCTTTGGTAGGAATTTGGTCATCTCAAAAACTTCCAAACTGTTAACAGTCATTTTACTGCTTTGCTCACTTTCATCATTCAGTTTTCGAACATGTGGTCTGTACAAATTTAAAAGTTTGCATTTTGAATGCTGTATGAAATAAAACTTATATTTTCAATGTTATTTCCAATCAAGAAGTTTCTATAACATGACACAAAACATACATGTTAAAATATATGAGGGCATTTATCAGGCCAACACAAGTTTTTGTTTTGTTCCCCTCCACGGGGTCTTTTGCGGCCTCTAGTGTCCCTTATATGAAAGTAGGCTGACAGGAAAGGGGAAAGACATGCAGCAAATGTTGTCGGGTCCAGGAGTCGAACCCGCCTTGACAGCCGCGTCAAGGACTCAAGGCCATTGAATATGGGTCATGCTGACCCCTACGCCACCACAGCACACCCAACACAAGTTTTAACGTCCCTGTGATTTACATGGTGCAGCCTCAGTGGCAGATTTAGTGGAGGTAGTATAGTATGTTTCAAAAGTATTGGGATTTTATTTGGGTAATTAAAAAAATCAGAACCGAATTTTAAAGTTGTGGGAAAATTATGCTAAATGTTAGAAACAAAAATATGAAAGGTCTCATGTTTTATAATCTGATTCTAATAAGCTGTTATGTTTTTTTATAGAATATTAGAGAGCAACAAGCATTATGAAGAAAAATGATCACAATGGACAATTCAAAGAGAAAGGGGTGGAGAAGTTTAGAGTAAAGTTAGGTACTAAAATAATATCCCAAGCTTTAAACATCACAGAAAAAACTGATTGATGATAAATCACAAAGTGGATGAAAAGGCACAAACGCAAATCTGTGAAGATATTGGCTGAAAATATTGTTTAATGAGGAAGCCAGGAGGCCAGTCGTCACTATACATGTCCACAAATCAGGTCAACCGGACGACTGAACAGAAGAAGGCTACTGTTATTGACAAAAAATAAATGTTTTTAGCTTAAGCCAATACACCAATGTGGTAGAAATCATATAAAACACTCTGATCACAAGATTCCCACAGAGAAATACGCGGTTAACACAATCATGCTAGGATGAGACTTTTCTTCAGGAGCAAAAGAGAAACTGGTCAGTTGATAAGAAGAGAGCCTCAAACTGCAGAGTTAGTAGGAAAAAGTACCTTTAAAGTACAACATGAGTGAGAAAATAATTATTTGGATCCAATTATTTTCAGTGTTTAATCAGCCTAGTCGATATGCGAACCTAGATGTCCACCCAGTCTGGCAAACATTTGTCAGGGTTATTCCTTTTAAAGTCTGACTACTCGTCATGACAGGTTGGGTTATTATGGTTTTTCAGTAAACCTCTGAGGCCTAATGGTTATTCTGGTCACAGTGACAGGGACAGCTTACAATGCACTGCTAAAAGCTTGTTTAAATCCAGCTATAGTTTTTGGGCCTTGGCCTTTAGGGTCTGACACACCCCTCACACAAAAGGATACCAACAACAGGGATTTTACATTAACCAACTTCCTGTTTTTCTACACTTGCTTAGACAGAAGAGTTTCACAGGATCCTCTGAAATATTTGGACATGATGACACATTTCCAGTCCTGCTCGACTGCCATTAAAGTTTCCGCTCTTTTCTTTTTTTTTCCAAGATGACTAAGCAAGAGAGGATTTTGTCAGTTTCCTGCTTTTGTATGGGTTTTGTATCATCAGGCCTTACCTGGATTCCAACAGATGTTGCCCCGCATTTATAGTTTTATATATATATATTCATACACATAACACTTAAATTTTCATCTTGAATTATTCAAAGTGCTAAATGGTAAACAAGTTTGCTACCAAAATGTGGCAGTAGATACCTAGGCTGCATACCCTTAAATCAGATGGTACAGCAAGTGTCTGTCCAAGGTTTGGCAGTGAGTGCTCTTTTCTGTGGACAACTACCTGGGTTGAAAAATAGTTTTTTTTATAGATATATCTGCCAATGTAGGCGATTAGTGAAAATCAACAAACTCTCATGTAAAACACCTTAGAGTAGCATCATCCAAACTAGATTTATTTCAGTGCTTCTTTGTTTCATCAGCCCTAACACACCAACCCCTTTTGTATCTCTCTCCATATTAGGAATTTGCAGATCTCAGGTCTTTTCCATCGTTCTCCTTTTTTTCTTTCCTGTCAAACCCCGATCCAGAAGTCTGTACTTAATCTTAATGACTCACCCAGACTTAAGTACATTTCTGCAAAGTATTCCACATGTTGCCAAGTGTTCTTTTAAGTTTTTGTCTGAATTCCTAGTAATTAGTTTTTATGCCCCTAGATTCATAGCATTCACATATTTGAATAGTTAGTTAACGTTTGATAATGGACTGGTTTGTAGAGTACTGGTGAGATGTAAATATCTGGGAATAAATTTACCAATAAAACAATAAGACTATTGGTCAAAGGTAGCTGCATCAAAGCTACAACTTCAATCATTTTCCCTGAAGAAAATAGAGTGCAAAATTAGACATTTGTGTTTTTACTAATCTTTACAAGGTTAAAATGATGTGAACAGGTGCTATATATATATATACGCATACACATACACAGGTGCTTGTGTATGGCTACATGTACATGTAATATATGTGTGTCAGTGTTGAGGCTTGGGATCACTGTCCTACTGGAACTCAATGTTAAAATTACTGTAATTTAATAGTATCACTTGGAGGTGACCCGTAGCATAATGCTACCACTGCCATGCTTGATATATAGGCTTAGGTTCATGGCCTCACCTTTAGTTATTCATAAAATCTCCTTGCGTTTGTTGCTAAACATCTTGAATTTTGTTTTATTAATAAATAGGTTTTTGCCCAAAAGGTATGAGGCTTGTTTATGTGGCTATCTGGCCCGCCAGAAGGTTATGGAACAACGTGGCATTTTTTATTGAGACTTTCTCAATCCGTGTTGATGTTAACCCCCAGCTTACTGTGGTCACTGTGATCTTAGTTTTTAACTGTGTAGGTTTACACCTTGGTGGTTCATTTTAACAGTTTGCATCAGACAGAATCAAAATAAATAGGAGGTTTGGTGTGAAAATAAGTGAAGCAGGTTTCCACTAAAGTTTTTGGAACAGTCTTCCCACACACTTAATAAAAATGCATGGAGCATGTTTGAATGTTAGAATCTTGCCAGGACACCTATTAAATGAGCTCTAGTATTCCTGATAAGAACAGTGTTAACACATCCATCCAGGATGATGCAAGAGAGTCGTTATTGTCTGTGAAAATTGTGTGCTGACTCTGCCATCTTCATCAGGGACATTTGCTCCAGTGTTACCCAAAGTTTTATTTTTAGATTTCAGGCAGTATGTATCGCCATGTGTATATTTGAGAAAATCCTTTTTAAAGCTAGCAGTCCTGGCTGAAGTTGATTAGAAGGAGTTAATTTCACGGCAAGCAAAACCAGGATGGGGGCTTGTTGTAAACACAGTCTGGAGCCTGAGTTCATGTCTGAAAACCAAATACAACAGAGAATGAGGGATTGAAGAACAGCAAGAAGGACGGCCCAGTGCATAGGCAGCGTACGCCTTCGTGTTTTAGCCTGAACTCAGGAGGGAGAAAGACGGGGGACCCATAGCGAAAGAAAAACAAAAAAGAGGAGAAGTGGGGGGGGTGTAGAATGTCAATCCAAAGAGGAGATGGCGGATTTTGGAGGATCATCAAGAATTTGCCTTTTAAGGGATATGGTCTCCTACTTCCAAGCCTTATGAGATCTTGCATACTTGCCAAAAACACTTGAGGGAAAAGAAATAAACAAGAGAAAACGGCCTGTGAAGAGCAATTTTCACACTTACGTGAAGTTAAAACAATTAACAGGCTCATACCTTTTTTTTTAAGAGCCAAAGACACACCAGGCAATCCCTCTCATGGTACCTTAGTTATTTTACGGTAAGGTGTGCAATCCGCAGCACAAGAAAGTCCCTTTATGTCTCCGTAACAAAGAGACCACTGCAGGGTAAACAAGAGAGGCCTCAGTCCGCCCTGAGTCACAGGCTCTCTCGCAGCATCCCGACAGCTGCCGCTTTTTCTTGGTCGTGCTCCCCACAGTAACAACAATGTGTCGTTGCTGGGGCTAAGGAGTGACTGCGTGTATCTGGGAGCAGGAAACCGAGGGGAGCTGCAGAGCAGAGATGGGTGGGGAGGTGAGAACAGAGAAGTAATTGTATATGTAAGAGTGAGGCAACCATAGCAGAAGGGCCAGACGCAAGAGGAGAGCGAGAAAGAGGGGAAAGGAGAGACGTGCGTTCTTGGGATGGGGTCACTGAGAAAGGAGAAGAATGAAGCGCAGGATGAGAATATGACAAGATTTTGATGCTCGAAGGAAGGAAAGAGGATGTAGGGAGAAAGAAAAGCAGGTGATCAACACAGTTGTTTTTCATAATGAAAACTTGGGGATTGTTGATGTGACAGCAGCAAGGAGGTGTTTTTAAAAAGTGTGTTTTTGTAAAAGTAGTAGAGGAGGGCAGAGAAAGTGTATCCCACGGAGCGGGTGCCAGGAAAAGGGGAAGGGCCTCGGTCTCCTCCTCTCCAGCTGAGAAAAACAGCTGCCCAGGAGGCTGCTAAGAGAGAAGAGAGGACGAAGGTGGCGGAGAGGACGGACAGAGAGAAGAGAGAGCCCCAGACCCAGAGCCCCTATATGGGTTGCGTCCTGAGCTCGGACTGGTGCGGGGAGGGAGAGGTGCTGCCAGTGCCGGTGGTCCAAAGCTCGTCTCTGAAGAGAAGGAGTCTGGAGAGGGGTGACAGCAGCAGGATGAGGCTCACAAAGGTTGGTATGCATGTGCTGTGTGTGTGTGTGTGTTTGTGTGTGTGTGTGTGTGTGTGTGTGTGTGTGTGTGTGTGTGTGTGTGTGTGTGTGTGTGTGTGTGTGTGTGTGTGTGTGTGTGTGTTTGTGTGTGTGTGTGTGTGTGTGTGTGTGTGTGTAATGTACTGCATTTGTCTATATATAGCGAAAAATCTGGATTTTTTGGAATGTTCATGTTTTGTTTTTTAGATTTTCTCAGATTGTGATTTAAAAATGAAGAAAGCTCATTAGTTCGTTACCATTTCTGTCATGTGTAGCATGTGGTTGTGTTGTTGTTGTATCTTATACGGTAACACTTCTGTGGTCCCATATTACTTTCCCAGTATTATTTTGAAGCTCGATGTTCTTGCTGTAGTATTCTCTGTTCTTGTGTGTGGACTGTTTGTCCACAGCCTTGCCATTGCTTCCATTCTTGTCTCACTTCTGGTTCTTATCTATAAATGATCTTACACTACGCTCTTTTTTTTTACATTAATATACGCCTAGTTTATTTAATTTATCAACTCAGACCTGTTTCTAAATGATTATTCTAACACTTATTTTTAGTTTACTTCTAACGTTACTCCTGGTCCTAATTTACTTATCTCACACCAGGTTTTATTTCACCTGTCATCTCACACCAGTTCTATATTACCTACCATGTTACAGTCTGTTCCATTTTCATTTTCAAATCTTACTTGGCTGTAGTTTGTAGGTTACTTATGTCACGCTTGGCAATGGTTTGTTGATCCACTTTCAGAATAATCTGTTTACTCACTGTTTCTCACCTGGTTCTGGTTTGCAAATGGTCTCAACACTAGTTTCAGTTTACTTTTCATCTCACATCTTTTTCTGGATTATTAGTCTTTATTCCTACCTTTTGTCCATTAACTTACTTGCTCTTCGTTTAAAGTAACTTGTTTCCATCTGTTCCTTGTCATTTTATGCTATTCTAGTCTGCTTGCTCTACCTATTGTTTCTATTTTTAATACCTTCATGCAAGCATTTTGAATTTTGTTTTCTCAAATTCATTATCCATGTTTTGGTCTGTCTGAAATTATAGATATTTCATAGATTTATTATTTTACATTAAGTGGGTAAAATATAATTTTGCATAAGTATAAATCGCTACATTATGACCCACCTGGGGTCCCCATACCTACTCTGCATTCGCTTCCAAATGATGAGGATCAGGATTAAAATCTTGCGCAGAGCTCTCTGCTTGGGTCGGTTTGCATAGGGTTTGCATGTCTGCATGTATGTGTGTGTGCATGCATGAGGTTTTCTCTGAGTGCCAAAGTTCTGTGTTACTCTTAAAAGTAGGGAGGTTCCTTTGTTCAGTCCCTCTAAATTGCCGTTAGATGTGAGTTCAGATGTGCCTGTTTTTTGGCCTGTAATGTCATAATGGACTGGTGGCTTGTTTAGTGTGTTCTCCAAATCTTTCCCAAGGGACACTTGCAGAACTGGATGGATGGATGGATGGATGAATAGATGTAAAAGTAAAATCAAGCATAATTGCATAGATAATTGCATAGATTTAGGAAGAGCTCATTAAGTTGCAAAATTCAAAATTCCTTTTCTCAAGTGGGTGGGGATCTATTTTCTTTCCATTTTGAAAGACGTGGATAATCACAGCACAGCTGTGCAGCATCAATCGCCCTGTTGTGACCGTGGCGATGCCACAGAGTTATCGTCACGTAAACACAGGCAGGCGGGCTGCCAGGATGAAGCGACCATTAAAGAAACACTAAAAAAGCCGACCTCTGACCGGCAGTCACATCACGCTGGAGCGCTTGTGGCTTTGTTTCATCGTGTTCTGTGAACATTCTAAATGTCTGTGCCTGGGTTTGTGTGTGTGTACGTGTGTGTGTGCGTGTTGTGTATGCTGGGTCCCAGTGGCTCTGTATCACATGCGGAGCAGCGTGGGAATGTAAAATTTTCTGGAATACGTCATCATGCTGTGACTGACCCGGAGTACAAGGGTGTGGGAACCAGAAGAGTCCGAATTATCCCGAGCAGAAGGAGACGTACTCTTATCTATTTATGGTCTTTATCAATATTCCATGCTTTTGAATTTCTTTTTTATTAATGTTTTTTATACAGACATAAGATTACATGTACATGATTTGTTTTTCTCCTTTTTGGCATGAACCACAACTGTTTATAGATCCATACCAAGACTAGTGGTCTAAGAATAAAAAAAAAAACATTTCTCAGTAGTATTGCATAATAAGCTGAAGTTATGCCACCAACATAAGAAGGCAATGTTTCTTACAGAAAATAAATACGTCCCTGATATCAAATCCTCGTTTTGTGTTTTTGTATGGCTGAGGTTGAAATGTTGCTTCAGGACTAAAACACTACTGATCCTGTGAGTCTTAATTTTCAAAATCTGATTACTGGATTTTTTTACAGCTTCTTAACCATTTCTTATGCCGAGATTCTTTACACATGGGGAGAATCAGAGTGTCAGTAAACAACTTTTATACAGCTGGGTTCTGGATCTAAACAGCTCATGGCAGCAACAGGCAGCAGCTCATATGGTTCCCTTTAAAAGAGAAGGTCCCCAAGCTCTGCTCTGGTGGTTTGTTTATAAATCAGAGGGGACATATGTACAGGTATAAGTAGGAATATTTTTTAGAGGAAAGTAATGAAAAGGGTCTTTAATACCCAGTCACTCCCAATTGCTTTTGATTAACTCACCTCTGTCGATTTTGAGAGTTACGTTTACATATGGGCTTAATAATGAGCAGACATTTGATTCCAAGTCTGAGAGTCATTAGTGGACTCACGTGCAAAGTCAAACATAAATATAGAAGTTAGAGTCTGCCAACTTTATATGGCAATAGAAGGAAAACGGTCTGCCTGCAGCTTTGTCCTTGTCACTTTAACACTTTCCTTGTCAGTTCAATTAAGCAGACAGGATATTTTCACATGATTTTATCATTTCTAACCTCCTGACTTCCGTCTAAAGAGATGACTTTTGGTTCTAGGGGACAAATTTCAAGGTCTATCATGGCCATAACGTTGAATAATTCACTTAACATCTTTTTGTATTCTTTAAGAGTCATTGCTGTTGCACTTTAGTTATAAAAAAAAAAATCAGAATATTCTACATAGATTGTTTTTTTATGAAAGTACAATTCTACAGTTTTACATATGTAAAGTATTCTGTGCATCTATTTTAGTTTTCTGTCTCTTCAAACCCCCAGTCGGTCGCTGCTTGTACTTAGCCAGATTCTGCTGGAAATTTCTTCCTGTTAAAGGGGAGTTTTTCCTCTCCACTGTCGCTACATGCATGCTCAGTATGAGGGATTGCTGTAAAGTCAACAACAACACAAGCCAATTTTTTGGTCTGCTGATTCCAGAAGAGTGAATGCTGCAAGTCAATGACTCGATGAATCTGCTGAGGTTCCTTAAATTAAACGTTTTTAAACTGATTTGTAATGACGTACCTATGATTTGAATTGGTTGTCTTGTAAAGTGCTTTGAGACGACATCTGTTATAAATTGGCACTATATAAATCAATTGATTATTGATTCTAGGATATTGCGAATCAGATTTGTTTGTAGACTGCAAGGTGCACGAGATCCTCAAATGCAAAACAAATCCAATCATAATCCCCCCCCAAAAAATCCATTCGTTATAATGCTGTTGATGGGTTAATCAAATAAATATGAGTAGAAATATTCCCAAGATAAAGAAAAGGGAAAGGGAAAGAGAAAAGGGGAGCAAAAGGCAGTTGACGATCCGGCAAGTGTCAAGGTTGTCAACTTCTTATTTGGAACAACGATCATCAAAATTCAACTTTGTGATACTAAATCTTCTCACTTATGTTTGGGTTCTTCATGGAAAAGATCTTTATGGCAATTTTGTCCAGTGGGAACAACAAGGTCATGAGAAATACTGTTGGAGAGCAGTAGCTTGAACACCCACCAGATTAGCACCCAACCTAAGCCTTTTAAAAGCACAATGAGGTCATATAATTCACCAGTGGCAAATGGATGCTTGTGCCAAAAAAAGCAGTTCAAAACACCACCGCTGCAGCAGGTCATAAAGAAATTCAGTAGATCTGATCAACATTGTTTGTTAGGTTTGAACAGGATTCACCCTTTCCAATTCTCTAAACAGCTTCGTCACCACAATAGCCGACTATATTAATGAGCTATGCAGTGCAAATTTCTCTTTTCTACATATGATCCATGTTTTACTGTATAATCATTTATCTACACGAATGCAGCTAATAAGAAGTGTCACGCCAATGAAATTCTACTGGTATGCCTTCTGTTTTATAACAGCAACATTTATTTATTCTTTGAACAAAAACAATTTTATGGATGGAGCTCCGTATCTTGGAAAACAGGTAGATGGATCGTGTGTAGTATGCAGTTACGATTTTATTTTAACCATGTGATCTGTAAACATCAGCAAATGTTTTGTGCTGACAGTAGACAAAAGGAAACAAGGTGAACTGCAGCATTTTCTTCCAGAAAGATTCCATTCCTTTGACAATCCTTAGTATTAAAAAAAAGGTTTTCGTGCTCCCTACTGAGTGGGCTGTACATTTTTATGCCACAGATAAAAGCTGCTTACTGATTATCTTTCTATTTTCTGTCGTTCCCTTTTTTGCTGTTAACTTTTTAATATTTTAGAGACCTGGCTTTGTATCTGCAGAACATTTTTTTGTTTAAGTTTAGATGACCAATATAGAGACCTTTGGCCACAAGCATTCACACTAAAAACACACCCATCAGAGGAAGGCTCAGTGACCAGTATGACTTAAATATAGACACGCACCGCCTCCCTTATGGCAAGCAAAATATTGTTATGAAATGGGAATAGATGTAACTCTGACAATTCTTGATGATAGGGGGGAAAAAAGGAGGAAATTCCCCCAAATAAAGCACACGCCTTTGGGAAGACTGTCGTAGACTGGATTCCTGCGGTTTGCAAACAAAGCTTTGTCCCAAACTCTGAGCTGGATTTGAGGAATGCTGCTTGTTTTCGTGTAGCGGTCACATGGATGAAAGCTGATCGAGAGAAAAGGGGAAAGACACAAACCATTTCCTCCCCTCAGTACATTTCCAACAAATCCCAGCACCGCCCTGAAACAAAACTCTCTCTCTCTCTGCAAACTATGCACCAAAATATTTTCTTCTCTGCCACGCAAAAATGTTGAGCTTGATCCACTGAGGTCTGAGAAAGTGCTCAGAGAGGATCTCATTAGATGCAAACATGTGCTCAGTTGTATCTTCTCTACGTCTGGTGTTCTTTTCCCGCCACTTTCTCAATTTTTTTGTACTTTTAACAGCTGTACCTGATCAGGCTTTGGCTCCCCTCGCCTACCCCGAACTTTCAAGACTCATTTCCTCTTGGCCAGGACTTCCCACTCTGTCCACCCATTTACCTCCAAGTCCAAGGCCTTCCTTTTCCTTGTGACAGTACATTTAGTCTTCTAGACAGCACAAAAACCCACTTGTTGTCCCCTGTAATTTGTTAAGCAACATGGAACACCTTGCTGTTTGTTGCCAGCTGGGACCATTTGCTGTGCAGTGAAATTCAGAGTGACTCTCATTGGGTCTTGGTTTTTACTAAAAAAGTTTTTTTATTTATTTCTCTTACCCTAAGTTTATCCACAGTAAGCAGAACCGTCTTTCACCGTCACCACCTCTCAGAAATGACCCTCCCCCACCTTACCTAGACGTTAACCCCTCATTCCAGACAAAACACCGACTTCCTATCTAACTTTATTCCCTCATATTTCGTTAGTCTACCTTTTTCACCCCAGTGGCTTGTTTTACGTCCTTTAATCTCTTTTCTCCTTGGCATTTTCATCTCATGCAACCAACAGAAGGTTTTACACCTTCTCCACAAGAGATTTAATATCACTGACCAATACAAACTTGTACATAATATGCAGTATGAAGAATTTTATTTTAATATTTTTAACATTAGAATCAGTTTATTTGTAAAAATCTTTTCTAAAATTTACTCTTTACAGATGTACAGCATTAAAGAAGAATACGAACCATTATTGCAACATGTAAAAATGGCAGATTTCGAAGATTAAAGGCATTTTAAGACCAGTTGGTTTGGGGTTCCTTCGTTAAAGGTGGTGTATTTAGGGTTAGGGTTTGAAAGGGGCAGTTTCAGCAATTTCTAAAGGGAGGGGAAAGCAACAGAGGCGGCTTTCAATGTGAGATCTTCTGCCAGTCGAGGAGCGGTGTGGTTGAGGAGGTGTACATACAGAATGCCATTGCGCTAGTCGGGTGAAGAAAAGGAAAATACCAAGATTTAATTAATTAAATGGGTCATCAAATCATGAAAGACAACAATAAATAATTACATACATGCTAAAATTTTGAAATATCTCATTTAAATAATAAAATTATAATATGCTTATTTCCAAATATATTTAATTATTTCATGGTGTATTTATTTACTTCATTACTTCTGTGCCAGCGTATGGAGGGTGACACAGGAGTCATTAAATATATAAATAAACAATGAAATAATTAAATATAATTGGATTTGCATTTAATTATTTATTGATGTATTTCATGATTTAATGACACATTTAATTAATTAATGGTAGATGTACAGATATTTATTTAAAGATGTATTTATTAATTTAATGATATATTTATTTACTGTATTTACTGATATAATTATTTATTTCCTTATATATTTATTTATTTCAGGATTTATTTCATTATATATTCATTTATTTCATGATATATTTATTTATATATTTATATAATATTTCCCCCCTTCACCCTACATAGTAAATACCCAAATAAAGTTATATAAACTAAAAAGGAGTAAATAAAATAACATATTAGGACCATATTAAATTATAGTTGTTAGTATCCAATTCTCAAACTGTGGTTTTGAGAGAGGCTGCCCTTCACGTTTTAGTTACATCCTTGCTCCAATACAGCTGAATCAAAAATTATAAAATGCCAGTGTTACCTTGTATTTAATTTTTTTACATCTTTTTCAATTAACTTTCAGTATTTTCCCCATACCTACTAAAGACAAGCATCATAATGAGAGGTGTTCAGTGTTGGCTTTTTGCCTCACGCAGAAATTTGTTTAAAAATTTGGTCATGAAAGTTTTGTTTTAGATCACCTTTTGTATAATTGTTGTCTTCTATGGCAAAAAGCAAACTTGTAACTCTTTCTTGAAAAAAAAAAGCACTGAAATATCTTCTTGCCTCTCAGATTTGTGGAGTGCACAACAAAGCCTCACCTCTGGGTTTATACTGCTCTTCCACGGACTATTATGAGCCTCTTTGCTGCTTCCATAATGAATACTATCAATGACTCTGACAGCAAATTCATTGTTGATTTGCAATCGTACCATCTTTTATTCTGTTTCTAGGTAATACATTTAACAGAGCTCTGAGAGATGTTTAAGGTCTAGGATTTTGTTTTAGAACTTATAGAATATCTGCTTGAAATCAACCTTCCTGTTGTCTTTTCCACCTTTATTTTGCTATTAGTTACAGAGGGTTCTCCAAACCTAGACCTTGAGATTTACTGTCCCACAAGTTTTAGACGCAACTTGAATCAAATGATTGAATCAACTCTTCAGCATTTCATCAAATTTGGAAAACACTTGTAAACAAGAAATTCTTTTAATTTAGGTTTGTGTTGGAAAGCGGATGCATCCAAAGGCTGCAAGAGAGTATGTTGCAAACCCCTGCTCTGAGAAGCGTTTACATATAATTTTTATTTTCTCATATCCAAATACAGGCTGCTTTTTTCAAATTTCCACCACCTTTCTGGTTTTTATTTGTTAACGTTTATTAAATCACTGTGTCCTTTTTCTTCTTTGTCACAGTTACGTGTTACTTTTTCTTCTTCTGACACATAAAATCCCAGCATCATTCATTCACTTCTGTTTAAGT